>CM064503.1:52171198-52568447 GCA_032716605.1 Paralithodes platypus | reverse complement strand
CATTGATGTGGGAGATTTCTAAATGGGACCAAAGCCCTTGACCATGGTGCCCGTGGTTGGCCTGAAAACCCAAACCTATAGTTCCTGACGCATCCGTGTCTACCCATACCGTCGGCGGAGGAGAGGTCCATGACATTATTGAGTGCAACATTTACCGCCTTCGCCAAGACCGATAGTAAGGTGTGGGATTAATTTTGGTATGGGCCATAAGTTGTACGCCGGTAATAGTGGAAAAATTTTGTTGCCCTCCAATATTAAGCGCTTTACTTTCAACCGGCCCAACATTACAGTTAGTTGAATCCAGTTGAGAGAGCCGACCAGAGACTCCCAGACTCTCCGTTGTCGTATGTCAGACTGTGAAGGAACATGAACAGTTTCCTGCGAAATCGTGCCGATTGTCCCCACTCTGACTCAGAGTAAGAGCAGCTGTGTCCCAAACCAGAAGCCCTATCCACTGAACTACTCGTGAGGGAACAAGGTTTGACTTTACCAGATTTACCTTGAACCCTAGAGTTGTGACATGTTTTAATGTTGATGGTGACATGATTTATGAATTACCTGCTCTGTCTCTGCCACCACGAGCCAGTGCGTCTAGGTACCACAAAATCCTGATCCCTTGTTTTAACAATGACATCAGTGCTTGCCGGACTAATTTCGTGAATAAGCGAGGTGCCAGGTTCAAAAACGAAATGGCAATCTTTGAAAAACATAAGTTTGATTCCTGATCCGTAAGGCCAGGAATCTTTGAAAGTTTTTGTTTAACGAGGACGTGCCCAATAAGGCGTAGTCAGGTCTAAGGAACACATCCAACATCCGGCGGCGGAAGTGTTAGCCCTGATGTGGTTGTGCCAAGTTAAACATCCTGAAAGACTCGTTTGTGAATCTGAAGGTTCAGATACGACAGGTCTACGACGGGTCTCATCTGAACACTGTCCCATTTGGGAACCCAAAAAATAGCTTGGATGTGAAGACTGGGTAATTTTGAGGGACCAGGATGATGACATTCTTGGCGATCATTTCCTTGACCAGTGACTCCACCTCTAAAGAAACTAGATTCGACGTTGTCGGCGGACGTAAGCGAGGTCGCCGGAGCCACTGCCAAGTGATGCCTTTGCGTGCCACCATCCGTGCCCAAGTGTTTAAAGGCTATGCTTGGTGACACGTTCGGAACGACCCAGGGAGCAGAGAGAAGGTTCGCCGGCCTGTACTACTCTCGGCTCCACTCGCCTTGAGACCGGCCCCGGGAATGAGAGAGACATTAGTTTTTTTATGGGGGTGGAGGTGGTGGTGGTGGAAGCTTCGCCGGCTGGCTGGCGTTGGCAGAAGACGAGCCCCTGAACTGGTTTATTATAGCCTCGTCCTTTCTGACCTGTAAACTTACCCTGTCTATACCTGTACTGACCTTGAGGGGGAGGAGGACCCTTAGGATAGATGAAAGGGCTTAGATCCCCCGGCTGTGCTTTTGAGAACCTGGATGGGTTTGGGAGGAAGTTAAAGGCAGGGTTTACTTAGAAGGGGGCCAGGACTATGTTTAAAGGTCTGAGCCATATTAATAAAAACGGTTCTCCACACATCAGGGGAACATTAAAGAGGGATGTGAGCCACTGGTGACATGACCACCTGATTCGCAATACGATCAGGAAGCTTCGTACCCAAGGACATCCTGAGAGCTTGTCGTGCTCGCACTGCCTCAAGCAAGGCAGTGTGCGTTATGTCACCCAATGGACTGAATTGACGACCTGAAGGAGCAGTCGCCGAGACAGTTCAACCGATATTCTGGCATCCGCGTCTGCGATTGCCTGAGTGGATGGAGCATCGATTTAGCGACCTGTTGCATCACAATGTACTGTGAGAAAGTCTAAATGCTTTCCCCCGTAGCCTAATTTCTCGGTCTAGGTGAGTTGGGGTAGGGGTAGCGAAAGGGTCCTTGAGTTCACATAAATTGATTTTAGGGGCAGCTAAGAAATCAAACAAAGCCGAAGGGACTCCGCCGGCAGAAACACACTGGCATAGAGAACCACGAATGACTATCCTGAGGGATCTGGTGGGAAGATTTTGAGGTGAAGGTGGTCGCAAAGTTCTGAGCCTCCGTCTCCCATTCTACCCAAGGGCCCGGACCCAAACTGCCCCACCTTCAACACTGGATTAGCGGCTGAGTCTGTGACGGTTCGCAAATCGAGTTGTGGTGTGACAGCTGACAGAGTCTTTATGTCATTAAAACCATCCTGTTTGGACCAGTCAGAAAACAGTCTCGAAGCTGAGGCAGGGGGCAGGGCAGGTTTAGCAGTATAAACAAAATAGTCCTGGTGATAATAGTTAGGAATGGCCTTAACATTAACATCTAGTACATTCCCCAAAGTATCCAAGGCCCGTAATTTCTTAGATTTATTGCCTTGTATTACCCACTCTCGTGGCACTGGAAGTTCCCCTGACAAGGTAGGTTGAGCGACCTCTGGTTTAGTGGGGATCAAGTGAAACCATGATTCATCCGGACCGTACAGTAAGGGCATAGCTACCTTTTTCATAGGTGCTTTATCTAAAGGGGGCGGATTGACATCCGTTATAACCCTTAAATTAGGAAGTAGTCAGTGCCGCCGTAGCAGGCCTAGTGACCACCGATGGTGATATAGAGGGAGGGTGAGGGATATTAGTTAAGGCAATAGAAGTCATCAGAGGCCGGACATTAGAACTGTCCTAGTAACTCCCAGGTCCACTGTAGGAGTTTCTGGCTGTTGGCCAAAAAATTTAGAGAGAGCATTAACCAGCAGCCCATCTAAATCCTCTGCTGTGACAAACTTATTCGATGATGAACTCAAAGGTGAATCATTACGTTCCTGTGCGGCGTCTAAAAACTGAACCCGACTCCTGCACTTCCATATCTGAGATGATAGATGCCTCGTCTTTGTCATCCGGCTCATCATGAGAGGATTCCGTCGAAGCCGGAGTCCCATCTTGTTGCCGACGACAAGTCAGGAATAGATGATGGGATCGCTGCGTCCCGGTGGACTTCAGCCACTGTTTGTATAGTTTGAGCCATAGGTTGAGAATACCGCCAAACACCCAGGCCTTGGCCTGCACTCCCTTGGGAGTCCGAAATACCCTCAATCATGGAGCCCCCACTGGACTCTGCCATTGGACGATCACTGTCCACTAAACTTTCCAATTCTAGGGTTAAAATACTAAGAGGTAAACTGTCTTTTGGTACTGGTACTAAACTATCTCCATGAGATTGAACACTAGCTCTGTCGGGGGTAGAGGTATGACGAGAGGCACTAGACTCCGGTGAACGCCGGGAGGTCTTTTGATCATGTGAGTCTTTTCTGGAAGATTTGTGGCTACGGTGCGGCCGCGAACTGCTCTTGGATTTAGAAGATTTCTCGCTATATCCATTTGTTGACCCCTCCGTCTTACTCTTCTTGCTCGTTGGTTAAGTAGAGCGACTCAGCGGCTGCTGTCTAAGCGGGGACCGTGACCTAGATCTCGCCCGTGACGAGGAGGCTGCCACCGGGGGCGTCGGTTCTCGCTGTCGTTTAGATGTGCCTGGGGCTGGAGCAAGTATTATAGGTTTGACTCCTGTAAGGAGATAAAGAAAACCTAACATTTAGTAGTGGCCGGTAATCATTGACGAACATGCCTATTACATAAGGCATCCTCTTCAAACTCTAATCCGCCGTAGTTTGAATCTACCGCGCAGAGCATTTAAAATATGGGGAGCCTTCATCATGAGCACACGCGACCTCACTCATGGCTTCAGTCATTATGAATTGGGTTCTCACTACGAAAAAACTTCGTAAAAAATAAAAAACAAAAACAAAATAAGAATAACTATCCAATAAGCTTTCCATCATATCGTGGTGTACTTGTGTGGATCTTTGACCAGACGCTGATTCAGGCGTCATTCTTCCTCCACTGACATATCAAGTAAACCAAAATCCTTAATACATCAACGAATGGGAAGGGGATGGTCGGGATGGCCCCAGTCGTCAATGATTACGGGGCCGCTACTAAATATTAGGTTTTCTTTATCTCCTTACAGGAGTCAAACCTATAATTTATTAGTGGCCCTCCATCATTGACGAACATGCCTGATTTCTAAGACTGGAGGGGGACATTCGTAATCATATCATAACTCTAGAAAAGCAGATAATCAAACAACCACATAGTTATTCTTACTTTTGTAAAAAAGAGATATTCGGGTGCATAAACTTTATACAGCCTAAATCTTCAAAAAGGGGTACAAGCAGGAGCGTGCTTCAAAGAAGCCTGCTTGAAAAAGGGTTAACTCTGAGACTCTGTGCACAGATCTGCTAGTTAAGAAGGCACCCCACTTAAAGTACTGTAAGTGGTGAAAACTAAAAACTTATAAGTTTACATGTGCACTTATAAACCCCATTAACTAGTGGATATATTCCTAAAAATATAACCAAACATAAATGAATTCTTGTACATTCGTAGAAGTACTGAACTCGTGTACTTATGCAGAAGTAATTACTTCAAAAGTAAAAGTCGTAGTTGCAACTACCGAGATTTCTCAAAAATCTATTGCTTCACAGCCAAAGCTACTTACAACAAGAATTGTTGTAACACTACTATTGGCCTTTAGCACAATTTCCTGCAATGAATACTACAGAGAAATTTTATAATACAATGCCTACAACCAGTGTCACAGCTCGTATGTTCCGAACACATACTCCGGAGGGGTCTAGGGTGTCCTATGTCACACTGACTGCACCTCCCCCCCCCCCCTTTTTCTTGAAATTAAACAAAACGTGACTAAAAGGGCCACCTAGACCCTCTGCCGTAAAGCTGTATATGGCAAGGAAGGTTTGTCCAGAGCTACTGAAAGGTATCGAGGCAAAAACTCCTGATTAGAGGCCCACAACTGTGTGGACGTAATAACTTCCACCGAAAGATTATTAAGGAAACGTAAAGAGGCTGTCCCCTTGCGTAAATCGTGGGTCTTACCCACAACGCCGGGATTCTTCTCTTTAAAGTCCTCGACCAAGAGAGAAGCCAGTGTACGCTCCATCAAGCGTTCACCCGGACTTGCGACCCATAAAGCACCCTGGTGATTTAGAGGTGCCACTCTTAAATATTTGGTTAGAGCTTGCACCGGGCAAAAAAGATGGTGCACCTTTCCCCTGTTTAACGCCGGCACCGTGAACTCGGAAAACACGTGTTCACTGTGCTCAATCTCGGCTATGAATCCTGGGGAAGGTGCAATGTGAATACACTCATGAAGCCTATCAAACCTGAGGCAATTAGGTGCGTTGCTCATCGCCGCCAGCTCAGATACTCTGTTCCCGGTAGCCAAAGCCATAAGGAATACTGCCCTTTTGTAAAATCTGCAGTCTTTGGTACATACGGGAACGAGAATAACGACGATGCTTTGTCCAGAGACCATGTAGGCCTGAGCCGACGGGGAGGTGGGCGGAGTTTAAAACCTGCTCACATAAATCACTTTCAGATAAATGTTTCTGCATGAACAGATAAATTAAATAATAAACAACCAACACCATCGATGGCACAGTTTGTTTTGTTCTAAGAATCCGAGACGTAAAAGCTTGCCAATGCGATGGAAACTGTCGCTTTGAAGACTGGGTATATTGATTCGTGAATATCTTGGTCACGTCGCTACCATATGGTGCTAGCCACTTGGCCTCCTGAATGTCCAAAATGAACAAGTCCGCGAGGTTTCTAGGTTGCCAATTGTGTTCTAAGTGGAACAACCCGACCAGGAGTGACACTGGGTGCGGGCACCACGTGTTCCAATGCTGGTACCACACTGCGCCGGCCACAGGGGCGCAATTAGCGAGACTACGCCTCGCTAATCCTGTAGTTTGTTGACTATGTGGCACATTAGAGACGCGTCTGGCGGCGGAAAATAGATAAATGGAAATCAACCTGTTCTCGTCCGTCATCAGAGCGTCAGGTCTGCCCGCCGGCGTTATCGTCCGGCGGGTGAGGTACGACTGTGAGTATCGCCATACACCTTGGCTGTGGCTGTCCCTCGCTTGCTCCCTGAATGGGAGCCCTCGTCCGAGTCCCGTAAAGGTTTATGATTATTAAAAGCTCCCATAGCTCATTAACACATTGAAAGCAGAGCTGGTGAGCAAAATCATAAAGTATACTAATTAATTTAATTTATATTTAATTGTATTCAAATAAATTACTATAAATAAACACAATATTATCATAATATAATCATAGAAAATATATATGTTTATTATGATTCAGCTATTAAATTATTTCATTAACAAATAAAAATAAGATAGGGCTACCTGAGCTTAACGGCGTTGAACATACAGCAATGAGAGGTTCAAGTGCCGACACGACAGAGACTGGGGGAAAACTACCCCGCCCCCGGGAACTATCTGGTCACCTGGTGCAACACCAGTACTCCGCCCTGGAAAGAGAAATTTCCGGGGATCAATGCTCATAGGGTTACACCCAAAAATGGTACAAAATATGTGCCTCAAAACCGCCGGTCAACGAACCGTAGCACTCCACCACTACTTTTCGTTGTCCTTTAGTTTCATATTAAAAATTTCAGCATATCTTTACCTGTCCAGAAGATTTAAGCATATCTTCTGAATCCTCATAAAGATGAAGCATATCTTTATTAAAGATGAAGTCTTTCAAGTATCCCTTTACACTTGAAACACTAGTAAGAGTCCGGCATCTTTTTATCCCATAAAAAGTCTAAGCCTATCTTAATCTCTAATCTGGCTTCTCCCAGAAGCCCTCATAGATCGCCGTCTTGAAGGCCGTGATACCCTATTGTATCAATCAATTGTTTGGCAAATTATCGCGAATTGCAAATCAGTTAATATAACCACCCAAAGGTACAACCGCCGGGTTTTATATGCAATGTCAAACCAATTGTACCTGCCCCAGACCTCTTTGTAAAAAGGTCGCCGGGAGGGAAAGACTAAACAAACAAATGGCATTGTTTCAATGGCTTATTAAAGATTTCAGCATATCTTTTACCTGTCCAAAAGAATTAAGCATAACTTCTTAATCCTCATAAAGATGAAGCATCTTTATTAAAGATGAAGTCTTTCAAGTATCCCTTTACAATTGAAACACTAGTAAGATTCAGGCATCTTTTTATCCCATAAAAAGTCTAAGCCTATCTTAATCTCTAATCCGGCTTCTCCCAGAAGCCCTCATAGATCGCCGTCTTGAAGGCCGTGATACCCTATTGTATCAATCAATTGTTTGGGAAATTATCTCGAATCGTAAAGCCGTTAATATAACCACCCGAAGGTACAACCGCCGGGTTTTATATGCAATGTCAAACCAATTATACCTGCCCCAGACCTCTTTGTAAAAAGGTCGCCGGGAGGTAAAGACCAAACAAACAGACAGCATTGTTTCAATGGCTTTGAAAAGCAGAGAAAACCAAGTCCAACAGGTGTCAGCCTGATCACCTAGAAAACTGTGTGGAGCCCCCCTCGACGGGAATAACCCAGGAAGCCTGATCCCAGGCTCGACCATAGAAAACGCAGTTTCTGATGAGCCCTCAAGCGACCAAACTCGTCGGGGTAACTTACCTATTTTAGCCATCCTGACTAAAACTCGGTAAACAAAAACGGTGTTCTCGGCGCAACGAGAAAAACGCCGGAAAGGTAACCCACACTAAACGATACATTACAGGAGGGCGTAATGCATAAAGCAATGAATAACACAGGAAGCCTGATCTCAGGCTCGACCACAGAAAACGCAGTTTATTATGAGCCCTCAAGCGACCAAATTCGTCGGGGTAACTTACTTATGTTGAGCCATCCTGACTAAAACTCGGTAAACAAAAACGGTGTTCTCGGAGCAACGAGAAAAAACGCCGGAAAGGTAACCCACACCAAACGAGACATTTTAACACATTTTATACAAAGGGTGTGCGCAAAAATAGGGATACCTGAACAGGAGGGCGTAATGCATAAAGCAAAAACCGGGGCGAAGGTAGCCATGACAGAGACTGGTGGGATACTTACTCCAGGTTCTGCATAGACCCGCCGGGACCCAGCTCTGGAAAAAAAGAAAATTTCCAGGAATTAATGCTCATAAGGTTAACCCCAACATGTTCGCACACAAGTGTTAAATAACCCGCTGGGTAACGAGACGTAATACTCAACGACTACAGCTTGCTACGCGGTGGGGTTTCCTAAGTAAAAGATTTCAGAATATCTTAATTTGTCCAAAAGATTTATGAATACCCTCTGACATAATATATAAAGACCAGCATGGCGTTTATGACTGATTAAGTCTTTCCGGTGGTGTTTGTTTCAAGATTCAATTTTGGAAAAAAAAAAACTAAAAAAGACGCCGGCCCCCGAATTATCTCGTAGATCAAAAATTGGGAAGCCTGACAAATATACGAGATCTAACTTCTCCCGAAGTATCTTTTTAGATCGCCGTATGTTGAAGGCGGCGATACAAAACGTATCCCTCAATTGTCTGGTTAACTAACTGAATTGTAAATTCGTTATTCCCATCCCTCCAAGGAGCACCCGCCGGGTGTGAATATTAGTTTAAAAAACGTTAACCCCAATTGTGCCCTAAAGCGCCGTATGTTGAAGGAGGCGATACACAATGCATCCCTCAATTGTCTGGTCAACTAAACTGAATTTTGCAAATTCGGGCATCCCACCCTTCCAGGTTGCACCCGCCGGGTGATTTAAAGTTTAAAAGTTAACCCCAATTGTTCCTAACCCCACTTCTTTGTAAAAGATCGCCGGGGAGGAAATTCAAATATCGCGAATTGCAAATCAGTTAATATAACCACCCAAAGGTACAACCGCCGGGTTTTATATGCAATGTCAAACCAATTGTACCTGCCCCAGACCTCTTTGTAAAAAGGTCGCCGGGAGGGAAAGACTAAACAAACAAACGGCATTGTTTCAATGGCTTATTAAAGATTTCAGCATATGTTTTACCTGTCCAAAAGAATTAAGCATAACTTCTTAATCCTCATAAAGATGAAGCATATCTTTAATAAAGATGAAGTTTTTCAGGTATCCCTTTACACTTGAAACACTAGTAAGATTCAGGCATCTTTTTATCCCATAAAAAGTCTAAGCCTATCTTAATCTCTAATCCGGCTTCTCCCAGAAGCCCTCATAGATCGCCGTCTTGAAGGCCGTGATACCCTATTGTATCAATCAATTGTTTGGGAAATTATCTCGAATCGCAAATCCGTTAATATAACCACCCGAAGGTACAACCGCCGGGTTTTATATGCAATGTCAAACCAATTATACCTGCCCCAGACCTCTTTGTAAAAAGGTCGCCGGGAGGTAAAGACCAAACAAACAGACAGCATTGTTTCAATGGCTTTGAAAAGCAGAGAAAACCAAGTCCAACAGGTGTCCGCCTGATCACCTAGAAAACTGTGTGGAGCCCCCCTCGACGGGAATAAACCAGGAAGCCTGATCCCAGGCTCGACCATAGAAAACGCAGTTTCTGATGAGCCCTCAAGCGACCAAACTCGTCGGGGTAACTTACCTATTTTAGCCATCCTGACTAAAACTTGGTAAACAAAAACGGTGTTCTCGGAGCAACGAGAAAAACGCCGGAAAGGTAACCCACACTAAACGATACATTACAGGAGGGCGTAATGCATAAAGCAATGAATAACACAGGAAGCCTGATCTCAGGCTCGACCACAGAAAACGCAGTTTCTTATGAGCCCTCAAGCGACCAAACTCGTCGGGGTAACTTACCTATTTTGAGCCATCCTGACTAAAACTCGGTAAACAAAAACGGTGTTCTCGGAGCAACGAGAAAAAACGCCGGAAAGGTAACCCACACCAAACGAGACATTTTAACACATTTTATACAAAGGGTGTGCACAAAAATAGGGATACCTGAACAGGAGGGCGTAATGCATAAAGCAAAAACCGGGGCAAAGGTAGCCATGACAGAGACTGGTGGGATACTTACTCCAGGTTCTGCATAGACACGCCGGGACCCAGCTCTGGAAAAAAAGAAAATTTCCAGGAATTAATGCTCATAAGGTTAACCCAAACATGTTCGCACACAAGTGTTAAATAACCCGCCGGGTAACGAGACGTAATACTCAACGACTACGGCTCGCTACGCGGTGGGGTTTCCCAAGTAAAAGATTTCAGAATATCTTAATTTGTCCAAAAGATTTATGAATACCCTCTGACATAATATATAAAGACCAGCATGGCGTTTATAACTGATTAAGTCTTTCCGGTGGTGTTTGTTTCAAAATTCAATTTTGGAAAAAAAAAAAATAAAAAAGACGCCGGTCCCCGGATTATCTCGTAGATCAAAAACTGGGAAGCCTGACAAATATACGAGATCTAACTTCTCCCGAAGTATTTTTTTAGATCGCCGTATGTCGAAGGCGGCGATACAAAACGTATCCCTCAATTGTCTGGTTAACTAACTAAATTGTAAATTTGTTATTCCCATCCCTCCAAGGAGCACCCGCCGGGTGTGAATATTAGTTTAAAAAACGTTAACCCCAATTGTGCCCTAAAGCGCCGTATGTTGAAGGAGGCGACACACAATGCATCCCTCAATTGTCTGGTCAACTAAACTGAATTTTGCAAATTCGGGCATCCCACCCTTCCAGGTTGCACCCGCCGGGTGATTTAAAGTTTAAAAGTTAACCCCAATTGTTCCTAACCCCACTTCTTTGTAAAAGATCGCCGGGGAGGAAATACAAATTTCGCGAATTGCAAATCAGTTAATATAACCACCCAAAGGTACAACCGCCGGGTTTTATATGCAATGTCAAACCAATTGTACCTGCCCCAGACCTCTTTGTAAAAAGGTCGCCGGGAGGGAAAGACTAAACAAACAAACGGCATTGTTTCAATGGCTTATTAAAGATTTCAGCATATGTTTTACCTGTCCAAAAGAATTAAGCATAACTTCTTAATCCTCATAAAGATGAAGCATATCTTTAATAAAGATGAAGTTTTTCAGGTATCCCTTTACACTTGAAACACTAGTAAGATTCAGGCATCTTTTTATCCCATAAAAAGTCTAAGCCTATCTTAATCTCTAATCCGGCTTCTCCCAGAAGCCCTCATAGATCGCCGTCTTGAAGGCTGTGATACCCTATTGTATCAATCAATTGTTTGGGAAATTATCTCGAATCGCAAATCCGTTAATATAACCACCCGAAGGTACAACCGCCGGGTTTTATATGCAATGTCAAACCAATTATACCTGCCCCAGACCTCTTTGTAAAAAGGTCGCCGGGAGGTAAAGACCAAACAAACAGACAGCATTGTTTCAATGGCTTTGAAAAGCAGAGAAAACCAAGTCCAACAGGTGTCCGCCTGATCACCTAGAAAACTGTGTGGAGCCCCCCTCGACGGGAATAAACCAGGAAGCCTGATCCCAGGCTCGACCATAGAAAACGCAGTTTCTGATGAGCCCTCAAGCGACCAAACTCGTCGGGGTAACTTACCTATTTTAGCCATCCTGACTAAAACTTGGTAAACAAAAACGGTGTTCTCGGAGCAACGAGAAAAACGCCGGAAAGGTAACCCACACTAAACGATACATTACAGGAGGGCGTAATGCATAAAGCAATGAATAACACAGGAAGCCTGATCTCAGGCTCGACCACAGAAAACGCAGTTTCTTATGAGCCCTCAAGCGACCAAACTCGTCGGGGTAACTTACCTATTTTGAGCCATCCTGACTAAAACTCGGTAAACAAAAACGGTGTTCTCGGAGCAACGAGAAAAAACGCCGGAAAGGTAACCCACACCAAACGAGACATTTTAACACATTTTATACAAAGGGTGTGCGCAAAAATAGGGATACTTGAACAGGAGGGCGTAATGCATAAAGCAAAAACCGGGGCAAAGGTAGCCATGACAGAGACTGGTGGGATACTTACTCCAGGTTCTGCATAGACACGCCGGGACCCAGCTCTGGAAAAAAAGAAAATTTCCAGGAATTAATGCTCATAAGGTTAACCCAAACATGTTCGCACACAAGTGTTAAATAACCCGCCGGGTAACGAGACGTAATACTCAACGACTACGGCTCGCTACGCGGTGGGGTTTCCCAAGTAAAAGATTTCAGAATATCTTAATTTGTCCAAAAGATTTATGAATACCCTCTGACATAATATATAAAGACCAGCATGGCGTTTATAACTGATTAAGTCTTTCCGGTGGTGTTTGTTTCAAAATTCAATTTTGGAAAAAAATAAATAAAAAAGACGCCGGTCCCCGGATTATCTCGTAGATCAAAAACTGGGAAGCCTGACAAATATACGAGATCTAACTTCTCCCGAAGTATTTTTTTAGATCGCCGTATGTCGAAGGCGGCGATACAAAACGTATCCCTCAATTGTCTGGTTAACTAACTAAATTGTAAATTTGTTATTCCCATCCCTCCAAGGAGCACCCGCCGGGTGTGAATATTAGTTTAAAAAACGTTAACCCCAATTGTGCCCTAAAGCGCCGTATGTTGAAGGAGGCGACACACAATGCATCCCTCAATTGTCTGGTCAACTAAACTGAATTTTGCAAATTCGGGCATCCCACCCTTCCAGGTTGCACCCGCCGGGTGATTTAAAGTTTAAAAGTTAACCCCAATTGTTCCTAACCCCACTTCTTTGTAAAAGATCGCCGGGGAGGAAATACAACAACAGCATAGTTTTATATTGGCTTTGCAAAACCGAAAAAACTACAAACAACACGTGTCCGTATGAACACTGTTAGATGCGTACAGCCAACCCGCCGGGAATCATAATGAGCCTGAAACAGGCACTCCAGAGACGCAGTCCTGGGGAGCCACAGACACCCACTCGCCGGGGAAACAAGCCTGTTTTTAAACCACGCGTGGCCAAAACTCGGCAACCAGCCGAGGTGAAACCGAGAAAAACCCGCCGGAAAAAACCCACCCCGTCCAGATACCATCTGAACGCACCACAGGACCGAGGCGTAGCCAAAACACAACTAACGCCGGGCCCAACATAGTCCGTGGAATTAGCCAATACACAACTAACCCAGGACACATAAATAGTCTGTGGAATTAGCCAATACACAACTAAACCAGGACACACATGACACAGTAGTACATATTTAGAAAATAAATCAATAACACTTGTATATGTGGTAAAGCTACGAGAGGCTGGCTAGACGGATAACATTAACATGTCGGAATATAAACAAAAAGCACTGAATTATATCACAACAGGAACCACCGCCAACACACCACTGTAGCAAATACTTCCGGCAAAGGGAAGAACTGACTCGGGACCCAGAAAAAACTTCACGAAGTGAAGAAAAATACGCTGGGAACGTCAGCAAAAATACGCTACCTCATCAGAAAGATAAAAGGAAGCAATAACGCGTAATGAAAGCCGCCTGCATCACAAAGCTAGCTAACTGTGAAAAAGTTCACCTGTCCACAACAGGACCATGAGGGTACATCCGAAATAGATGCCCCAAACACACGACCCAAATTACACTGCACTGCGGGCAACCAGCCCAGGACACTCCTGCTACGCATATCCTAACCTTACTCGATACATCCTAGAGTAAACAAATGAGAAAAAACTCACTAGGGACGCAGCAAATGCGGAACCAGCGGAGCGTGAAGAGACACGTCCGGGCCGGCTGATCGCAGAGCAGAGAAGGAAGAATGACGCCTGAATCAGCGTCTGGTCAAAGATCCACACAAGTACATCCACGATATGATGGAAAGCTTATTGGATAGTTATTCTTATTTTCTTTTTGTTTTTTATTTTTTACGAAGTTTTTTCGTAGTGAGAACCCAATTCATAATGACTGAAGCCATGAGTGAGGCTGCGGGCGCTCATGATGAAGGCTCCTCAGATTTTAAATGCTCTGCGCGGTAGATTCAAACTACGGCGGATTAGTGTTTGAAGAGGATGCCTTATGTAATAGGCATGTTCGTCAATGATGGAGGGGCCACTAATAAATAGAACCCTGTCCAGTCTCCGCCGGTTTACGAATAGTTACTCTAGAGGGACGTTTAATGGGAGGGTGCTCACGAAGTAACTTATCCCAAAGCGGGACGTTGTCGCATTGAAGTGACTTATGCGCTACAATAGTAGTATAAGCAGTCATTTGCTGTCTGACCTCCCTTAAGGCGACCGCTGCTGCCTTATCATTGTCTTGTAAAACTTTAACGCTGAGCTGCGAGCAAAAGCTACAGTTTCGCATCACCCACAGAACCCTTGAGCGGTCTAGACATTTAACACATTTTATACAAAGGGTGTGCGCAAAAATAGGGATACCTGAACAGGAGGGCGTAATGCATAAAGCAAAAACCGAGGCAAAGGTAGCCATGACAGAGACTGGTGGGAAACTTACTTCAGGTTCTCTAAGACTCGCCGGGGCCCAGCTCTGGAAAAAAAAAAAAATTCCAGGAATTAATGCTCATAAGGTTAACCCAACATGTTCGCACACAAGTGTTAATAACCCGCCGGGTAACGAGACGTGATACTCTACGATCACAGCTCGCTATGCGGTGGGGTTCCTATGTAAAGATATCAGAAAGTCTGAACTTGTCCAAGAGATATAAGCATAACCTCTGACCCAATATAAAAAACCAGCATGGTGTTTCTAATTGAAATAGTCTTTCCGGTGGTGTCTGATTCAAGATTCAATTTTGGCAAAACAACCCCCCAAAAAGACACCGGCCCCTGAATTATCTCGCAGATCAAAAACTGGGAAGGCTGACAAAATACGAGATCTGATTTCTAAAGAATTGTCTTAGGATCGCCGTACGTCGAAGGCGGTGATACACAACAATATCCCTCAATTGTCTTGGTCAACTAAACCGAATTGTAAACTCGTTATTCCACCTTACCAAGGAGCACCCACCGGGTGTGAAAGTAAGTTTTATTTACAGTTAACCCCAATTGAGCCCTCAATCACCGTATGTTGAAGGTGGTGACACAAAAGGTAACCCTTAATTGTCCGGTTAACTAAACTGAATTACCAATTCGTTCATCCCACCCTTCCAAGGTGCACCCGCCGGGTGTGCAAGATGTTAAAAGTTAACCCCAATTGTTCCTGTCCCCACTATTTTGTAAAAGATCGCCGGGGAGGAAAACCAAACAACAACAGCTTGGTTCTTTCCTGGTTTTGCAAAACTGGGGAAAACAACTTCACAACACGTGTCCGCATGAACACTGTTAGATGGGTATAGCCATTCCGCCGGGAATCGTAGGGAGCCTGAAACAGGCACCACCACAGAGACGCAGTCCTGGGGAGCCACAGACACCTCCTCGCCGGGGAAACAAGCCTGTTTTTGAAACCACGTGTGGCCCAAACACGGCACTCAGCCGTGTATTTCAAGGTGAAACCGAGGAAAAACCCGCCGGGAAACAACCCACCTCGTCCAGATACCATATGAACGCCACAAAGGACCAAAGAGTTAGCCAAAACACAACTAACCCCGGGCCCACAAATAGTCCGTAGAATTAGCCAATACACAACTAATCTAGGAAACAAAATTAGTCCAAGGAATTAGCCAATACACAACTAAACCAGGACACACATGACACAATAGTACATATTTATATCATAAAACAATAACACTTGCACATGTGGCAAAGCTACAAGAGGCTGGCTAGGCCTAGGCAGATGGAAAAGATAACATGTCGGAATATAAACAAAAAGCACTGAATTATATCACAACAGGAACCACCGCCAACACACCACTGTAGCAGAAACTTCCGGCAAAGGGAAGACTGACTCGGGACCCAGAAAAAACTTCACTAAGTGAAGAAAAATACGCTGGGAACGTCAGCAAAACAATACTACCTCATCAGAAAGATAAAAGGCAGCGAAAACGCGTAATGAAAGCCGCCTGCATCACAAGCTAACTAACTGTGAAAAAGTTCACATGTCCACAACAGTACCACGAGGGTACGTCCGAAATAGACGCCCCAAACAAACGACCCAAAATACACTGCACTGCGGGCAACCAGCCCAGGACACTCCTGCTACGCATATCCTAACCTTACTCGATACATCCTGGAGTAAACAAATGAGAAAAACTCACTAGGGACGCAGCAAATGCGGAACCAGCGGAGCATGGGGAGACACGTCCGGGCAGGCTGATCGCAGAGCAGAGGAGGAAGAATGACGCCTGAGTCAGCGTCTGGTCAAAGATCCACACAAGTACATCCACGATATTATGGAAAGCTTATTGAATAGTTATTCTTATTTTGTGTTTGTTTTTATTTTTTACGAAGTTTTTTGTAGTGAGAACCCAATTCATAATGACTGAAGCCATGAGTGAGGTCGCGTGCGCTCATGATGAAGGCTCCTCAAATTTTAAATGCTCTGCGCGGTAGATTCAAACTACGGCGGATGAGTGTTTGAAGAGGGTGCCTTATGTAATAGGCATGTTCGTCAATGATGGAGGGGCCACTAATAAATACTGGAATTTCAAATTAGGTGCCAGTATTAGGTTAAGTTATATATCTTTATAAAAGATATGTACTATTTCGTATTAAGTTTCTATGGGTTTATCATCCATAATTATATCGGGTTATCATTACAATTAATCCGGTATATCTTGTAGATAGTTAAATGACGCATTGGTGGATATGAACTGTGCATGCGTCATTCTTGGGACAAGCGGGTTGCTTGCCGGGAACAGACAGACTTGCTTTAGCTACGACTTCGTGAACAACTCCTTCCAACCACTCCAATACAACCACCTGTTTCATGCTAAGTCACTCTAATTCTTATCTCCTAGTGGCCACTATACCTTCTATCTATTCCTAATTCTATCCTTGAGCTATCCATCACTATCAACGTTTAAAGTAAGTTAACTCTTGTAAGTTTATAGGTAAATTTCACTTTGCTTATTGTCGAATTCTTACAACTCACACTAGGTCTCAGAAACAATAATCAGTAATAAAATGCTAACACACTGTTGGGTGTCTTCTAATGTAAATGAACCGGTAGACCGCACGGTAAAGCGGCACCATGAGATCTTTGAGTTTCCGTTTCATGGCAAGAGTAAATGTGTAACTGTGTGTGTCCAGCGTGGATTATATTATTTTAATTATTTCTGAGATCAAGAAATGACTATCCCGATATATGTAATTATTTTTACTACCAAAAAAAGGCTATCCCGAAATGGCCAAATATATCTGGCTATAAACTCCTACTACCACCTCCCCATGGTGAGCAAAGGGCACCAGATGGTAACGTTTGGCTAACGGAAGAGGTCAGTGAAAAACGTGATAACGATACAACATCCTACCGTTCTTTTAATATAAGAAACAAAAAAATCAACGCTTCTGTAGAAAACACGACGCGCTTTAAATATACCGATCAGCACTTTCGTAAAATGCCGCGGCAGCAGGCTCATTGTGAATTATGCCTAGAAGAGAATGCTTGTATGTGGTAGGGACTAGGGGCGAGGTTGTAAATAAGGATGATACCAGTGTCATTGAAGTGCAAAAAATAACAAAATGTAGTGAAAAGAATACAAAAGTAACATAGCGAAATGGAGCTCTCTAGAAGTGAAAAGAACTTTTAAAATCAATTCTAGTACCAATATGTATGGGTGTGTTTGACTATAAAGTCTAATATTATCATACGTGGTCTCACAAAGAGTCCACGCACAAAAATACTCCACTTTACAACGATAGATTCGTGTGTTTTGTATCAGTGTCTATAGAGTCCTAACAAGTGAGAAGGGAGGTCTGTCTGTACAGCCTTCAGCAAGCTAGGTTCTTCGTTCTGGTGCCGTGGTCCAACATCTACAGATTGTCCTCAAGCTCGTCCTTGTAGTGGCTGCAATGTCAGGGTAGGTGGGGTGGATCTCCTCCAGCATCCTCCAGTAGGTCTCGACACGGGGATGGGCAGGCTCCGTCCGTCCAGGTGTAAAGAGGTAGGGGGAGGGCTCAGAGAAGTTACTAGAGCACACAGACCTGTGTACTGGCAGTCGAGCAACTCCTATACTTGGGTTTCAAGTTGCATATGGACCAGTGTATTGGTGACAACCTTGACCTAAGTCTGGAGGATAGAGAAATTAAGAGGTAGCACGGACCAGTGTATTGTCCACCTAGTAATTTCTCTATCAAGCAGGGGAGAAGTCCTTAGGCCTGGACTACTTCCTCTGCCTAAATCAGGGAGGGCCAGAGAATCTGTTAGGGGGCTCAGACCAGTGTACTGTCCCCCTAACAATTTCTCTGTAGAGTTTGGGTCAATACCCAGGGTTTGAGTCTAGCAAGCTACGTGGACCAGTGTACTGGCGGTATGCTAAAGCTCAAGAGCCGGGCTCGACTAACTACTCTGACCAGTTTACTGGCAGTAGCCTCTACCCAGGATCTGCACAATAATTAGAGCCGTACGGACCAGTGTACTGACGAATTTTCGTTAGAGTGCAATTCCTCCTGTACTGTCTTTATACAAATAGGACATCTTTAGGAAGCTCCAAGTCTATATATCTTCCTGCGTAGACCAGTGTACGGGCAAGTGAATTTAGACCAGGAGATTGAGTAGGGCTAGGCGATGTCTGTTTGCACTGACTCCGATCTCACTCTGTCTGCCCTCTGCTGATTTGGCCTAGCATGTCATATGCTTAGCGATGACGTCCCAGGTGAGGGATCTACGTGGAAGAGGGGTATGGGTGGGAGGTGTCACTTTTTGGGGAGGTCAGGTCGACCCTCCCAGCACGGGCACAACCTGGGTGGCCGCGCTCAGAGCGAGAAGGATCCGGGTGCTCGCGTTTGAATTTGGCGGGCGTCCGGGTCAGGGTCTTGTTTGGTTCGCTTCTTTTCCGTGGTTCCTCCGGGCTGCGGTGTCTCTTGGCTGATTTATGGTGTTTTCGGGACTTGTGATGTTTATGGCGTCTTTGTCTAGGAGGTGAGGTGACTTCCTGTATAGCATTAGTCCCAATGAGTTTAGGTGATGGTGTTGTTCCCCGCTCTCTTGCATTCTACATTCTCTCCTTTTCTCTCCGTAATCATTGACGAACATGCCTATTACATAAGGCATCCTCTTCAAACACTAATCCGCCGTAGTTTGAATCTACCGCGCAGAGCATTTAAAATCTGAGGAGCCTTCATCATGAGCGCACGCGACCTCACTCATGGCTTCAGTCATTATGAATTGGGTTCTCACTACGAAAAAACTTCGTAAACAATAAAAACAAAAATAAAATAAGAATAACTATCCAATAAGCTTTCCATCATATCGTGGATGTACTTGTGTGGATCTTTGACCAGACGCTGATTCAGGCGTCATTCTTCCTTCACTGACATATCAAGTAAACCAAAATCCTTGATACATCAACGAATGGGAAGGGGATGGTCGGGAGGGCCCCAGTCGTCAATGATTACGGGGCCACTACTAAATATTAGGTTTTCTTTATCTCCTTACAGGAGTCAAACCTATAATTTATTAGTGGCCCCTCCATCATTGACGAACATGCCTGATTTCTAAGACTGGAGGGGGACATTCGTAATCATATCATAACTCTAGAAAAGCAGATAATCAAACAACCACATAGTATTCTTACTTCGAAAATATATTTAAACATGGCGCAGCCCATATATATACAAAAAAGAGGTTCAAGCTGGTGCGTGCTTCAAAGAAGCCTGCTTGACAAAAAAGGGTAACTCTGGAGATTCTGTGAACAGATCTGTAGTTACAAAGGCACCCCACTCAACGAGTGGTGACAAAATTAACAAGTTATAAGTTTACATGTGCACATAATAAACCCCATAATATTCGTGGAAATGTTTTACAAACGATCTCCACTGTTTAAACTAAATTGCTTTCACAGCTAAAACTACTATAACAACCCTGTTGTTTGTACTAACATTGTACTAGCACAATTTCTCGCCCTGAATAGAACAGATAAATTTTCATATCACATTATCCATAATTTGTCTCACAGCTCTTACATTCCGGCGGAGTCTAGGGTGTCCTATGTTACACTGACTGCACCCCCCCCCCCCCCCCCTCCTTTTCCCCTTGAAAGTAAACAAAAGTGACTGAAGGGCCACCTAGACCCTCTGCCTTAAAGCTATACATGGTAAGGAAGGTCTGTCTAGAGCAACTGACAAGTATTTATTAGTGGCCCCTCCATCATTGACGAACATGCCTATTACATAAGGCATCCTCTTCAAACACTAATCCGCCGTAGTTTTGAATCTACCGCGCAGAGCATTTAAAAACTGAGGAGCCTTCATCATGAGCGCACGCGACCTCACTCATGGCTTCAGTCATTATAAATTGGGTTCTCACTACGAAAAAACTTCGTAAAAAAGAAAAAGAAAAAGAAAATAAGAATAACTATCCAATAAGCTTTCCATCATATCGTGGATGTACTTGTGTGGATTTCTGACCAGACGCTGATTCAGGCGTCATTCTTCCTTCTCTGCTCTGCGCTCAGCCCGCCCGGACGTGCCTCCCCACGCTCCGCTGGTTCCGCATTCGTTGCGTCCCTAGTGAGTTTTTTCTCATTTGTTTACTCCAGGATGTATCGAGTAAGGTTAGGATAGGCGTAGCAGGAGTGTCCTGGGCTGGTTGCCCGCAGTGCAGTGTATTTTGGGTCGAGTGTATGGGGCATCTATTTCGGATGTACCCTCGTGGTCACGTTGTGGACATGTGAACTTTTTCACAGTTGAGTTAGTTTGTGATGCAGGCGGCTTTCACTACGCGTTAATTATTGCTGCCTTTTATCTTTCTGATGAGGTAAGCTGTGTTTTCTGACGTTCCCAGCGTATTTTTCTTCACTTAGTGAAGTTTTTTCTGGGTCCCGAGTCAGTCTTCCCTGGGTTGGAAGTTATGCTCGGTGGTGTGTTGGCGGTGGTTCCTGTTGTGATATTTCCAGTGTGTGTGTATATTTCAACTGTTTTTATGCCGTCTGCCTAGGCCTAGCCAGCCGCTCGTAGCTTTGCCACATGTACTAGTGTTATTATTTATTATTTATAAATATGCCCTACTGTGTCATGTGTATCCGGGTTTTAGTTGTGTATTGGCTAATTCCTCGGACTATAATTGTTTCCTGGTTTAGTTGTGTATTGGCTAATTCCACGGATTATGTTGTGACCTTGGGTTAGCCGTGCGTGGCTATCCTCGTGTCGTGTGTTGTTCAGATGGTATCTGTTCAGGGTGGGTTTCCTTCCGGCGGGTTTTTTCTCGGTTTCACCGTGAAAAAATCCTGGCCGAGAGCAGTGTTGGGCCACACGTGGTTGTTGACACTGGCTTGTATCCCCGGCGGGTGGGGTGTCTGTGGCTCTCCAGGACTGCGTCTCTGTGGGTGCCTGGTTTCAGGCCTCCTTTGATTCTCGGCGGGATGGCTGTACCCATCCATATAAAACGGCGTCCGTGTGGACATACGTTTTAGGAGTTTTTTCTACCTGGTTTTACGACAACCACATGAAAAAACCTAGCTGTTGTTTAGGCTTTCCTCCCCGGCGATCTTTTACAAAGAAGCGGGGACAGGAACTTATGGGGTTAACTTTTAAAACTTCTCACCCGGCGGGTGCACCTGGGTAGGGTGAGATGAACGACTTAGGTCTTCCAGTTAGTTAACCGATCCATTATAGTGATACTCTGTGTATCGCTGCCTTTACTATTTACGGCGATTGAAGGTTCAATTAGGTTATATATCGATTCTCACACCCGGCGGGTGCTCCTAGGTGGAGGAATTAAGGAATTTTACAAAATTCATTTTAACCTATTTAATTTAGTGATACTATCAGGTATCGCCGCCTTCGATCTTACGGCGATCTTTTGGGACAATTCGTTAAACATTAGATCTCGTATCATCCTGCCCTGGGCTATTCTACTATAATAATTCAAGGGCCGGCGTCTTTTTGGGGGGTTGCTTTGTTACAAAATTGAATCTTGAGACAGTCACCTCCTCCGAGAGACTATAAGTGCCATGCTGGACCATTATATCAGAGGGTATTCTTCACTTTCTTTAGCAAAAGATTTGTTTAGACTTTACACCCCGCCGCGTGGCGAGATGTGTTAGTTGTGTCTTTGCATCTCGTTACCCGGCGGGTTATTAACACTGGTGTGCGATCATGTTGGATTATCCTTATGAGCATTAATTCCTGGAAATTTTCTTGTTTTTTCCAGAGCTGAGCTCCGGCGGACCAATACAGACCCGGCGGTAGTTTTCACCCACCAGTCTCTGTCATGGCTACCGTGGCCCCAGTTTTTGCCCTGTGCATTACCCCTACTTGTGCTGGTATCCCTATTTTTGCACACACCCTTTGCATAAGGTGTGTTAAATGTCTAGACCGTTCAAGGGGTCTCTGGGTGATGCATAATTGTTCCTTTTGTTCTCAATTAGCTGCTAAAGTCCTTTGTGATAACGATAAGACCGCGGCGGTAGCGTTGAGAGAGGTTCGACAACAAATGTCGGCCTACACTACCATTGTCGCGCATAAGTCACTTCAATGTGACAACGTCCCACTTTGGGATAGATTGCTGTCAGAACACCCTCCCCCTAAACGTTCCTCTAGAGTCACGAGTGTTAAGCCGACGGAGACTAGTCAGGGTTCTGTATCGTCTGCGACTACAACTAAACGCCCGAGAGAGCCTACACCCCCGGCATCCGCCTCCTCGTCGCAGGCGAGATCTAGGTCAAGGTCACCTCTCAGACAACAGTCTTCTAGTCGGGCCTCTTCGCCGGAGAGTAAGAAGAGTAAGACGGAAGATTCCACCAGTGGTCACGGCGGAGATTCTTCCAGATCTAAGACTAGTTCGCGGTCACACCGCAGCCATAAATCCTCAAAAAAGGATTCACATCGGAAGTCCTCTCGACATTCCCCTAAGTCTAGTGCATCTCATCGTACCTCTACACCTGACAAAGTTTGTGTTAGGGCCTCTGAGTCCAGTGCAGCACCTGCCCCTAAAGAGGAGTTGCCAATTAATATTTTAACCCTGGAAATGGAAAGTTCAGGAGGGTCAATAATTGAGAATGTTTCAGACTCTCAAGAGAGCGTAGGCCAGGGCCTTGGTGTTTGGCGGTTTGCCCAACCACGGTCTGACCACCCACGTCCGACTCATACGAGTCACACAGTAGCCGACGTCCACAGGGACGCGGCGACCCCATCCTCTATCCCAGACTTATCTTGGAAACAAGGTACCCCTGCCTCGGCGGGGTCTTCTCAGGAGGATCGGGAGGAAAAAGACGAAGTTTCAATAATTTCGGATATGGAAGGACAAGGGTCAGGCTCAGGCTTGGACGCCGCAAGAGATAATAATGATTCTCCTATAAGTTCTTCATCTAACCAGTTTGTTACAGCACAAGAAATTGATGGGTTGCTTACTCATGCTTTATCTAAATTTTTTGGTCAGCAACAAGAAAACCCCACAATGGAATTGGGGGCTCCCTCGACAAGCTCTACGGTACGGCCTCTGATGACGTCAATTGATTTATCTAAGATTCCTAACCCTCCTACTCTGTCACCTGCAAGGAGCACTAAGCCTGCCACGGCGGCATTGACAACTTCAAATGTCAGGGTCATAACGGATGTTAATCCACCCCCTCTAGACAAAGCACCTCTTAGAAAGGTAGCTATGCCCCTCCTTTATGGGCCAGACGAGTCATGGGTTCTTTTGAACCCCTCTAAACCAGAGCTTGCCCAACCTACCTTGTCAGGGGAACTCCCGGTACCGCGTGAGTGGTTTATCCAGGGCAACAAGTCAAAGAAATTAAGGGCCATGGATGCCTTAGGTAATGTTCTGGACGTAAACATTAAGGCTATACCTAGTTATTATCACCAGGATTATTTTGTGTATGCTTCTAAGCCTGCTTTACCCCTGCCTCAGCTTTAAAACTATTTTCAGACTGGTCTAAGCTGGATGGGTTTAATGATATTAAGACTCTGTCAGCTCTTACTCCTGAACTAGATTTACGGACCGTCACAGACGATGCAGCTAATCCAGTTTTGAAGGTGGGACAGTTGGGTCCAGGACCTTGGGTGGATTGGGAGGTAGAGGCTCAAAACTTTGCAACCACTTTCACTTCTAAATCTTCCCACCAGATCCCTCAGGACTCACATTCATGGTTTTCCATGCCGGTGGGTTCTGCCGGCGGAGTCCCGGCGGCTTTGTTTGCATTCCTAGCTGCCCCTAAGATTAATCTTTGTGAACTGAAGGACCCGTTCACTACCCCTACCCCTACTCGCCTAGACAGAGAATTTAGGCTACGAGGAAAAGCTTTTCGCTTGTTTTCACAGTACATAGTATCTCAGCAGGTGGCTAAGTCTTTACTACGATCTACTCAGGCAATCGCAGACGCGGATGCTCGAAGATCGGTTGAGTTATCCCGGCGACTGATTCTTCAGTCGTCAATCCAATCCTTAGGTGACATACGCACCGCCTTGCTTGAGGCGGTGCGAGCACGACAAGATCTTAGGATGTCGTTAGTTCGCAAGCTACCTGAGCGCATTGCTAACCAGGTGGTGATGTCACCAGTACTTACCCCTTCTTTAATGTCCCCTGAAGTATGGCGAACGGTGTTCAATATGGCACAGGCCGTTAAGCACAGTCCCACCCCTTCTAAGAAACCTGCATTTAACTTCCCCAAACCCAGGCCTACTACTAAAGCCCAGCCAGGGGGATCTAAACCATTTCTTCCGCCTAAGTCCTCCCACTCCCCCCAGGGTCAGTACAGGCATAGACAGAATAGGTTTTCAGGTCAGAGAGGACGCGGCCAAAATAAACCAGGTCAGGGCCAGTCTTCGACCAACACCAGCCAGCCGGCGAAGCGGCCAGCACCAACCCCACCATCAAAAAACTAAAGTCTCTCTCACTCCCGGCGCCTACCTTAAGGCCGGAGGAACCGAGGGTAGTACAGCCGGCGAACCCTTGTCTGCTAACTGTGTCGTTCCGAACGTGTCACCAAGCATGGCCGTTAAACACTTGGGCACGGATGGTGGCACGCAAAGGCATCACTTGGCAGTGGCTCCGGCGACCTCGATTACGTCAGCCGACAACGGCGAATTTTGTTTCTTTAGAGGTGGAGTCACTAGCCCAGGAAATGATTGCCAAGAATGTCATCATCCCGGTCCCCCCAAATTACCCTGTATTCACGTCCAAACTATTTTTGGTTCCCAAAAGGGACAGTGTTCAGATGAGGCCGGTCGTAGACCTGTCTTATCTGAATCTTCACATTCACAACGAATCTTTCAGAATGTTAACAGTACACCAAATCAGGCTAACACTTCCGCCGGGAGGTTGGATGTGTTCACTAGACCTGACAGACGCCTATTGGCACGTATCGGTCAACAAAAGATTTCAAAGGTTTTTGGCCTTACGGATCAGGCACCAAAATTTTGTTTTTCAGAGGATGCCGTTCGGTTTGAACCTAGCACCTCGATTATTCACAAAACTAGTCCGGCAAGCCCTGATGCCATTGTTAAAACAAGGGATCAGAGTGTTGTGGTATCTGGACGACTGGCTGGTGGTGGCAGAGACACAACAATTATGCATAAAACATGTCAATATCATTTTGAATCATGTCAAAACTCTAGGCTTCAAGGTAAATCTGGTAAAGTCAAACCTTGTTCCCTCACGAGTAATTCAGTGGATAGGGCTGGTCTGGGACACCGCCGCTCTCACTCTGAGTCAGAGTGTGGACAATCGCAACAGGTTTCGCAGGAAACTGTTCAGGTTTCTTCACAGTCTGACTACGACACGGAGGGTCTGGGAGTCTCTCGTCGGCTCTCTCAACTTGATTCAACTAACTGTCAAGTTGGGCCGGTTGAAAGTAAAACGATTAATATTGGAAGGCAACAAATATTTCCCGCTCTTACCGGCGGGAAAATTATGGCCCATCCCGAAATTAATTCACACCTTGCTAGCGGTCTGGGCGAAGAGGGAAACATTGCACTCAATAATGTCATGGACCTCTCCTCCACCAACGGTATGGGTAGACACGGATGCGTCAGGCACAATAGGTTGGGGATTTCAGTCAAATCAGGGGCACCAGGGTCAGGGGCTTTGGTCCCACTTAGAAATCTCGCACATCAATGTCAAAGAATTACTAGTCCCCTTGTATTTCCTTCAAGCTCATGGCCCGGCGTTACGGGGCAAGTCGGTGGCCTTCAGAATGGACAATCTGAATGCAGTCCACTGTATTCAGAAACAAGGGTCAACGAGGTCAAGGAAGTTGCTAAACGTGTCAGAAGAGATTTTTGCTCTAGCCAACAGTCTAGATATTTATCTGCACGCTTCTTATCTCCCAGGCGTAGCGAACGTCTGGGCAGACGCTCTATCCCGGCGACAGAGCACGACAGTAGAATGGGAGCTCAAGCAACCCATTTTCAACCTAATGATTGCAGAGCTCTCCCATCCACAAGTGGATCTTTTTGCGTCCGAGGAGACTCACAAACTCCATCTATACCTCACCCGCCGGGCGAAAACGCCGGCAGGGGGGCCAGACGCCCTAGTGACAGACTGGAACAGATGGAGCTCCATCTATCTGTTTCCGCCGCCAGATGCGTCACTAATGTGCCACGTAGTGAACAAACTACGAGATTATCGAGGCTTAGTCTCGCTAATCGCGCCACTGTGGCCGGCGCAGTTGTGGTACCAGCAATTGAAAATGTGGTGCCTGGTATTTCCACTTAGACGCGATTGGCAACCTCGCGACCTCGCTGACTTTTGCATTATGGACATTCAGGAGGCCAAGTGGCTAGCACCATACGGTAGAGATGTGACAAATAAATTACTTAATCAATATACTCAGTCTACAAAACGACAGTATCAATCACATTGGCAAGCCTTTACTTCTTGGATCGTTAGGACAGAACAAACTGTACCCTCAGTGGCATTAGTTTTCAATTATTTAAATTATCTGTTTGAGCAGAAACGTTTATCTGTGGTAACATTAAAAAATCACTTAACTGCGATTAGAGTGCCCTTTTTAGACCTTACAGGTCTCTCCATACCGGTGGCGGAGGAAACAGGTTTATGAGAGCATGTTTTAAACTCCGCCCACCTCCCCGTCAGCTCATGCCTACTTGGTCTCTGGACAAAGCTTTGTCTTTGCTTCACTCTCGTCTGTACCAAAATACTGCAGACTTTGCATTAATCTTAAAAAAGGCGGTTTTCCTTTTGGCTTTGGCCACCGGAAACAGAGTGTCTGAGCTGGCGGCGATGAGCAACACACCTAATTGTCTTAGGTTTGGTAGACTTAATGAATGTATTTCCATTGCACCCTCCCCAGGTTTTGTAGCCAAGAATGAGCATAGTGCACACATGTTTTCTGAGTTCACGGTGCCGGCGTTAAAAAGGGGAAAGGTGCATCATAATTTATGTCCAGTACAAGCTCTAACCAAATATTTGAGAGTAGCTCCTCACAACCCCCAAGGTGCTTTATGGGTAGCAAGTACGGGTAAACGCTTACTTAAACGGCGATTAGCCTCTCTTCTGGTAGAAGTCATTAAAGAAAGTAATCCCGGCGTTGTGGGTCGGGCCCACGATTTACGCAAATGGGCAGCCTCTTTACGTTTCCTGAAAATTTTTTTCAGTTGAAGACATAGCGTCCACGCAGTTGTGGGCGTCTAATCATACGTTTCTGTCTAGATACTTGTCAGTTGCTCTAGACAAACCTTCCTTACCATGTATAGCTTTAAGGCAGAGGGTCTAGGCGGCCCTGCAGTCACTTTTGTTTACTTTCATGGGAAAGGGGGGGGGGGGGGGTGCAGTCAGTTGACACAGGACACCCTAGACCCCGCCGGAGTATGAGAGCTGTGATACAATTTAAGGTTAAAATGTGTTATGAAAATTTCTCAGTGAGAAATTGTGCTAGTACAATGTTAAGTACAAAACAACGGTGTTGTTAGAGTAGTTTAGCTGCGAAAGCAATTTAGTTTTAGATTATTGGAGTTCCTTTGCAATTTATCTCCAAGTTTATGTTGGGGTTTATTATGTGCACATGTAAACTTATAACTTGTTATTTTTTGTCACCACTCGTTGAGTGGGGTGCCTTTGTAACTACAGATCTGTGTTCAGAATCTTCAGGGTTACCAATTTTTGTCAGGCAGGCTTCTTTGAAGCACGCACCTGCCTGAACCCCCTTTTTCTTGTATTTGTTCGGCTACGCCGTTAATTAAATATATTTTCAAAGTAAGAATACTATGTAGTTGTTTTTATTATCTGCTTTTCTAGAGTTATGATATGATTACGAATGTCCCCCTCCAGTCTTAGAAATCAGGCATGTTCGTCAATGATGGAGGGGCCACTAATAAATTATAGGTTTGACTCCTGTAAGGAGATAAAGAAAACCTAATATTTAGTAGTGGCCCCGTAATCATTGACGACTGGGGCCCTGCCGACCGTCCCCTTCCCATTCGTTGATGTATTAAGGATTTTGGTTTACTTGATATGTCAGTGAAGGAAGAATGACGCCTGAATCAGCGTCTGGTCAGAAATCCACACAAGTACATCCACGATATGATGGAAAGCTTATTGGATAGTTATTCTTATTTTCTTTTTGTTTTTATTTTTTACGAAGTTTTTTCGTAGTGAGAACCCAATTCATAATGACTGAAGCCATGAGTGAGGTCGCGTGCGCTCATGATGAAGGCTCCTCAGTTTTTAAATGCTCTGCGCGGTAGATTCAAAACTACGGCGGATTAGTGTTTGAAGAGGATGCCTTATGTAATAGGCATGTTCGTCAATGATTACGGGGCCACTACTAAATATTAGGTTTTCTTTATCTCCTTACAGGAGTCAAACCTATAATCTAGTCAAAAACGTATGATTAGACGCCCACAACTGTGTGGACGAAATATCTTCAACTGAAAAGTTCTTCAAGAAACGTAAAGAGGCTGCCCATTTGCGTAAATCGTGAGCCCTACCCACAACGCCGGAATTACTCTCTTTAATGACTTCGACGAGAAGAGAAGCTAACCTCCGTTTCAGTAAGCATTTGCCCGTACTCGCTACCCATAAAGCACCTTGGGGGTTTAGAGGAGCTACTCTTAAATATTTGGTTAGAGCTTGCTCTGGACATAGATTATGGTGCACCTTTCCCCTTTTTAACGCAGGCACAGTGAACTCAGAAAACACGTGTGCACTGTGCTCATTCTTGGCTACAAATCCCGGGGAAGGTGCAATGTGAATACATTCATTAAGTTTTTTTTTTTTTTTTTTTTTTTTTTTAAGAGACAATGAACGGAGGAAGGAAAAACACAGATAAAACAAAAAGGTCCATGTGCCTAAAGGCATCCTCCATTCATAAAATGTTTGTAACAACTGGATTTAAACATTTGTAGATTGTAAGTTTGTGGAAAGCAATTCGAGGGAAGTGAATTCCAAAGAGTAGTAGCTCTGGGGATAAATGAATTCTGATATGCAGAAGTTCTGCATTGTGGAGGAGAAAGTGTAAATTCATGGGCGCTCTCAGCTGCCCTAGTTCTACGGGGAAAGATGTGGAGAGGCGGCACAATTGAAGCAAGTTCCTCGGAACAATTACTGTGAAAATATCTGTAGAATAATGCAAGGGATGCAACGTTTCTTCGTATGGATAATGTAGGAAGGTCCTGTGTGATTGCAGGGTTATTGATTAATCTAATAGCTTTATTTTGAATTTTGTCCAACTGCCTCAATGCAACCACTCCACTTCCACCCCACAGAGGTGAACAGTAATCCATCTGAGAACGCACATGACTTTTATATATTACGGCCAACTGCTCGTCAGTGAAGAATTCTCGAACTCTGTACAGGAGTCCCAGTTTTTTAGAGGCATTCTTAGCAATGCTTCTAACATAATGTGTCCAGCTCAAGTTAGTAGTTAATGTTACACCGAGAATGTCAATACTAGGGGAAGTGGGAATATTACATCATCTAAAAATATAAGGGAGTTAGTGAGATTCTGTCGGTTAGAAAATTGAATGTACTTGGTTTTCTGTGCATTAAAGGAAACTAGATTCTTTTGTCCCATCCATTAATTCTAGAAAGGTCCTGGTTCAGAGAAATAGCAGTGTTTATTTTGGAATTTGTAAGATCGGGTTGGGTGAAAGAATTGGTAAATGTGAAGGAACTGTGGAGTGTTGAGTCATCTGCGTAGGAATGTATTGGATTATGAGTGGTAGATATGAGATCATTGATATGAATGAGGAAACAAAATTGGGGCCAAAACTGATCCCTGGGGAACACCAGCATTTATTGAGTGAAATTGAGAATAAAGACCATCTACCATTACACATATTTTTCTGTTATGAAGATAAGAAGAAATTAGTGGAACTAATGATGCAAGGCCGTAGTGTGACATCTTCGACAATAAGGATTGATGCCAGACTCTATCAAATGCCTTTGATATATCCAGTGCTATTGTATGTGTTTCACCACGTTGGTCTGTAGCTTGGTTGATTTGATGCGTAAGAAGGCAAAGCATGTCTGCAGTTGATCGACATCGTCTAAAACCATATTGCCTATCACTGATTAATTTATTATTCTCAAGATGCTTAATTATGTGATTATTTAATATAATTTCAAAGACTTTACCAAGAGTGGAAGTTATTGGTCTGTAGTTTGATGGATCTGAAGAGGCACCTTTTTTAGGAACTGGATGGATGTTTGCTTCTTTCCAGGGTACTGGGAAACATGAGGTATGGGTACACAGACGGAACATTTTTGCCAATACAGGAGCGAGCACCAAGGAGCAATTCTTAAGTACTATTGGAGGAATTTCATCTGGACCAGGAGCCTTATCTACTGAGAGATTCTGCAAAATAGTTTTGACATGTCTGGTGTGGATCTTAAGTGAGGGAATTTCAGGCGAATTAAAACTAAGTACAGGGACATCTTGATTTATTTCATCTAAGGTTGAGTTGGTGGAGAAAATATCCGCAAGAAGGTTAGCTTTACCTCGTGGGTCACTTACAAGATTGCCAGTCGGAGATTTTAATGGTGGAATGGATGAAGCAGTAGTGAAGTTGGATTTAAATGAGTTAAGAGTAGACCAAAATATTTTGTTATCATTTGGATTATTTAGAAGTTTATTTGCCTGCTTGTGGAGAAAGTTTGATTTAGTTAGGTTTAATACAGTTTTGGCATGATTTCTGATGTTTCTAAAGTAATTAAAGGCTTCATGTTTTTGATCTTGTGTATGCATTGTAGGCTATTGCTTTTTGTTCAGTTACTCTAGCACAATTATGGTCAAACCATTTAGGTGAATTAGATCTTTTACTGTACTTTTGATGAGAGATAAAATTTCCATTCCAATTTTTACAAAATTGTATGTGGCTCAAGGTGGAGTGTGCATCATTAGAAAAGAAAGAGGTCCAGGGAATATCAATAAAGAAACCTTGAAGACCCTCCCAGTCTGCTCTATCGTAATGCCATTTAGTCACCAACACAGGTTCAGAGTGGGAAGGTGTGGTAGGTGATAGACAGGTGGCCTGTATCAGACAGTGATCAGAAGATCCAAGCGGGGACCTCACTGTAACACCATAATTTTCTGAATTGGTTGTTAACAATAAGTCCAGTGGGTGGGAATTATGATAAGGATTATCTGGTACACGGGAGGGTTGGTTGACTAGTGGAGTGAGATTAAATGAGTCTGCAAATAGCTCACATTCAAGACCAGCATCATCAGTCATGAGTGAGCCTTCAACATTATGGACATTAAAATCACCCAACACAGTGATTTCAGAAGAAGCATTTAAGTTGAGGACACTGAGTTGTGAGGACAGAGAATCAAAAAGACTTTGCTCTGGAGGAGTATTTGGGGAACGGTAGATGGAACATATGTATTTAAATTTACCAGCAGAAATTAATTGTATATAGAATAATCAAAATAGGGACAAATGAAACTAGTAACCTCCTCCAGGGCAATTTCAGATTTTGCGAAGCAACATACACCTCCCTTAGGTCTGAAATTTTGGAGCAGTTGATAACCTGGAAAAAATCTAGACGTGTCAGATGTGGATGTTACTTGAGTCTCTGTCAAAAAAAGGAGAGTAGGGGATTCTGCTTGAAGAAATTGGTGTACAGAATTGATGTTAGAGTGAAGTCCCCTTATATAACTAAAAAAAAAGCTGCACCGACGAGCAGCTTTGGGACGTTGCAATGCTCTTGACACAGTCGCATGATGACGACCGGGAGGGCCCTGTGTCAACGACCCAACCCTGCCGGGGGTGGATATCCGAGGGACCACCAGGTTTGCTCTTAACAATTGCACTGCCATATTTATTTGGTAAAGGTGTATGGTGTTACATGTATGATATGTAGTGGGAAGAGTAGTGTTTTATGGATAGAGGATAGCGATGTAGGGCAATGTCGTGAAGTTGGATGTGTATGTTGTATAAAGAGGGTTTTCCTGATACCCCTGATGTGTGAGGCAGAAAGATATGTATCCAGCTACCAGGGCCTGGGAGAGAAAATGGAATTCAGGCGATTCCCTGAGTCTCCCGAAACCTTGGCGGTAGTACTTCCCTGGGCGGGGCTGCCTACCCCTACTACCTACAAAAGGCAAAAGTCTACCAAACCTAAGGCAATTAGGTGTGTTGCTCATCGCCGCCAGCTCAGACACTCTGTTCCCGGTGGCCAAAGCCAAAAGGAATACAGCCTTTTTTAAGAGTAATGCAAAATCTGCAGTATTTTGGTACAGACGAGAGTGAAGTAAAGACAATGCCTTGTCCAGAGACCAAGTAGGCATGAGCTGACGGGGAGGTGGGCGGAGTTTAAAACATGCTCTCATAAAACCTGTTTCCTCCGCCACCGGTATGGAGAGACCTGTAAGGTCTAAAAAGGGCACTCTAATCGCAGTTAAGTGATTTTTTAACGTTACCACAGATAAACGTTTCTGCTCAAACAGATAATTCAAATAATTAAATACTAACGCCACTGAGGGCACAGTCTGTTCTGTTCTAATGATCCAAGAAGTAAAGGCTTGCCAATGTGATTGATACTGTCGTTTCGTAGACTGAGTATATTGATTGATTAATTTATTGGTCACATCTCTACCATATGGTGTTAGCCACTTGGCCTCCTGAATGTCCATAATGCAAAAGTCAGCGAGGTCGCTAGGTTGCCATTCGTGTCTAAGTGGAAATACTCGACCGGGAGCGACACCGGGTGCGGGCACCACGTTTTCAATTGCTGGTACCATAACTGCGCCGGCCACAGGGGCGCGATTAGCGAGACTAAGCCTCGATAATCTCGTAGTTTGTTCACTATGCGGCACATTAGTGACGCGTCTGGCGGCGGAAACAGATAGATGGAGCTCTATCTGTTCCAGTCTGTCACTAGGGCGTCTGGTCCCCCTGCCGGCGTTTCCGTCCGGCGGGTGAGGTATAGAGGGAGTTTGTGAGTCCCCTCGGACGCAAACAGATCCACTTGTGGATGGTAGAGCTCTGCAATCATTAGGTTGAAAATGGGTTGCTTGAGCTACCATTCTACTGTCGTGCTCTGTCTCCGGGACAGAGCGTCTGCCCAGACGTTTGCTACGCCTGGGAGATAAGATGCGTGAAGATAAATGTCTAGCCTGTTGGCTAGAGTAAAAATCTCTTCCGACACGTTTAGCAACTTCCTTGATCTCGTTGACCCCTGTTTCTGAATACAGTGAACTGCGTTCAGATTGTACATTCTGAAGGCCACCGACTTGCCCCGTAAAGTAGAGCCGTGAGCCTGAAGGAAATACAAGGGGACTAGTAATTCTTTGACATTGCTGTGGGAGATTTCTAAGTGGGACCAAAGCCCCTAACCCTGGTGCCCCTGGTTTGACTGAAATCCCCAACCTATCGTGCCTGACGCATCCGTGTCTACCCATACCGTTGGCGGAGGAGAGGTCCATGACATTACTGAGTGCAGCGTTTCCCTCTTCGCCCAGACCGCTAGTAAGGTGTGGATTAATTTTGGGATGGGCCATAATTTTCCCGCCGGTAAGAGTGGGAAATATTTGTTGCCTTCCAATATTAACCGTTTTACTTTCAACCGGCCCAACATTACAGTTAGTTGAATCCAGTTGAGAGAGCCGACCAGAGACTCCCAGACCCTCCGTGTCGTAGTCAGACTGTGAAGAAACATGAACAGTTTCCTGCGAAACCTGTTGCGATTGTCCACACTCTGACTCAGAGTGAGAGCAGCTGTGTCCCAAACCAGCCCTATCCACTGAATGACTCGTGAGGGGACAAGGTTTGACTTTACCAGATTTACCTTGAACCCTAGAGCTTTGACATGAGTTAAAAGTATGTTGACATGTTTGATGCATAATTGCTCTGTCTCTGCCATCACCAGCCAGTCGTCTAGGTACCACAGAACTCTGATTCCTTTCTTTAACAACGGCATCAGGGTTTGCCGGACTAATTTCGTGAATAGTCGAGGTGCCAGGTTCAAACCGAATGGCATCCTCTGAAAAACAAAATTTTGGTGCCTGATCCGTAAGGCCAGAAACCTTTGAAATCTTTTGTTGACCGATACGTGCCAATAAGCGTCTGTCAGGTCTAGGGAACACATCCAACCTCCCGGCGGAAGTGTTAGCCTGATTTGGTGTACTGTTAACATTCGGAATGACTCGTTGTGAATGTGAAGGTTCAGATAAGACAGGTCGACGACCGGTCTCATCTGAACACTGTCCCTTTTGGGAACCAAAAAGAGCTGGGACGTGAATACAGGGTAATTTGGGGGGACCGGGATGATGACATTCTTGGCAATCATTTCCTGGACCAGTGACTCCACCTCTAAAGAAACAAAATTCGCCGTTGTCGGCTGACGTAAGCGAGGTCGCCGGAGCCACTGCCAAGTGATGCCCTTGCGTGCCACCATCCGTGCCCAAGTGTTTACCGGCCATGCTTTGTGACACGTTCGGAACGACCCAGTTAGCAGACCAGGGTTCGCCGGCTGTACTACCCTCGGATCCGCCGGCCTAACGACTGGCACCGGGAGTGAGAGAGACCTTAGTTTTTGTATGGTGGTGGAGTTGGCGGTGGTGGACGCTTCGCCGGCTGGCTGGCGTTGGCAGAAGACGGGCCCTGACCTGGCTTATTATAGCCCCGTCCTTTCTGACCTGAAAACCTACCCTGTCTATGCCTGAACTGACCTTGAGTGGAGGAGGACTTAGGTGGAATAAAGGGCTTAGATCCCCCCGGCTGAGCTTTAGCGACTGGCCTGGGTTTGGGGAAGTTAAAGACAGGTTTCTTAGAAGGGGTGGGACTGTGTTTAACGGCCTGAGCCATATTAAAAACCGTTCGCCACACTTCAGGGGACATTAAAGAGGGAGTGAGCACTGGTGACATGACCACCTGATTCGCAATGCGATCAGGCAGTTTTCGGACTAAGGATATTCTAAGATCTTGTCTCGCTCGTACCGCCTCAAGCAAGGCAGTGCGTACGTCACCTAATGATTGGATTGACGACTGAAGAAGCAGTCGCCGGGACAATTCAACCGACCGTCTGGCATCCGCATCTGCGATTGCCTGAGTGGACCGGAGCAAAGACTTAGCTACCTGTTGAGACACTATGTATTGAGAGAACAGGCATAAAGCTTTCCCAGCCTAAATTCACGGTCTAGGTGAGTTGGGGTAGGGGTAGTGAAAGGGTCTTTTAGCTCACAAAGATTAATTTTAGGGGCAGCTAAGAAAGCAAACAAAGCTGAAGGGACTCCGCCGGCAGAACACACTGGCATGGAGAACCAAGAATGAGTATCTTGAGGGATCTGGTGGGAAGTTTTGGAAGTAAATGTGGTCGCAAAGTTTTGAGACCTCTGTCTCCCATTCCAACCAAGGTCCTGGACCCAACTGCCCCACCTTCAAGACTGGATTAGCTGCCGCGTCTGTGACGGTTTGCAAATCGAGTTCTGGAGTGAGAGCTGACAGTGTCTTAATGTCATTAAACCCATCATGCTTAGACCAGTCAGAAAACAATCTTGAAGCTGAGGCAGGGGGTAAAGCAGGCTTAGCAGTATAAACAAAATAGTCCTGGTGATAATAACTAGGTATAGCCTTGATGTTGACATCTAGCACATTCCCCAAAGTATCCAAGGCCCTTAATTTCTTAGATTTATTGCCCTGGATGACCCACTCACGCAGCACTGGGAGCTCCCCTGACAAGGTAGGCTGGGCTAGCTCTGGTTTAGTGGGGGTCAAAAGGACCCATGACTCGTCTGGTCCGTAAAGCAAGGGCATAGCTACCTTTTTGAGAGGCGCTCTGTCTAGAGGGGGCGGATTGACATCCGTTATAACCCTTACATTCGAAGTGGTCAATGCCGCCGTAGCAGGCTTAGTAACCACCGATGGTGACATAGAGGGGGGGTGAGGGATCTGAGTCAAAGCAAGAGAAGTCATCAGAGGCCGTACCGTAGAGCTTGTCGTGGGAGCTCCCAAGTCCACTGTGGGAGTTTCCTGCTGTTGGCCAAAAAATCTAGATAAAGCATTAACAAGTAGCCCATCAATTTCCTGTGCAGTGACAAATTGATTTAATGATGTACGCACTGGTGAATCATTAAGATCTTGTGCGGCATCGAAGCCTGAACCTGACTCTTGCCCTTCCATATCCGATATCATCGAAACCTCGTCTTTGTCATCCTGTTCCTCCTGAGAAGATCCCGCCGAAGCTGGGGTACCATCTTGTTGCCAAGAGAAGTTAGGAATAGAGGAAGGGATCGCCGCGTCCCGGTGGACGTCAGCCATTGTGTGAATAGTTTGAGCCGGAAGTGGGTGGTCAGGCCCCGGACGAGAATATCGCCAAACACCTAGGCCTTGGCCTACTCCCGTGGGAGTCTGAAACACTCTCAACCACTGAGCCCTCTGAACCCTCCAACTCCAGGGTTAAAATGTTAGTGGGTAAATCATCTTTAGGTACAGGTACTACACTGGACCCTTGAGACCGAACACAAACTCTGTCTGGGGTAGAGGTATGACGAGAAGCACTAGAAACAGGTGAGTGTCGGTAGGCCTTTCTATCATGGGAATCCTTTTTTGAAGATTTATGGCTGCGGTGTGACCGTGAACTACTCTTTGATTTGGAGGATTTATCGCCGTGACCCTGGTGGAACTTTCTGTCTTACTCCTCTTACTCGATGGTGAAGAGGCAAGACTGGGTGGCTGGTGTCTAAGGGGTGACCTAGACCTAGATCTCGCCCGAGACGAGGAGACTGCCGCCGGGGGTGTAGGCTCACGGTGACGTTTCGAAGTAGCAGGGGCAGGAGATGACACAGAACCCTGTCCAGTCTCCGCCGGCTTATGACTAGTTACTCGAGAGGAACGTTTATTAGGGGGAGGGTGCTCAAGAAGAAGCCTATCCCAAAGAGGGACGTTGTCACATTGAAGTGACTTATGAGCAACAATCGTAGTATACGCTGACATTTGTTGCCGAACTTCTCGTAATGCGACCGCTGCGGTCTTATCATTATCTTGGAGGACTTTGACACTTAGTTGGGAGCAAAAGGAACAGTTGCGCATCACCCACAGACCTCTTGAACGGTCTAGACATTTAACACACCTGATACAAAGAGTGTGCGCAAAAAGAGGGACACCGGCACAGGTTGGATTAATGCATAAAGCAAAAACTGGGGCAGAGGTAGCCATGACAGAGACTGGTGGGAACTTACTGCAGGGTCTGTATTGGTCCGCCGGGGCCCAGCCCTGGAATAAAGGAAAATTTCCAGGAATTAATGTTCATAAGGTTAACCCAAAATGATCGCATACAAGTGTACATAACCCACCGGATAACGAGACGTAATCTCACAATGATTACAGCTCGTTACGCGGCGGGGTTCTATAAAGATATCCGAATATTTAGACATGTCTTTAAGAAAGTTTTAAGAATACCCTCTGACATAATATAAAAGACCAGTATGGCGTTTATAAAGTTTTTCTGGCGGTGACTGTTACAAGATTCAATTTTGAAAACAACCCCCCACAAAGACGCTGGCCCCTGAATTATCTAGCAGATTAACACAGGGCAGGCTGATACGAGACCTGACTTCTAATGAATTGTCACATAGATCGCCGTATGGTGAAGGCGGCGATACATAGCCGTATCTCTCAATTAATTGGGTAACTAACTTGAATTGTAAATTCCGTATTTCCCCCTCCCAGGAGCACCCGCCGGGTGTGGCCAACTTATAAAAAATACGTTAACCCTAATTGAGCCGTTGATCGCCGTAAGAGTGAGGGCGGCGATACATATAGTATCACTAAAATGGACCGGTTAACTAAACTGAATTACCAATTCGTTCATCCCACCTTAACAAGGTACACCCGCCGGGTGAGATCTGATGTCTTAAACGTTAACCCCATAAGGTCCGATCCCCACTTCTTTGTAAAAGATCGCCGGGGAGGAAAGCCCACAACAACAGGGTTTTTCCTTTGGTTTGTAAAACCGGGTAGAAAAACTACATAACATATGTCCGCATGAACAATGTTAGATGGGTACCACTAATCCGCCGGGAATCAAAGGGAGCCTGAAACAGGCACCAACACAGAGACGCAGAGGTGGGCAGGTGCGCGCCATTTGGCGCTCTGCGCTCTGCGATCCGGTGCGCATTACCAATATAGAGGAGCGCGGAGCGAGGAGCGGCAAAATTCTGAAATCGGAGTGCAGGCGGGGAGCGCAGCTAGAAATTCGCGCTCCTTTCTGGCGCTCCGGAGGCGATTTTTGCTGTCAACAACAGGTACAAGAACGTTATTATCGTGTACAGTCATCGTACCGTTCGTACGGTGTTACCCGAGCCTGTCTGACTGTCTGATAGTCAAAAGACACTATAGACTTCAGAGACTTTTATCATTTTATGGTATCGATACTATCGGAATGTTACTTGAATGTATGGGTGGGAGGGTGGTTTGGGGGATGGTGGGGGGAAGGTAGAAGCGTAATTGACTCGTGTTACAAATATGAAGCCGATTGGTGAGGTAGTTTCGCCACCACAGATTTTATTTGTTTTCCTTATCTTCGTACAGATACGCTGGAAGTGGGTTGTGGGAGGAAGTTGGGGGTGTGGTGGAGGGAAGGCATAAGGGTAAGGCACTTGTCACACAAATATGGAACCGATTGGTGCAATCGTTTCGCCGCCACAGATTTTTTTTTTTTTCCTTGTGAGGCGACCGATAGTCAGCGAGTGGGTGGGAGGAGGGGTTTGGGGTAGTGGTGGTGGTGCCGTGGTGGGTATGCAGAAGGGTAAGGTACATGTGGTAAAAAACTAAAAATATGAAAGCCATAGGCGCAGTCGTTTCACTGCTACAATTTTTTTCGGCGAGTCAGTATATAATTATATACGGACCTGGCACTGGGCGTGACAACTGACATCTGACAAGACCCTAGTCCCGGCCGTATATATATAATTATTATAAATTATATACCGTCGGACCTGGCAGTTTCGGACCTAGTTTCTCAGTTTGGACAGTTTCTGTAATTCTTTATGTCATATCATAGATATCAATGGACAGTCACAATGTCACAAACTCACAATGATATCAATCATATCATATCATTGACATTTGCAGTGATATCAATCATATCATATCATTGACATTTGATTCATTGATATGACATAAAGAATAACAGAAACTGAGAAAGTGAGAAACTTAAACAGTTAAACTTCAGAAAGACACCATGACTTGAGTTTTTTTTAATGTTTTGAATTCTTGGAATTTAGTGAAGTGAAAGACAAAGGACAAAGGTAAATAATTAAATAACTTCTAGAAGCTGTTTTTTTTGTTTTGTTTTTTATATACCTATTTTTGGGAGCGCGGAGCGCAGGAGCGCGGAGCGGGAAGCGCATCGGCTCTGCTGACAAAAGGAGCGCGTGAGCGCTGCCGCATTACCTTATGTCTGATGAGCGCGGAGCGCTGCCGCATTACCGGTCCCACCGGAGCGCGCCCACCTCTGCAGAGACGCAGTCTTGGAGAGCCAAAGACACCAACTCGCCGGGGACACCAGCCTGTTTTGAAACCACGCGTGGCCAAACACGGCTCACGGCCGGAGTTTTCATGGTGAAACCGAGAAAACCCCGCCGGAAAGTAACCCACCCCGAACAGACACCATCTGAACGCACATAGGACCCGAGAGATAGCCAAAGCACGACTAACCTAGGGACCACAAATATAATCCGTGGAATTAGCCAATACAAAACTAAACCAGGAAACAAACATAGTCCGTGGAATTAGCCAATACACAACTAAACCCGGATACACATGACACAGTAGGACATATTTATAAAATAAATAAAAAACACTTGTACATGTGGCAAAGCTACGAGCGGCTGGCTAGGCCTAAGCAAACGGCGCAAGAAATGTTGAGATATAAACAAAAAACACTGGAAATATAACAACAGGAACCACTGCCAACACACCACTGTAGCAAAAACTTCCGACCAAGGGAAGACCGACTCGGGACCCAGAAAAAACTTCACTAAGTTGTTACGAACTGGCACTCGGGTACACAAGGGCTCTCAATCAGGACTCGAATACGGCTCGCTGCCACAACGGAAACAGACGATCCCAACCCCTGAGTACTGCCAGCCGAACAAAAAACACCAATACCCTCCAGAGTTCAATCTGCTATAACGGGGTATACAAGAACTCGGTACTAGTGTTCAACAACAGACTAATAAAGAGACAGGAATTATCTAGTCTGGTCAACAATCAAACAATGAAGTAAGAAACAACAACACCAAAGAATAGTGTTGGCCGAAGCCGAAGTAATCCACCCTTGACTATGAACTTAAGAAGTTCACCACCCTCTACTTCGGATCGGCACTATTATGTTACGTTAATTAATAGTCCTTAAGCATCGAGCAAGGAATATTCTGAAAAAAGTTAGATGCTTCTCGGATGCTCGTAAGAAGTACGTATCGGATTTTGAACAGTAATTCAATAAGCAAAAACACTGGCAATTAAATACTATTAAAGGCTTAAATTGGCATAAGAATAATTAAAAGAATATGCAATAGTAAATGGCAAACATTAAAAGGAAGTACTCCGCAAATGCAACGGCAATAGCCTACTCGGATTGTGCTCGTGGGCCACTAATCACTAAAGTAGCCAAGCTTGCAACACTTGAAATCAATAGTGCATAAACAATATCATACATAAGGAAAGCTTCAATACTATTCTGTATCTACTAATTGAGTAAAGTCTAGCTGGGGTACTGTAGGCAAAAAGGTAGCAGTGACTGAGCAAAAACGGCTCGTAGCCTAGCGAAGTCCTCACGACTGTTTAAAGTATTACATTAAAACTAACAAGTGCACTTTGAGAAATCCAGATCCCTTGTATCTGGTTTTCTCCCGGCTCCTTGACAAAGTAAAAACAAACTGTTAATAAAATACAGGGTGGTTAGGCTCTTGCCCTCACGCACTGTAAATTATTAACTCAACACAGTCAGCCGCGAAGACAACCTAGGCTTCACTGAACCGAAACGAGTATGCAGGTTTATCGCTTAACCACTGCATCAAACAACAACTCGTAACACAGAAAAGCCTTACCCCAGTCTAGCATTACCTAGACTAGCAGAAAACAGGAATAATAATAATAACACACAGGGAAATGCATATACAAGTGCAACAAACATAAATCAATCCTATTCTAAGTCAACCCTTCCAAAATAGGCTATCTAATAGGCAAGTATCTCGTGAGAACTCAAGCGATAATACGTTGGCTGACTAGCTCTGCACCAACGGGACCATGGAAGTTAAACAGGGCAGGGAAAAGAGGAGATAAGAATGTAAGGTAGTAGAGAAAGTTCCCATCAGTCAGAAGAATATATATAATTAGCAAGGGAAATGAGAAGTCGCTCTGCCTAATGAGTTCTGATGAAAAAATGGCTAGACTTCCCTTTTATACCCGGCCCTCTAGTGAGCCCAACGTGAACTACTAAGGACCGCCCACTGACAACCATTACGCAATTTCTCTCTCTCCTCTGGGATACACAAAGGCTCCCCTAGCACTGAGGGAGGGAGGAATGCGAGTGAGTTAGGCCCACCTCCCGCCTGGCGCACCCACTGACCCCCAACTGTGGCTGTTTCTCTTCCCATCATTACAAATAAGTTTTACACACAATACTTATAACTAATGATATAAAATAGAACTCGTTGACTCAGATGAAAACAAAATACATATTCATAATACTTATAGTACAACGGCTCACATGAACTAAGTTAGGAAACTCTACATAGACTACAGCCAAAGTTCCTGCCCTGACGATCCTAGCGAGAGTGGGGCATGACTAGGCGTTCTGTACAGCATGCTCACACGTGGACATGCGTCACAAAGTGAAGAAAAATACGCTGGGAACGTCAGCAAAGCAACGCTACCTCATCAGAAAGATAAAAGGCAGCAGAAATAATCGCGTAATGAAAGCCGCCTGCATCACAAGCTAACTCAACTATGAAAAAACAAAAATTCACCTGTCCACAACAGGACCACGAGGGTACATCCGAAATAGATGCCCCAAACACACGACCCAAAATACACTGCACTGCGGGCAACCAGCCCAGGACACTCCTGCTACGCATATCCTAACCTTACTCGATACATCCCGGAGTAAACAAATGAGAAAAAACTCACTAGGGACGCAGCAAATGCGGAACCAGCGGAGCGTGGAGAGACACGTCCGGGCCGGCTGATCGCAGAGCAGAGAAGGAAGAATGACGCCTGAATCAGCGTCTGGTCAAAGATCCTCACAAGTACATCCACGATATGATGGAAAGCTTATTGGATAGTTATTCTTATTTTCTTTTTGTTTTTATTGTTTACGAAGTTTTTTCGTAGTGAGAACCCAATTCATAATGACTGAAGCCATGAGTGAGGTCACGTGCGCTCATGATGAAGGCTCCTCAGATTTTAAATGCTCTGCGCGGTAGATTCAAACTACGGCGGATTAGTGTATGAAGAGGATGCCTTATGTAATAGGCATGTTTGTCAATGATGGAGGGGCCACTAATAAATAGAATAATTAAGAGGTTAATAATTATGTTCTGTATTGGATATTGGGTAATCTATCATCCCTATGAACTTAGGTAATTATAATTGGGAGGGAAAATATATACCTACCTATTCGCGCATGCGTGATATCGGCGTACCTCCCACGAATATGGTGAGGGTCCCGCACTCTCTACCTAGCCGCCACAACAACCAGACCGACTGCCTACACTCTCGTGTTTTCACCTCACTTTTCGCCCCATTAGTGATAGTACTTAGCTCATCAATTTTCCATCTATCCATACTAATCCATAGGTCATTAATCATCATTCCCATCAATCATCAAATATAGTGGCCCCCTTCTTTATGCATTAACTCTATCCTATTAACTAACACTCCCGTTTCCCACATGCCATCTTGTAACACCGCCATGGCTCAACAAGGCAACTAGGTCCTACAGCACTAGCACCAGTATTCAGGTGATATAATTTATTGTATGGTATTCACTATTCAGATACAGTCCACTAAATCATCTTAACCACGAATATCCATATAATATATGGTCCTTAGTCCGTCCTAGTGTGTTCGTCAGCCGGGCCCCCATTATTTAATTGGCGGTGCGTTTAATGGCGTCTACTCTTCCGCGATTTTTTGCTCGTTTTTCGGCCGCGAGGGTTTGCCAACATGGCACATGTTTTTTTTAAGCACAGGGCAGCAGGAGGTGGTGTAGGGGCAGGTTTTAAGCCAGAGAGGGCTATTTACCCTGGCCTCATAAAAAAGGTGGCCATAATAGGCCATTCATATGTGCGCGACTTATACATAGATAAGCCTATCTACTACCCCCACTACACAATCAAACCTCTTGCCGCCCCAGGGGCTAGAATAAGTACCTTGCGTAGCACTGGAGCGTGGGACCAGTTGGTTAGCTGGCGTCCTGACTTATCATACCTGGTAATAGGAGGTAACGATACTAGGTCAGGCGTAGCCCCTAAGGAACTGGCCAATCAAATCCAGGAGTTGGCCAGAGATATCGAGAGTCACACAGGAGGTCACTGTTACATAATCGGCATAGAGAAGCGCCAGAATCCACGAGGAGTCGAACTCGCTGAGTTTAACCGTATCCGAAACTCCATCAATCAGTGGCTTAAGCGCAACCTGCCATGGACCCGGAGTCGATACATGCCCATGTATACTGCAGCGGCTGATTTTGGGTGGGACGGAATCCATCTCACACCGCCCGCCTCAGATCGGTTGTTCCGCGAGATTGTGGAGTCGGCTCGGGTGTTCTTTGGTGCGGACGCTGAGGCCCTGCTTGACAGAACATTTGTGGAAATGAATATGCACTAAATTTAACTAACCCATAAATTGCATTTTTTCTGATTAACTGAATTTAAAGTTCAATAAGTCTTGTTTTTCTGATTAGGCCTAACTACATTTAAATTTAAGTTCATTAAAAATTTGTTCTTTCTGATTAAGCCTAACTAAATCTAAATTTAAAGATATCTATTGGCTTTTCTAAAATATTAGTAAATCTCGATGCATCTAATTTAACCCTTTTTTCAAAATTTCTGTGATAGCCTAACTTTTCAATTTAAATTGCGGCATCTAAATTCTAAATTTTAAAGGGTTGTATTTTGGGTTTTAACTTTTAATGATTTCGGCACTCGGCGGGCGCGTACATTTAATTCATCATCATCTCCGACGCCTTGTTTCCCCCTGGGAAACCCCCATTAGAGGATGGCCATGACAGAAACGTCTCCAAGCTACTTTGTCAAGACATGCCTCCCTTGCCCGTGCCACAATGCCCCTTCCACTACGTGGAAGTTTTTCTTCAATATATTTTTCCACTTTCTTTTCCCATACCATAGGTGGTCTTCCACTACTAGCAGTTACACTCACCTGACTCCCATATATCTTTCTTGGCATACTGTCTTCATCCATTCTCTGAACATGACTATACCACCTCAAAATACTTCTCTTTATCCACTCAACCACACCACAATCAATGCCCAAAGCCTGCTCTTCCATTCCAAAGGACTCATACACCTCCCTATTACTTGGCCCATCTAGCCTATTCATGCCAGCTGCCATTCTGAAAAAGCTCATCTCCACAGCTCTCAGTTTGAAGAGGTCCTCGTCACTTGCCGTCACCACCCATAACAAGGGGCGTCGCGCTCCTTGGTGCCGCTAGAAGAGCGGCGAACACATCAAAAGGTATCAAAAGGTAAGGTAAGGAGAGTGTTGGGAGCAGCACACTGTTTCTCAGTGACTTTTTGACTTCCTGGCTAACCATTCTTCCTTTGAGAATACTATCAAGTTCTCCAATCACCTTTCTCCCTTGCATTTTTCTCTCTTTTATCTCACTCTCCATTTTACCATATTTGCATAGTACAGCTCCCAAATACTTGAAACTTTCAACCTCTTCTAGTACTTCATTTTTCAATTTTATTTTACAACTTTTCTTGTGTTCTTTCTTGATTCTATATTTTTCCTTAAAATCTATGGTTTCATACATTCTTCTCTCAAACACCATTACCTTACATTTCCCTACATTGACCTTTAACTTTCTCTTTTCACATACCCTGTCAAAGTCAGTGACCACTCTCTGAAGTTCTTCAGCATTTTCCGCCAACAGGACTGCATCGTCCGCATATAGGCATGTTAAAATCTTCCATGTTCTTCCCTCTGATTCCAGTCTAGCTCCCACACCCATTGATACAGCCCTACATTCCCTAATCACTCCATCCATGTATATATTGAACAACCAAGCTGACATGACACATCCCTGTCTTACACCTACATTGACCTCAAAACTTTCACTTAACTTATCCCCTACCTTCACATTTGCCATTGCATTCTTATAAAAAGATTTTACTGCCATTAGCAACTTTCCTCCCACACCATATACTGTTAACACATCCCACAGGCCCTCCCAGTCTACTTTGTCGTAGGCTTTTTCCAAATCCATGAATGCTGCATAGAGTTTTCTGTTTTTGGCCAGATACTTCTCTACCAACAATCGCATTGAGGCTATCTGGTCAACGCAGCCCCTGCCCTTTCTGAAACCTCCCTGTTCCTCGCCTATTTTGTCATCCGTTATCTTCTGTAGCCTCTCTGTTACTACTCTTGCGTGTACCTTTCCAGGTATGCTAAGCAAGCTAATTCCCCTATAATTCTTACACTCTTCTTTACTACCCTTCCCTTTGTACAAGGGTACTATCACTGCTATCCTCCAGTCCTCTGGTACACTTTCCTTTTCCCATGCTTATTTACATAACTTATGCATTATGTCAACAGCTTCTTCTCCTCCATATCTCAGCATTTCACCTGGGATGTTATCTACTCCAGCAGCTTTGCCTATTTTAAGTCTATTGATTGCTTCTTTTACTTCTTCTCTGCTTATCTGGCTTTCAACTACCCTGTTTATTCTACCTCTCTCCATTCCTATGGATGAGATCTTTGCCTTCCCCCTACTCTTTACAGCTAAGCTACTAAAATGATCTTTCCATACTTTCACCACACCATCACCCTCTACCACTTCCCCATTCATGTCCCTCATCCTACCACCTGAGACACTCTCAGTCTTCTTCCCTCTGGCTTCTTTCACAGCTCTGTAGTATGCTTTCCTGTCATTCAGAAACTGTTCACTTGTTTCAATTTTTTATATTCTTCTTTCCTCGCATCTCTAGTTTCACTAGGTATATTCTTTTGCAGCATACTCTTTCTGAATTTTTTTTTTTTTTCACTATTTCTTCTAACACTTTGCTAAACCATGCGTTACCTTACTTCTTCCACATTTTAAAGGTTTTCTTCCCACCTATTTTCTCAGCTGCTTTAATCATGGAGTCTCTTGTACCTTTCCATACTTCGTCTACAGTATTTCCCAGATCTATCATAACATCCATGTCCTTTATAGTCTCTTTCAGGATGTCCTTGTATGTTGTTGCATTACATTCTTCATTTAATTTTCTCACATTTATTCTCTCTACTGTCAGTTTTCTCTCTTTCCTCTCATATTTCCACTCTTTCCTTATCCTCACTTTTGTCAGCACTGTGTACTGGTCTGATCCCGTCAGCACACCTCTTACAGCTTTTGAATCTAAAATTCTTCCTTTTAGTCCGGAGTCCATCATGGCGTAGTCAATTAGAGATTTCTGTTCCTGCTCACCTTCACCTCTGTGCCATGTATATCTATGAATGTGACGATGTTCAAAAAATGTGTTAGCCAGAAACATCTCTCTCTCCGCACATACTTCTAAAAGGAAGTCACCATTCATATTCCTACCCTCCACACCCCATTTACCCACTATACCTTCTATCTCCTCGTTTCCAACTCTACCATTCATGTCGCCTACTAATATTACTTGTGTACACTCTTGCCTTTCTCTTATACATTTATTGACTTTATTCCAAAATTTTCTATTTTCTTCCGCACTTTTCCCAGTTTCTTGGTTGACTGGTGCATAGACACACATAAAAGTATACCTATCTATCCCAATCTTGCACTCACACTATACAATTCTTGAGTCCACGCATCCATAGTTTTTCACACACTTCCTCAACCTTTCTGACAAAATTACTGCTACCCCTTCCTTTTTCTTACGTTTATATCCTGCATCCAATCCAGACCAGACAACCCATCCTTCCCCACCCCACAGATCATGCTCACTCTCACTATCCCACACTCCAGAACCCAACAGGTGCGTCTCACCTACCCCACACACATCCACACATCCATCTTTAAGCTCTCGCATCAGACACTCTCTCTTGCTAAAATCATTTATGCCATTGGCATTGAAGGCACAGACACGGAGCACGCTTTCCTTCACCCGAACGACGTTTCCACCACTTTTCTGCTTTGTTCCTCCACCCCCGAGGGCGCCCTGGCCGGCAGCATACCGAGCACAGTTATTTCCCAGGAGGACTTGGGGCCTGGACATAATGCCTCCAAACAGGGCGCCGGATTGTCAAAAGTATACTAAGAAAAATTAAATACTGATACCAACATCAGTAAAAAAAACATACAACACAGTAAAAATGAAAACTCAAGTTTAAGAAGATAGGGAGAACAAAAATATACAGGGGACAACAGAAATATAGTTACAAGGGGGATAATTTTTATAGTGGAATTTAAAAGAGGATTTAAAATTAAAAACAAAGTGTGCTGCTGAAGAAAATAGCTCACCCGCCCTCCCCTTTAGTTCCACCGTCAAGTAAAAATAAAAATGTTAGAAATTTAAAAGGGAGGATTAAAATAAGGACGGTGTAATAACGAGGCTACCTCGAGAAGGCGGGGTAGGACTTACTTACTGGAACTAGTCACGGTAAGCTACAGAGGTGCGTTTTAGCAAGACTTTAACCAATACCGTACTTATACGCAGATGACAGGACCTCTAAACCTCATTGGTTACGATACTGCCACTGCGCAAAGCATTTAATTCTACAGTACTAATGCCAGCCATGTTCTGATAGTTTGCCATTTATCCCGTCGCTCACGTTTAGTGTTCGGCCCGAACCCGAGTTTGATCGGCTATTTATCACCATGTCTTGTTAATATATCCTCTTTTTTTTTTTTATCTTTTTTTCTTACCGTTGCTCGCGTTTAGTGTTAGGACCCGAGTTTGATCGGCATGAAAATTATTGCAATTTGTTTCCCTTCTCGCATTTGATGTTACTCGCGTTTGTTCTCGCTCTTTGATTATCTGTCATTAGTTGCTCGCGTTTAGTGTTAAGACCTGAGTTTTATCGGCGGAAGATTTTCCTGTTTCGAGTAAACTGTCGTAAAAATCTAGGATTTGCAATTTCCATTTGTTTTAGACTAAAGGTGACAATATGGACGCTCTAGCCCAAGGCAAACGCCGTAGGGCAGGTTTTAAAGGTTCATTGACTGTCCTGTCATAAGATTTAGATGAGTTCTTGGAAACCGCAACTCGGGTAAAAGTCGAGGCAAAACTGCATAGCGTGCAGACCCAAGTGGCCAAGTTTGAGGCCAATCAAGAGGTCTTGTTGCCGCTATATACCTCAGACGCTGAATATTTTAAGGGGAACCAAGCGGATACCATCTACTTATTTGATATCTATGGGATAATCGCCAGTTTAAAGGAGAAATTGGGTAAACCAGAAGGGCAAATTCGATCCGACAACAAGAAAGAGAAAGAGAAAGAGGATGACCCAGGAAATTATAGACCAGTCAGTTTGACAAGTGTTGTGTGTAAACTAATGGAAACGGTAATTAGAGAAGGAATAATGGAGCATATGAAATCAAACCAACTTTTCAGTGGGAGACAGTTCGGATTCTTGCCGGGGAGGTCGACGATACTACAGCTAATTAAGGTGGTAGATGATTGGATGCAAATTCTGGAGGATGGTGATGTTATAGACGTGGTATATTGCGATTTTATGAAGGCCTTCGATAAGATCCCACATAAAAGGTTAATAGAGAAAGTTAGAAGCTATAGTATAGGGGAGAAATGTGTGAAATGGATAGAAGCCTTCCTGAAAGATCGGAGACAGAGGGTACTGGTGAATGGAATAGGCTCGGGGTGGAGGGAAATTACAAGGGGGGTACCTCAGGGATCTGTGTTGGGACCACTACTGTTCGTTATAATTATCAACGACTTACCTGAAGTTATAACTAATGGAAGTGAGGTATACCTGTATGCGGATGACACTAAGCTGTATAGAAGAGTGAGGAGTAAGGAAGATGTGGGTTTTCTTCAAGGAGATGTGGAGGGCATGAAGGGATGGTCTGAACATTGGTTAATGCCTTTTCATCCAAAAAAATGCAAGTACATGCAGATTGGGACTAGCAAGATAGACAAGGTAGGATACAGTATGTATGAAGCGATGGAGGAAGTGATTGAAAAGGATATAGGAGTAGTGATAGACAATAAGTTAAATTTCTCAGAACATTTAGCGGAAAAGATAAACAAAGCCAATAGAATTGTAGGGCTGATAAGGAGGACATTTGTGTCACTTGATGAAGAAATATTCAGGAATCTCTATACAGCGCTGGTTAGGCCGCACCTGGAATATGCGAACCAGGTGTGGGCTCCATATATGGTAAAGGATGTAGAAGCAGAGGAGAGCTAGCAAGCTAGTACCAACGTTGAAGAACGCGGGCTATGAGCAGAGGTTGAGGACACTGGGACTTCCGACACTGGCATATAGGAGAAAGAGAGGGGATATGATAGAGACTTTTAAGATAGTGTCAGGAAAGTATGATGAGGATGTGTGTGAAGGTATCTTCTTGATGCGGGAGGGAACAAGAACGAGAGGACACTCTAAGAAAATTTACAAAGAAAGAAAAGGCAAAGAACTCATTTTGTGATAGAGTGGTAAATGAGTGGAATGCACTGCCCCAGTATGTAGTCGATTCCGAATCAATAAGGGAGTTTGAAAGTAATCTTGATAAAGCATGGGGAAGACAAGATTTGAAGTTTGATTATAAAGCAAAAATACAGAATAGTAAAAATGTTGCGTCTGCTGCCGCCGCCGCCAACACAGTGAACGACCGCAGTAGTGCAAGTACTGGCACTGAGCTGGATACACAGGCCTAGTTTGCCTTTTTCCAGAGGATCTACTGTAAGAAACTGTAAGAAACTGTAAGAAAGGATCGGGAGTTAAATTGCCGCACCTGATCCTGCCCACCTTCGCTGGTGACCCCACATTATGGATTGGGTTTTGGGACATGTTTAGATGTGTGGTGCATGAAAGGACTGACTTAAGTGCAATTAAAAAACTAACATACTTAAAGGGTCAGTTAAAGGGGGATGCCTATAAATTAATAGAAGGCTTCACGGTTGAGGGTGCAAGTTACGCCCCTGCCTTAGACTTGCTTCAAGAAACCTTCGGGAATCCCGACAGGGTAAAAGCGGCACATATCATGCATTTCCATAACCTTGTCGCCCCTAAATGTCAGGCCGTAGAACTAAAGGCTTTCTACGCCAACATGGAGAGTGCAATGAGATCTATGACTAGTCAACAGGTGAGTCTGGAAGAGTTCTGTGTGGTTACATTGCTGAATAAATTGCCATCACCAGTTAAAGAGACCATTAGGAGGGAGATGGGTGAGCAAAGCCTAGATTACAAGACTTTCACACAGTGTTTTCAGGCAGAATTGTATAACATGGTTGGTCAGGACTCCCCAGGAAAGAATATGCCCGTGGCTACGGCTGCATTCTCAACACAGAGTGGTAGTAGCCGGTTCCCATGTAAACTGTGCGGTGGGAATAACCATCCCTGGTATAAATGCTTTAAGCATAAAACGGGACCGCTCAAAATCAAAAGAGCTCGGCAACTGCGAGTCTGTGCGGGATGTCTCTCCAGTGATCATGGTAGTAATGGGTGCAGTAACCCTAACATCAAAAATTGTAGGTATTGCCAGGGTAAGCACTTTCACTCCCTGTGCCCAAAACAGAGAGAGGCAAGACCGGCAAGTGGGGGTACTACTAGGGAAGAGTCAACACCTACAACCTGAACAACAATGTCCGTAAGTATGAATAAGCAAACTGTGATCCTACCCACAGTTCAGCTGCCTGTAAAGGGTAGACACAGGAAAAGTATAAAAGTCAGATCGCTACTAGACCAATGCTCACAGAGGACCTTCGTGAAGAAATCCGTACTACCGTCCCTTTCATACGAAACCGTGGGGACGGAAGAATTACGGCTTCATGGTTTCACCGGAACTCAAACCCCTCGTGAGTATACTATTGTAGCACTGAAATATTTACATCGGGGTAGGTTCCATCGTCTCGAAGCAATTGTGGTCGAGGAACTTCCTGAACATAAAGGTGAGTCTAGTCTTAATGCTGAAATGACTAGTTTAAAGCACCATGGCATTAAATTGGCCGATGCATGCGTCACAGAGACAGCACAGCTGGAGGTACTAATTGGTGCCGACTATTACTACAACATAGTGCGACCTGGTTATAAACGGGTAGGTAATTTGGTTTTACTTCCAACCACATTCGGATATGCACTGAGTGGTTCTTATGCGGAATCCACATCCAGCTCCAATACTGAGGTTGTAACAATTCTAAAAGTGGCAGTAACTCCAGTGGACCAATATATGTCTACTGAACAGTTCCCGTGCAAAGAAGAACCCAAAGAATATTCGCAATCCGAACGGCAAGCTTTGATCAGTTATGAGGAGACAGTCACCTACGAGCCTGAGAGTCAACAATATCAGGTACGTCTGCCCTGGACTGAATTAAAAGAACAGTTGCCCACCAATAAAGGTTTGGCTGTTGGGAGATTACGAGGTCTACAAAAGAAATTTATAGCTGAGCCTAAGTTTTGTGACCAATATTCACAGGTAGTTTCTGATCAACTGTCGCGGGGTTTCATCGAGGAGGTTCCTTTCGATGACTCTGTCTCATGTCATTATCTGGTGCATCACGGGGTCGTAAAATAGAGCAAGACTACACCGGTACGTATTGTGTTTGACTGTTCCGCTAAAGTCGTCAAACACAAACCCAGTCTAAACGACTGTCTACATACGGGACCCTCTTTAGTACCAGACCTTGCTCAAGTTATGTTACGATTCCGTCTGCATCAGTATGCGTGGGTCAGTGACATCGAGAAGGCTTTCTTGATGTTGAAACTTCATGAAGATGACAGGGATTACACTAGGTTTATGTGGCCGAAAGATCCTCTACATTTAGATTCTCCTCTAATATGTTATCGGTTCAGGGTTGTCCTTTTCGGTGCTACCTGTTCTCAATTTCTCCTTAACGCGACCATCCTTAAGCATCTTTCTCTTGTTGATGCAGACCCGGAGTTGGTGCAGGAAATTAGGGCCAGGCTATATATCAATAACCTCCAAGGTACGGGGGATAATGAAAGTTCCTTCGTCCATGCTTACGATATGGCTCGTGAAGTAATGGATAATGCCCATTTATTCCTGCGCCAATGAGCCACAAATAGTCCCGTCTTGAGAAAGGTGTTGCAGAGGGAGGGTGTTTCTGCGGAAAAACAGGATTTGGTGAGAGTACTTGGCCTGGTGTGGAAAACTGACTCTGATTCTCTTTCCTTTGGAGTTCAGTATGCTCCTTTTGAACAGGTTACAAAGTGTGAGTGTTTAAGGTTTGCTGCCAAACTCTTTGATCCTTTGGGTGTTGTGTTGCCAGTATCAATAAGGTCTCGAATCTTTCTCCAACAATTGTGGAGACTGAAATTGGGTTGGGACGATGATCTCTCTGTGGACCTGCAAGCGGAATGGCTGGGGATAGTGGATGACATGGTTCTCTGTAGCTGTATTGAGTTCTCTAGGAGGATCTGTTTCAGAAAGACTGTTTCCCTGCATGCATTTGCTGACGCAAGCAGTGTCGCTTACGGGACTGCTATATCTAGTCAGTCCAGAGGGTAGCCACTGGGTCATGGCAAAGGCTAAGGTGGCCCCCATCAAGTCCCTTTCCATCCCTAAATTGGAATTGACTGCAGTTCTGCTAGCCGCCAGAATGATTAACTTCGTTGAGAATGCCTATAAAGATAAACTTCATATCTCTGAAACCTATGATTGGAGTGACAGTCAAATTACGCTACACTGGATTCACAGTCAAAAGAAACTGCCAGTGTATGTCACTAACCGCATCGACGAGATACATGCCCTAGTCCCGACTGCTTATTTCCGGTATGTGTCGACTAAAGAGAACCCAAGTGATATGGTATCTCGAGGCGTGTCTGCTAGATGTTTGAGTTCTTCTGCGTTGTGGTGGAATGGGCCTACTTGGCTCCCGAAACCTGATGGATGGCCAGAGAATATTGATCTCCAACAGCACCCCGCTGGTATCGTGACACAAATTGTAGGCACGGTGCCCCAAGATGACACACAGTTATGGGACTGGCACAAATATAGCAGCTATGAAAGATTGCAGAGTGTCACAGCATGGGTGATACGTTTCATAAATAATTTTTGAAGGCAAAAAGAAATAGCCTGCCCCCCACAGGTAGTGCTCATCTCAACGTACAAGAAATTAGAGCTGCAGATAATGTTTTACTCAAATTATGCTAAAAAGAGACCTATTTGCAGGAACTTGAAATAATGGTGAAGGGTAAACAGTCCAGAAATAACTTAATCAACCAGTTAGGACTATACCTGAAGGGTGGTATAATTCATTGTGGAGGCAGATTGAGGTTAGCGGCTATCTCAGAATCATGCAAGTATCCTAAACTTCTGCCCTCCAAACATCCCTTGACCCACCTGTTAATTGATCGGTGCCATCGGCTCTGTTGCCATTACGGGGTCGGTCACGTGGTTACCTATGTTCGTCAAAAACGGTGGGTGCCTAAACTCAGGCAGGTGGTAAAAAGCGTACTGGGTAAATGTCTGAAATGTCGTCGGGTAAAAGGTAAGCCCTACGACTATGCAGGACTGCCACCTTTACCAGCCCTGCGAACCACCCCTGGAGACCCGTATAAGGTCACTGGGGTGGACTATAGCAGAGCAATCCCGATCAAGGACTCGCCAACCATAAAGGCTTACATGCTTTTATTTACTTGCGCGGTCACCAGAGCGATTCACATCAAAGTAGTCACCAACCTCACTTGTGACAGTTTCCTCCACGCATTCAGGAGGTTCTGTAGTCGACAGGGATTTCCCCGGATCATTTTAAGTGACAATGCCAGCACTTTTGTTGGGGCCTCTAGGTACTTGTCGGACATTTGTAATCACCCTAAAGTTCAGTCCCACCTTGGCAGTGTTCAATGTGAGTGGCGGTTTATCCCAGCTAGGGCGCCGTGGTTCAGCGCTATATGGGAAAGGGCCATTGGCATTGTCAAGGCGGGGTTGAAGAAGGTGTTGGGACGTGCCTTAATTTCCTTGGAGGAATTGACTACTCTACTGTTGGAAATTGAAGCCACTATCAATGATCGTCCCTTGTATTATGTTTCCGGCGACCTAGGGGATCTTACCCCAATAACACCCTCTGTGTTGGTGCGGGGTCATCGGTTGCGGGATCTTCCTGATGATAATGAAGTGGGGGATGGGTTGGATGATCCAGACTACATAAATAAAGATGTAATTTCAGCCAGATATCAATATATTCGCAATGTGTCGAAAGATATCTGGCGACGCTGGTCTAACGAGTATCTGGTGACCCTCAGAGAGGTGCATAAGTGTAAGCTGAGACCAATAAATGGTCGGTGGCCAGGTATCGGTGATGTCATCACCATCCATGATGAGGGTCCACGCGCTTTCTGGAAGTTGGGCCGTATTGTCGAGTTATTACCCGGTCGAGACGGAGAAGTCAGAGTGGCTAGAGTCCGGACGAAGACGGGAACATATACGCGGCCGACTGTCCGTCTGTACCCTCTTGAGGGGGACATTGAGTGCAAAGAGGACTCCTCGGAGATGCCTGGAGACATTCCCACTGTGGCTACCTCGACCGATCAACCGGTCGACGTACCCAGTGGACGTCCTAGTCGACAGGCGGCTCAAGCATCCTCTCAATCCTAAAATCACGGGATAAAATAGCCTCCGGGCTTTTGTAGATACTGTATTGTATAAACCTGGTGGCGGGAATATGTCCAAACTCTGATATGGACAGTCTTACTTTAAGTATTACATTAAGTCTTTAGTATTAAGTTTGTGGGATCAATAATTATATAGAATAATTAAGAGGTTAATAATTATGTTCTGTATTGGATATTGGGTAATCTATCATTCCTATGAACTTAGGTAATTATAATTGGGAGGGAAAATATATACCTACCTATTCGCGCATGCGTGATATCGGCGTACCTCCCGCGAATATGGTGAGGGTCCCGCACTCTCTACCTAGCCGCCACAACAACCAGACCGACTGCCTACACTCTCGTGTTTTCACCTCACTTTTCGCCCCATTAGTGATAGTACTTAGCTCATCAATTCTCCATCTATCCATACTAATCCATAGGTCATTAATCATCATTCCCATCAATCATCCAATATAGTGGCCCCCTTCTTTATGCATTAACTCTATCCTATTAACTAACACTCCCGTTTCCCACACGCCATCTTGTAACATCGCCATGGCTCAACAAGGCAACTAGGTCCTACAGCTTATTAAGGTGACAGTTACAAAGTGGGGTACAATCTATCTTATTCTAGTTACATTATAGTTTATCTTATTGTACCAGTACCTCCCTACAATCAACCTAGTTGTTCCCCAATTCGGCCCTCCGCCATGACCATTTCAAAGTCCAAGTCTCTCACTCTTGGCCTCTGTAGCGGGGAGGACCTTGTACCCCTGAGACATAGGAGTGCAGTCCTGAGAAGAGAGAAAGAGAGCCGGCATCTCATCCAAGTTGTAACTTGGCTTCTATGCTGGCGCTTTTTCTCCGATATTTGTTCAGCTAATCTGGCATAGAAAACACTTGCAGAAGGTCCCATTCCTCCCGACGATGAGAAGACCAGAGGAGTAAAGCTTCCTTGATCCCTGTTCAAAATTCTTTCTTCATAAGCGTGTTTTTTCTCACTTTCGTTTCTCAAGTATGCCGCCTTGAGTCCTTGCTCACGATATGTTTGTGCTCTTGGGTTGAAGATTCTGATGTCGAAAAAAGCCCGTTGTCCCCTCGTCCAAAAACCTCGAGCACTTACGTCCACTCTTGCTTTATTTGAAGTATTTGCAGTATTGTGGGCCAAGCACTGTCCATCCATAGGCAGAAGTTCGATCCTGACATCATGGCATACCTCGTCCAGCATTTGTGCAGTGATGTCTCGTACTTCATCATGCCAGATACAGATGAATCCTCCTTTCTTACAGGTCATACAGTGGTCTGAGTTGTTTATTTCACCACATGCACATTTCAGCGGCAGGTTCGAAACTGGCCACCCACACCTCAAGGCTACGGCATCATTGAATTCTTGTTTATTTAAGCTGAAGCCTTTTTCCTTTATTGGTAATGAAGTGAGCCAATTTGAAGCCCCAGTGTCTTGTGCCATCTCAACTCTCATTTTCAGTTCTTCACTACATTCGGTCTTAATTTGTTCTAGGCTATGTTTCTGTCTCTCTTCTCTGCTCTTTGTAATTTCCTGTCTTGCATTTCGTTGTTCCTTTTCGTCCACCTCTTCATTTTCATTTTGCTCCTGTATTTTTTCTGTCAGAGACGTAGTAAGTTTAAGGGAATTTTGGTACTCATGAGGTGCCGCCTCCACTGGGTTTATGATCCCCATACCTCCGAACCTTGGCGGAAGAGCTAATAGATCTCTTAGCTTTTGCGTGATGCCTTCCATCTCTGTTAAAGCAGGTATGAATGCTCCTCTGATTGCTTCTTCCAGCGGTTGGAGCATCTGTCCAATGTCAGGCACTGTTCTCATAAGAAAGGTCCATCTGTGCTTAACACCATATGTGAAGGCAGTATATGCAGCATGTGGTTCAGATTTCGCAATGTCTGCCAGGGTTTTCACTTCCTTTACCCACTCCGCTACCTTTTTTCGCACATAGACTCTCTTGCATTCCTCTGTGCCTATTACTACTCCCAAATGGCGTTGACCCTCCTTTGTAATCTTCACTCCTGTCCCATCAAAAGTCCGCACTGCTTCTTCATACTTGTCTTCTTTCACTATTAGTACAGATTTACTAGCATTAGGATGGTACCCAATGACTGCGCCAACCGATTGTACTCTCCGCCACCATTCTTTGAGATCCCTTATTCTTCCTGCACCTGTGAGGTCATCAGCATATGCCACTTGTTTCACTCGGGTTGCCTCATGTTTTATTTTCTGCTGCAGAATTGATAGTGCCAGTGCGTACATTGCCATTGCCACTGGATCTCCTTGCGTTGTTCCTTCATTTTATTTGAGTATTTTCATTTCTTCCTTCTTTGTGTTTCCAACTATATACAGGTTAGCTGGCTCCTTATAAGTGTTTTCTATGTACTTTGCGATGCTCGGGCATTTGATCTTGATGTTGTGAATAGTTGCCTCCCTAATAATGGTGTTAAAGGCATTTGTTGCATCCACTAGCAGTACCGCTTCACAATCTTCCTCATCATACAACTTCCCCATTGCATGTATTGCTGCTTCTCCTCCGGCTTGCTGTCCTGCACATACTTGTAAGTTGCCCACTGCTCTTTGTACATCTTTTCTAAATACGGACATGATTGCTTTTCCTATAATCCTTCTAAAAACTTTCCAACAGGTGTGAACTAACCATCTAAATACCATCCTATCCCATCCTTACCCAAAACCAAAATCGTCCTATAACCCAATCTTGCAGAACACACCTATACCAAGTTAATCCTGTATAAAATCAGGGCATAACATTGGCGGCAGCGGTGGTTCTTGATTCGGATAGAAGATTTCATTACATTACATTTTTGAAGCAATAGAAACATAATAACATAAAAATGGCAACCCGTTTTCACATTCCCATTCCGAAATACGATGGGGAGACCTACAGAATAGAAATACACATGGACATTGTAAAGCCCGTGCTAGATTTGGCGTATACTACGGATCGAGAAAAAATCGCCGTAACACTTACGCACTTGGAGAAAGCCGTTTCCCTAGTCGCATATCAGGTAACCCCTACCCTTACGTGGGACCAATTCAGGCCCATAGTGATTGAAGCTATCAAACCCTCATTGGGCATCTTCGTCGCCCACACCCGTATTCAGGATACAAAGTACGAAGGTGATCTGGATGCAACATTGAACACCATTTCACAACACATAAAAATCTCATTTCCTACCCTAAATAGAATTCAACAAGAGCAGCAAATCCTGGTCAACTTAGTCTCAGTGTTGCCCTCAGCAGTTAAAGAATATTTCGCTGTGCACAACCCCGTCGGGTTCCAAAAGGACCTAATCACCATCCGACGAATCCTAGCAGTGCAACCCACGAAACCAACAAAAATTGCTGCCATCAAGAGGTATACCACTCATCCGCAAAACTCCAACTCCAAGCCCGCCTATCCCTCCGGGAAGCCTCAGCCTAGCAGACCACGATTCCAACCCAACCCAACCCAACCCAACCGGAACAAGACCTACAACATGAATCAGAGTAAGAACCCCACCCTTGTCATTATAAACCCCTATGATTTCCCAGCATGTAGTTCAAAGTGTGCCCTTCATGAAATACGCGACTCCGCAAAACCCCGATCAAACCAACCTCGCATTTCAGTAAATGAGGAGGAGTTTGTTGAGGAAGAGGATGCCAGGGATTTGGAGCAGGAAGATGTTGCTCATATCATGAACCCTGAAACTTCAGAGGGAATCCTGGATGAGTCAAAAATAGACCCCCAGGATTTTTAGGCCCACGATGGCCTCGGCGGGGGACGCCCTCAATGACCAAACTGCCTCCATTTATCATCTCGCCAAGATTAAGGACATTCCTGTCCGATTATTGATCGACACTGGCGCCTCTAGATCATGCTTGTTCCATTCCTTCTTTTCCAAACATCACCGCAAGTTTGGGGCACTGTTTTCCACTAAATCCAAACTAATCAGTGCCGGAGATGGTCCCTTGCAAATCCGGGGCGAAACACAACCTCTGCACGTAACTACCCCTGCCCCCCATGCCAATTGCTACCATTCGTTCATAGTTTTTCCATCCGATTGTCAGCATTACGACGGATATTTAGGACTTGACCTCCTCCAGAAACTCCAGGCCCAAGTTGATTGCGGCGGCCAACAACTAATCTCCTTTAAAAAAATAAATAAAAAAATAAAAATAAAAAATAAAAACAGTCCATAAACTCCACCAAGGAGTCCACTCAACAGCCCTGTTGCACCCTGAATCACAAGAATGTGAATCAGCCTCACCATCCCCAGAACAGTCACAGAATGCCCACCCAGAACAAACAAAACAAACGAATTGTCACCCCCAATCCTATCCACCAGACCTCCCCGAAACCTAAAGACTCCACCCCACCCCCATCAAAGCTGAAAGAGAGAAGTCCATGTCCTTATGTAATGCCCATTCTCTTAGCCCATATTCCACTACCATTATTCCAGAAAACGCCATGCACCCTTCTTTCAGCGTTTTGCTAAATACTCCAAATAACATTGACCATCCTGTGCAACCTTCCATGCCACCTTCTTTCCAGACCGCCCCTGATAAATGTCCTATGCAAGCCCTATCCACTACTCAAATGAATATTCTGACATACGGAGCCCTGTATGTTAATTTAAGAGTTAGAATTAGAGTTGAAGGAGCCAAACTACCCAAACGGTGAAGCAGACTAGCGAGCGAACGAGCGAGTGGGTAAACCAGCTCGCCCGCATACCTGCAAACTAGCCTTCACACCTGCGTGCGTCATAGGGGACCCTGCAAACTACCTCGATGACCGATGCTATGACGTATGATCGACGCCAGGAGCTGTGAGTGGACCAGGCACCTGTTATGCGACTCGAGGAGCTATGATTGGAGCAGGCACCACCCTCCGCCTCCTGATTCATTCCTACACCATCATTGTTTGGTATATAAGACCCGAGTTGTGGGCATTCAAATCAGTCTCATTTGGAGTTGGGGAAGGGGAACTTGCAGCTGGAGGAAGATGGGGTGAAGTATTATAATGGGATTGTGACTGTCAGTCAGATTATATAAATGTGTGTTCGGTGTAAACACTTACGTTATGTGGTTAGTGAGATATGTGATTGGGAATTAACGTGAACGCTACTATTATGTGTTTAACTATTTGATTGCGAATTAACGTTAACGCTACTATTTATGTACTTAACTATTTGATTGGGAATTTACGTTAACGCTATTATTATGTACTTAACTATTTTAGTTGACTAACTTGTGGACTAAAGCAACTCTTTAAGTAATTGGGTTATGATGAAAGTAATACTATTGTTTTATATTAATACTTAAGAGTTCTTTAATTTTCTTTGAATTAAGCTTACATTGCTTAACGGTGCTTAGTACGGTGATGCTATTGTCTCGTATTAGTAATATCGCCTTAGACTAACATGGCTGTGATAATATTACTGCTAGTGATTTCCTAAGCTGAAGAAAATTCTTTTGCTTCAAAATATTATTTTGCTTTTCATATTATTTGAGTGAGACCTGAATCGAATCTATGAAGCGATCCTGTAACTTTATTTACTCATAATCAAACCTCAATGTTACGTGGTTAAGAAATACATTTAACTAATTATTAAATATATATCTAACTTTTTATGTGACTTTGATATTACTCCTGATGATAATAATAATATAATACTATTAACGTAAGACAAGAACCAAGAATAATTACATTAAATATAAATAAAAGGACATATAAGAAAACTATCTATTCATTTCAAAAAGGGTAAGAGACAGAAATATTCTTACTTTAGTATTTATCTTTCAAGACTTTTTATAGAATTAATAGTCCTTCTTTAGATATAACTTCTTCGGTTCATAACCATAGCCTACTAAGCTTCGGCTAAATAATAATTCTTTATAAATACTACATGACTTTAATTAGTTTCAGTATTTTTCATAATAAAGAGTATCAGTCAATAAAGGATACTAAGTCCTAAGATCCAAAAGGAAAGGAAGCAACAACAGGAAATAATTTTATTAGATTTTACATTTGTTTTGCCTTCAGCTGACTGATACCTTAATATTTATCTCTGTGCTATCTAGATTCATCAAGTTAACCACTTGAGGATCAAGATACGTAACAATATGCATGCGCCCCTCAAACCACACACGCCCCCCTCTGAAATTCCGTTTTCTGTGTTCCCCCCTCTTCCAACCACAGCTGAAATATCACAGGTACCCCTCCCCTCCGCGTTTTCTATGGCTCACCCTGACCCATAGAAAACCAATATACACACACACACTAAAACAAACCACCTGCCAGGACCCCCCCCCCTAAACTGCAATTCCATCGTTATCAGCCCCGCCATCATCCACGACAAATGCCGTATTCCCCCCCACCATCAGAAATGGGTTAACCTCCGCCCCATTCCTCAAAGCTCCATGATCTTGACCCCCACTAACATGTCAACCAATCAGGACCGCTGCCTCATCCAGCCCGCAATAGTTTCCTCCCAAACCAACAACATATTAATAGCCAATATCTCCGAAGAAGTACTCACTTTACCCAAGGGCCTCATTATCAGGGACCTTGAGACTTTTGATGACCTAGCCGCACCAATCCCCCCAATAGTTTGAAGTTACCCTCCATTTCCGAATCCCTTTCAGACCAACAAAAACAAAACATGTATTCCCTACTGCTAGAGTTTAGCAACGTCTTTGCCCAAACCCCCACCGAAATAGGACAGACCAACCTAGAACAACATGCCATAAACACCACAGGACTTGCATCAGCCCTCCCGCAGGAAGAACCCCCTTCAGTGGCAAGAAGAAGATCAACAAGTGCAAGAGATGTTGGATGCAGGAATTGCTACTCCCTCCATTAGTCCCTGGTCTTCCCCAGTGGTGCTGGTGAAGACAAAAGATGGGTCCACTCGATTCTGCGTGGACTATCGGCGATTAAATGATGCAACGATCAAAGACGACACCCCCTTCCACGTATCGACGACTCCCTCGACTCACTCCACGGCTCCAAGTGGTTCACCACGTTGGACCTTCAAGCCGGGTACTGGCAAGTTCCCATAAAACCAGAAGATCAACAGAAGACAGCATTCTCCACCAGCGGCGGTCACTTGTACGAATTCAGTGTACTACCATTTGGCCTCTGCAACGGCCCTGCCACCTTCTCCCGCCTGATGGAATCAGTACTCAAAGGTCTAACTTGGGAAACCTGCCTCGCCTATTTAGACGATGTAATAGTCTACTCTGGTACCTGGAAGGAACACCTACACCGATTGAAACAAGTACTCCAATGAATAAGAGAAGCCAGATTAAAACTCAAACCCTCAAAATGCGAAATAGCAAGGAACAAGGTTGACTTTCTAGGTCAGGTAATATCCGAACAAGGGATTTCCCCCGACCCCCAGAAGCTATCTGCCATCCATAACCAACCCACCACAGTAAAAAGGAGTCCGCTCATTTCTGGGGTTAGCCACCTACTACAGACGTTTCGTCCCACACTTCGCCGAAATAGCCCGCCCACTACATCAACTCACCCATAAGGACACAGTATTTTCTTGGACACCTGAGAGAAATGCAGCATTCAAGGAACTGAAAGAAAAGCTAGTGCAAGCCCCTACCGTATCATTTCCCGACTACCAACTACCTTTTCGTCTCTACACGGACGTATCGTTATACGCCATTGGAGCCGTTCTCGCCCAAGTCCAAGAAGGACGGGAGCACGTCATTGCCTATGCTAGCTCTACTTTAAATCTAGCTCAACAAAATTATGCTGCCACCAAATGTGAATGCCTAGGAGTCATTTGGGCCCTCAACCACTTCCAGTCCTTCATACTAGGAGCGAAACTGGACATTATTACCGACCACCAATCTTTACAATGGCTACGGAAATGCGAAACCAATTCAGCCTTACTAGTACGGTGGAGAGAAACACTCGAGGAGTACGACTTCACGATACAGTATCGACCAGGGAAACTTTACACCAACGCTGACGCCCTCTCCCATCTCCCTGTACCAGAAAGCCCGCCACCAACCTGGCCGCCTTACAACAAACAGATTTTTTCAACACTTCCGTAGTGCAGGGCCTACCCAAACCAGCCGTCTCGCTCCTACAATCCTGGGAAAGAAGAATCAAGCCCCCTTGGATGCCCAAACATATATTCTCGAAGTTGGCACGTTGGGGAGATCAACTCGCCACAGAATCCGGCCATATAGTCATTGATCCCACAGTCGCCCAAGAATACATGATTGCAATTCATGAAGGGAACGGAATTCACCTCGGTCAAAAGAAGATGCTCAAGATCTTCCAGGACCAATATTGGACACCTAACCCGTCCGGAATTGCCAAGCAGGTGACCGAAGCATGCAAGCCCTGTGCGTTAGGTAAGGACCGATGTCGTACAGCAGGGCCAGCTGGCACCATTTCCGCTCAGAAACCATTCCAGATTCTTTCCCTTGATGTAATGGGACCTTTCCCTGCTCGCGCCGGCAACCGCTATATTGTCACGTTTGTTGACATTTATTCCAAATTCCTCATAGCTTGCCCCGCAAAAGATCACACTGCCACCACCGTTGCTACCCTCCTCGCCACAGAAGTTTTTCCCATTTTCGGCCTACCTATTGCTATCTTATCAGACAATGCTCCCGAATTTAGTGGCCAAGTTTGGGAACAATTCGCAAAACAGTGCGGACTAAAGATTAAACACTCCTCCCCTTACTGGCCGCAAGGCAACGCTGTGTGCGAACGCAGTCACCGTACGATTAACAACCAATTACGTACCTGTATGATTGCCTTGAACACCTCCGACTGGCCCTCACAATTAAAAATGATTCAGTGGGGTATGAATACCTGCCCCAAAGAAGACGGAATTTCCCCCCATGAACGCGTGTACGGAGTAGCCCTACTCTTATTGCCATTGCATCACCAAGCCCAACCCTCCACCACACCACTCCAAATTGACCCTTTGCAACAACTACAGAACACCCTGCGCACCGCCCAAAATTGCCAAGACACTAAACACGACAACGCCCTTGACCAGAACCCCTTCGCCATTCACGATACCGTGATGGTGGCCAATCTTCCGGTCATCAACAAATTAGGCCCAAGATATGTAGGACCTTATACCGTCATCCAAATCCCAAACGCCTACCAAACCACCATTAATTATCACGGCGAGACACGCACCTACAGAAATAGGTTTGTTAGAATCTTCAAACCCCTAACTAACGAAGATAGTATTCCCCCTACCAACCCTGACTCCGAGCTAGCAACACCCTGCACTCACCCGTCTCTTTGGTTCAAACCCACAGCCCCACCCGACATTCCAACAAAACAAAAACCTCCTACCCCACCTCTCCCCACTTTTCACCAATACACCCCCCGAACCCCTCCCCCCTCCGCGTTGTCCCCAGAAGTAACCCTCCCTCCCCCCCTACCGTACCTGTATCTTCCACCTCGGACACCAAATCCCAACAAACAAAAAACATACCTCACAAACCACCAACCGTTATAAACTACGTCCACGCGTGTCCTCCAAAACCTACCCTACAAAACCACATCTAACCAAACGCTTGCAAAAACCAACCTCCCCTATCACCTCACTCCTCACCCTCACCTTCTACCTCAAACCGAAAACCCCCACCTGACCACCAATGCCCCCGCCCTCCCCGCACATCTCAAAGGAAAGAAAACCCCACCCCTTCCCTCGGAAACCCTCTGGTTTCCTCGCAAACCCCATCCCCCCCCCTAACTCCACCCCCAGTCTCCAACCGAACTCCTCCGAATCCACCTCCCCCCTGTCCTCTATACCCGGCCCACCAAACCCCCCCAACATCTTAGTTCATGATTACGCCCTCAGAAATCCAACAACCGGCATCAACAACAAGAAAACCCGCTCCTCCACAGTGACCACCAACTTGACCCCATTTTCCCTACCAATTCGACTTGCCTCCCCCGCAACTGCCCCCTTTCCTTCCACCATTCCCCCGTCCACAAGCAAACACCACAGCACACCTACCTCATCAACAACAAATACAGCAACTAACACCCCCCCCCCACCTCACCTCCTCACAACCCCACCCCAATACCACCCCGATACAGGACATCATCCAGTGATTCAAGCCCCGAAATTAAAACTGCCCCCCCATACGGACTGCATCAGGACGTTTAGTCACCCGACCTGTCCGGTTTTCTCCTATCCGCGAAATTAAATCAGAAAAACACACAACATCCCCCACAATCCACACACGCCCATATTAAGAATCACCCCTATTTTCCCCCACAGACACAACACTCAACCAAAACCACCGCCACACAGCCACCTGGTACCTCTACAGCCGCAGGGAGGTATAACCATACAACACTACCTAACCCTAACGTCACCCGCTACCCGGACCCCACCGTATTCACAATGACCTCCGCCACCATACCTGACCAACCAGCCACCATAATGTCCACAACACCCTTCATAAAGCGAGTCAAAATGCACACGGACTCAGGACAAATGGTCCGCATGCAAGCCCACCACGAAGCCCTCACTGCAGCCCTAATCAACACCACGACAACCTTCCTTCAGGTCACCACCGACCCCCACAAGACCCCGGACACCCGCTCCATCAATTGGTGGAAACTCCTCCGTACACTACCCAGGACCCACCACCAAGGAGCCTCTCTCTCCTTCACCCTTGAGGCTCGAGGACGAGCCTACGACGAAGGGGAGGGAAGTAAAGTGCCCCAAAAAGGGAAGTCCCCCACCAACCTCCCGACCAATACCCCAGTGGCAGTTCCGCAAGAAACAGAGCGAAAGCCAACCGGGACAAAAGGACCCAACAGCCAGAGGAGAAAGTGGGACACACCCGCAAGATCAAAGGAAGCCGCCAACCCTGTCAGTCAACGGAGGAGCACACGACTGGACCAGGGGACCGACCCCAACACGGCCGGAAAGAAAAAGGCCCCAAAGGCACATCGGCCAAAAGTGGTGGATTCCCAACCTTTTTAACACCCACTACACCCACATACCACACACATCACTATACTAAGGAAATCATGTAGTTCCAACAGTGCCAGATATTCCCAACCTTTTTTTTTTTACCTCCACGACACCCACATACCACACCCATAACTATACTCCTAAGAACCCTATGCCAGTATAGTAGTGAGCATAGGTGGGCACGATAACCAAAACCCTTAACTTCGTTAACCGTTATTTCGTTAACGAAAACCTTAACGTTGTTAACCGTTAACCGGCGATACATTTATCGCTCGTTAACCGTTAAATCGTTAAATCGCTAAATCCGATCCTTTCGATAACGATATCGTTACTTCGTTAGTATCGTTTTTTATCGAAGATATGGATATTTATCATATTTTAAATAAAAAATCTTAAATGCAGCAATGCTATCATTATTTTATTAGAAAAAAAAACACCTGACACTTCATTTGATTTAGTAGAAGATCATTTAGATGATTTTCAGATTTAGTGATGTCTAAGCTGGATCTCTAGGCATTTCTCCTGGATGATTTGAAGATATGTCATATGGATCATATAATTCATATTCAATTATTCATATGGATATTTATTTCCTGACACTTCATTTATTATTTATGATCATTGATTTATGATTTAGTAGAACTTAGAAGATAATTTACATTTACATGATTTACTGATGATTTACACAAGGTTGAAGGTTCAGACTTCAGAGCCTCAGAATTGACTATTCTGCGGATTTCTGCCTGTTTGGCAATTAATTAACGATTATCGCTATTTTGGAACAAAAAGTATCGACGTTACCGTTAATTCGTTAAAGCTGGAAAAAAAATTATCCGATAAACGTTTACCCGAAATCGTTAACGCGTTACATTATCGCGTTAGTGCTCACCTATGGTAGTGAGTTATGCCTGTTAATTCAGATCAGTTCATTTCAAGCAAATCTGCATACAATCATTAAGAGGGATGCAGGAAAGATACTTAGTATCCCTCCCCATGACGAGTATAGATATATGTACCCCCATGCCCAGTTGTCCCTTTCCTTTTGCTTCTAGTAACTAAGTGTATAATTATATAATATTAACCGGAGTATGCCCACCGATATTGATACGACATAGCGGCACTGTCCTTGTGTCGGATTGTGCCACGTGCATACCAACCCAGTTTCATCATCTTATTAGGACGACGGCTATAATGACGTCATTCATGCATGTATTTCAATCCTTAGGGTAACTATCTGTTGTCCACAATGTTTCTCTTTTCCACTTAACTCCGCATGTTACACACCTCTTAAATAACAGTCTTCTAGAATACAAACCTCATGACTTTCCTCCCGGACATTCTTTGATGTACCAACTCAGTATGTATTTAATTAGATAACCACCTTGTGGGCTGTAGTACTTTCATTGTGTAGGTGCGAAGGCGATCTCGAGACACCTTCGATTTCCAGTCCACAACGAATCCGATCATGATTATGTCAGCTCTATAATTAATTATGTAACCCCCATACCCCCCTCGTCCTCTGACCTAACCTCTAACCCGCCATACTAACCCTCTGCCAGTTATCGTATTTGCTTCATAGCTGTTGATTTATATATGTTTAATTCTGACCAATCTGCATACGATCATCTCAAGAGACATGCAGGAAAGCTACCTAGCATCTCTCTCCATTATGAGTAGATATATGCAGCCCCCATGCTCAGTTGCCCCTGTTCTAAGTAACTAAGATATATTGATACCGTCCTCCACGCAGGCATTTATTTAGTTGGATAATTATCTTTTTACCCGTCATGTTGTTCCTCTCTTCCATTTACTTTTCCACAATTGTTATACGTCTTCCAACCACCACCTCCTAATCCACAATCCACACTACTCTGTTTTACTTCGTGACCCCATGCCCAGTTGTAACCTTTTGGGTCACCCTGTCCTTTTCCCCTTCACACCCCGCTGCACACACCACACTACCTATTCGATCGTAGGGCAATGCCACCCCTATGTCCAGTGCCTTAAGGGTCACTGTCCTAGGTCACGAGCGGCGTGGCGACCTAGCCTCAAACCACCACCCTTCCAATATCCAACCCCCACCTGTAAAGACGCCCATACGAACGTTCTAACATGCCGATCCCGTTCATTTCCTCACCCCAATAAATAGAAGGTAAAGACCTATCCTTGTACTCCCATTAACTATCCTCTAACTTGCTAGCCCAACCCGCAACCTGAACCAGGACGACGGACTGCGCGAGGCTAGAACAGCCGCCTCTCACCCCCTAAAAAGTGGACGATTCCGCCTGACTTGCACTGTCATGAAACCACTATTCATGAGCCCCACGAGTGATCCTAGTAGGTAAAAACTAGAGCCCATGATCAACCATCACTAGGAGTATCACTCCTAAACCCCCCCCATCATAGGTCAACCCCATTAGAGTAAAGAACCCCATATATACGTATTTAGGGAGCGGCATGCCCCCCCCCGACCCCAAGGGAACCCCCCCCAGCCCCCGCGGACATTCACCATGACCCACACGTAGCCCGCAACTTCTTGCCAGACACCAGGTGAGTTTCCAACAGGTGTGAACTAACCATCTAAATACCTATCCAAATACCATCCTATCCCATCTTTACCCAAAACCAAAATCGTCCTATAACCCAATCTTGCAGAACCCACCTATACCAAGTTAATCCTGTATAAAATCAGGGCATAATACTTAGGTTAACATTTCAATAATTCTGAGTATGAGTGGCGGAATATTGTTGGTGACGAGCACTACCACGCAGCCGGTATAAAGGCTATCCCGAAACTCAGTCCAACTCCCAGCGATAGCAGACGAATAGCGGCGAGCTTGGCATACTGTATATCTACCCCTATGGTAAAGCAGCTGCTATGCCCGATCTACATTTGTGCTTAATCACGATTCTATGTCAATGTATTCTTACTTGGCTTTAATGTATTGACTAAGCTAACCAATAATAACTAACCTTATCCAATAAAATCAAGTAAAATACATCAAAATATAATCATGATCACTGATTAAACACGAATGTAGCGGCACCACGGCTGCGGCTATGTTCCGACAGTCTTAAACAAAATAATTTTACATGTTAAGATTATTATTTGAGTCCTTATTTTGGGATTATTTTGATCTACTTGAATTTGTACAACATTGTGATGGGTATGCATATAATATAATGGCTTAATTTTGAGTATATATACAAAGTCTAATATAGGTTATCACCCTTTCATACGATTATGACGCTTCTTTCGGATATTCTGAGGATATGGCTAGGTACATTTATAATTATCACATCCAAATCAATTGTTTGTAGGCTATATGGATATATACAAAAACTCTTAAAACTGTTATCAAACTCAGAAAGTCTGAATCGGTTTGAGTTTAGACCCTGTGGAAGAGCAGGTTTGAGTTGGTTTGATATTGGACACCCTTTTATGGCATTAAGGTGTGAAATACGACACCATTTCCGGTCTATCGGAGATAGTGGTGGTGAAGGAAAACGCGGCTATATATAATGTAGAAAATCCTTTGCTTGTGGGTACGGGTTAAGGAGGTCATGGAGGTCGCGAGGGGGGGAGTCGGTTGGTTTGTCATGCTTATAGGGTTTCTGGCTATATTCCCTACCACTGTTTAATCTTTACAGGAGACTTAAAAGAATATGTTTTAAGGTTATTTTATCAGGGTAGAGTGACATCGTATCATGTAACTTAATATTACTCATTACATAGGCTTCTTATTAGTTTAATAGAATGACAATCTCAAATGCGGACTTGGCTATATTTGGGGCGTCCTGAGATCACGTGACTTCTCCTTGCAAGTTTTTAAAAGAGAGCATAGTTTTGCAGACAAATCATTATAGTGGCAACATCAGGCCTTTCACAATCTCTATTTAGGTTGAGTTCATTTATTATACTAAATATGGATATTTTGTACATGTCAATATTCTTGCAAACTTAAGTATACTTTATACTTAAGGTTTGTTATACTCTCGACTGTATCGGTTGGTATTGCTGGGGGTCATTTATACTTAAGGTTAGTTATACTCTCGACTGTATCGGTTGGTATTGCTGGGGGTCATTTATACTTAACCTGACAAGCGCGATATGACAGTAGGTGCTAGGGTAGTTATTTGTGCATTTCTAGCCCTGGATTCTGACAGAATTCGTTATATTTACAATATAAACCATTATTTGTTTTCGGTATGCTTTTATTTTACATATATGATGTATATATGAACCTTCAAGAGTGCTAAAATAAGTGGGAAAAGCATTTGGGTGGTGAAAAACGAAGATATTGGCCACCCGGTCATAATCTCAGGCGAGAGAGAGAGACAGGCAGCCCTCCCCTCTCGCTGTCTGGGAGTCAACTGAGAAGAGCGGGGCGGTGTGTGCCGGTGTCTGGGTGTTGCATAACGATCTTTTATGCAACCCACTTGTGCTACATTATCGCGGGAGAGAAAAATAACCGATAAATGATGATAATAAGAGGAAAAATAGGTGATAATTGAGGTGGGGAGGGAGGGGGGAATAAGGTGGGGAAGGAGGGGAGGGGGGTGGGTGAGATTTACATGGATGAGTACTGGAGGGGAATTATCTCACCTAGAGACAAATTCCTTTGTTTTGATAGGCCCTTTTTTTTTATGGAAGGCTTTTTTTATGGTCCTGCTTCCGTGAGGCCTATCGCGTTCCCTATAGGAAGCCTTCCGTGAGGCCTATCGCGCTTGCCGGGTTAAGGTTTGTTATACTCTCGACTGTATCGGTTGGTATTGCTGGGGGTCATTTATACTTAAGGTTTGTTATACTCTCGACTGTATCGGTTGGTATTGCTGGGGGTCATTTATACTTAAGGTTTGTTATACTCTCGACTGTATCGGTTGGTATTGCTGGGGGTCATTTTCTTATCTAGGGATTTGTAAGGGTCAAAAGTTTGTTGGCCGCTCTACCAACTCTGAAAGAAGTCTGTGTGTTTTGTTTGAATTTAATATAAAATGTTTTAGTGGTTAAAAAGGAAGACATGTGTATAATTGTTTATCATTTATCATAGAAGTTGAGAAAGCATCCCTAGGAGATGGTTTAATAGGACTTTCGTAATTTACGAGATCCTTAAGTATGATTGGGTTGATTACATTGTTTAATTCTTTATATTGATAGGTGGCCTTAAGATTAAATACACTCTTCTTATTCATGTTTTTATTTCTCAATGTTTATTTTGTCTCAATCTTAATCACATATATATGTACACAGGTTCTTTATTTGTTATAGTTAAAAAGGTTGGGAGAATAGGACTCTTCTCGTGTTTGTGGTGATCCTGTCTCTGCCTATTTGTTTTCCTGGCGTGATGGGGTTTCCGCGGTCCACGTTGGCGATTCTCCCGTCTCTTGCTTCCGTCTTCTGTTTGGTTGACCTTGACATATCTGGCTGGGGCGGGGTCGCGGCATTCCTTTTGGTGATTTCTTTTTCTTTTGCCTTTCCGTTGTGTTTTTCCTTTCTCTCTTCTGTTTTCTTCTTCTCTTCTTCCTTCTTGGATTTCCTTTTTCTCGTTATTTTACTTCCCACTTCTTCGTAATAGGCACGACCACGTGCCTCAAGGGAGAAAGTCAGGAAAAGGCTTTCTACACTAGTCAGTCGAAGGGGGTGTAAGAAGTCCCACTAGGTTTTGGAACGTTGATCAGGGGTCTTGTAAGGGTCGATTGTGACGCGGATATACGTTGTGGTGGTGTTGATGATGTTTGCAGTGATCGCCTCATGAGTGTGGCGATTCCTAACAATATTCCCATGATAAGTGGAAATCTTGATCCTTTTAATAAAAGGCGTAGAGGACATGGTGGTAGTGGATTTGGAAGTTGGTTGGAGTGAGATGGATGTGGCCGCGGCGGTGGTGGTCAAGGAAGTGATTTGTGCCTCCTTGGGTCGCCGAATGTCATACCCTTGTGCGGACGCATAAGTATCAGGGATGGAAGGAAGTGTGAGTTTGGGATTTTTTTTTGGTGAACTGTGAAGTTTTGTGCTAGTTAAGCCAGCTATTCTTAATGGTTGCGTGTTGTTGGTGTTTGTTGTTTGAATTGTGGTTAGAAGTGTAGACAGCTGATGATGGACTGCAACTGGTACAACATATATGGAAGAAAACCGTTCAGGTCTTGTGACTAAACGACCGGATTTTGTTCGAAAATTTGTCCGTATAATTGGTTCTGGGCTAGATTCTAAGGATGAGGAGGATTTATAAGGAGAAGGTTTTGGGTTGGGGGCCTTTGGAGGAGTTGAAGGAGTTTGTTGGGTCATCTTAGGGGCTGTAGGCACTTTTATAGGAGAAGATTGATGAGAAATATGCGGTGACATAGTAGAGGGAAAAGGAGAAAGAGTAGGTGGGGCGAGTCGAGTTGAAAGAGAGACAGTGATGTTGAGTTTTCTTTAAGGTATTTGTGGTATAGATGTAGATGATACTGGATTAGAAGGGGATAAAGCGGTGTTAGAGGTAGACATTTTGGTTGGTGAGGATGACTTAGTTGTAGAAGAGGGGGGTTGAAGGTTGAGATGACTAGGGCTAGGATGAGATAATCCTTCTGAAGTTGAAGACTTTGCTGATGAGGAAGATGAGGTGGATATTTTGGTACTGGAAGTGGATTTATGTGGAGAGGTGGAAGAAGGTGTCTGATGCCGGAGCCTTTTTGCTGGTGGTGAAGATGTTGGAGAAGAATTAGAGGAGGTGGACAAACGTCGACTATGAATTTGTCTGGATTTTATGGAAGGAGAAGAAGAGTGTGTTGTGTGGATTGTTTTTTTCAGATTTTGGTAAAATACCTTGATCTTTATGTAATGGAAGCAAAATTGGTGTAAACCTAACTGGTAGTTTTACTAGACGACCCGATTTAGTGCGAAAATTCGTCCTAAGTGGCGGTTCTGGGCTAGAATCTGACGAAGATGAAGCCTTGTAACTGGGGGGTCGAGGGTTGGGGGTGCGTGGTGGAAGAGATAGGTTCTTACTGAGGCTATGACTTTGATTTGTGGATGTTTGGTTGGTTGGGTTGGTGCTTTTGGGTGATACAGTGGACGGAAAAGGTGAGAGGTTAGGTGGAGCAAGACGAGGTTGAACAGTAGGAGGAGTAAGTTCGCTTTTAGAGGTTGATGACTTAGGTTGTGAAGAGGAGGGTTGTGTGGTTGGTAAGCAAGGTTTAGGAATGGGAGTTTTTGTTGGTGTTTGGGAAGTAGGTTGCTTTCTTATGGTTGTGGGAACTGCAGGAGAAGGTATTTTAGTAGCGAGAGGTTGTGGAAGTAGGTCAAGATTTGAAGATGTGGGTGATGAAGAAGATGATTTGGAAGCGTTTGAATTTGATGTGGATCTGGGGGGTGAGGGGAAGGAGAGAGATAGGGGCATTGTCTTTTGGGTGGCGGTGATGTGGGAGGAGAGGTAGACGAGGTAGAGAAACGTCGGTGATGAGGATGCCTGAGGTTAGTGGTGGTAGTTCGTGGTTTGAAGGATTTTTTAGTGATTAATTGAGGGTATTTGGTTTTGATGGGAGTTTCAGCTGGGTTCGTGGTCGCAATTATAGTGTGAGGGTAAAGGCAAGTTTGTTTTGTTTGTTTATGTTGTTGACGTGTCGGTTTCAGTTTGTTGTTGGGGGGGGGGGCGTGGCCCATGGAGAAGGAAGTAATGGGTGCGTTGTTCGAGGTGTGTGTTGAAGAAACGTTTTCTGCTGACTGATGTTGGTGTCTGTCGATGTCGGTTTTGGTTGGATGGAAGGGGGATTGGGACTGTAGGTAGGCAGGTATTTGGTTAGGGTAGGAAGTAGGAGAATTCTTGAGAGTTGAATCTGGGGTTTGTACATGGCTGTCTGACATAGGAGGTTCTCTGTCTTTGATGATCGGATGGTAAATTCTGACGAATCTATTTCTATAGGTTAGTGTCTCTCCATGGTAGTTAATTACTACTGCACTTGATACGGGTTCGGGATTTGGGAGATTGTGTAGGGGACCACATACCGTGGACCTAATTTATTTATGACTGGTAGCTTGGCTACCATTACTGTGTCGCCTATTGCGAATGAATTTTGCTTATTGGTGGTATCTTGCTTAATATCTTGACAGGTTTGAGCGGTCTGGAGGGTGTTCTTCAGATTTTGAAGGGGATCAACAGTGAGTTGAGTGGTGGAGGGTTGAGCAAGATGGTGAAAAGGTAAAAGAGGGGGGCAACGCCATAAACTCTTTCATGGGGGGAAATTCCGTCTTCTTTGGGGCAACTGTTCATCCCTCACTGGATCATCTTTATCTGAGATGGCCAGTCAGAGGTGTTTAATTCAATAATTTTTGTGCGTAATTGATTATTAATGGTGCGATGACTACGTTCGCATACTGCATTTCCTTGGGGCCAGTAGGAGGAAGAGTGTTTATTGCGTATGCCGCATTTCTTAGTGAAGGCCTCCCAAACTTGTCCTCTAAATTCGGGGGCATTGTCAGAAAGTAAGGATATGGGTAGACCGAATATAGGGAAAATTTCGGTGGCAAGTAATTCAGCTACGGTTAGACCACTGTGATCTTTGGTGGGCAGGCTATTAGGAATTTTTGAATAGATGTCTACTAACGTGACTATGAAACGTTTACCATGGCTAATGGGAAAAGGTTCCATTACATCGATGGAGAGTGTCTGGAATGGCTTATGTGCTGAAATAGATCCTGCTGGTCCTGCTGTTCTACATCAATCCTTTCCTAGAGCACAGGGTTTGCAAGCTTCTGTAACTCTTTTTGCAATACCAGACGGGTTGATGGTCCAGTATTGATCTTGGAAGACTTTGAGCATTTTCTTTTGCCCTAAATGAATTCCATTTCCCTCATGAATCGATATCATGTATTCGTGGGCTATATTTGGTTCCAGTGTAAAGTCAGTGAAAGTAGGCTAGCCTAAACAGACCTCGGATGCGGAAATACCCTGAGCCGAACAGGCCAAGTGGGATATCTCTATGGGTCTAACTGGTAAGGTGTCTGCTCGGATGCGGAAATACCCTGAGCCGAACAGGCCAAGTGGGATATCTCTATGGGTCTAACTGGTAAGGTGTCTGCCTCACACCCAAGGGTCGAGAGTACGTGCCCCCACCAGGGCATGATATTTTTGTGAGGCTATTTCCGCATTTAACGAAGTTTAGGTGTGTTGGTAAAATTATTCTGATGGTTGAGAGTAAGATCGGAGCTCCATAAATCCTCTTTCGGGTAAGGTGTAAAAACTGATCCCCACAGGACAAGGAAGGGGAGAGGAGAGACTAGGGAGTGTATGTGAGATGCGCTTGGGTTGGGTTGTGGAAGTTGCCAACCGCCCAAGCGAGTTGCCAACTGGGCAGTTTGTAGGTGCGTGTATGCATCGCTCAGTGAAGTTGACTCACCATTCCCGTTCATCTCTCTGACGGACTCTCGGTCGATTCGGCTCAAGCTTGTTCCTCTCTGTTCGGAGCTTTCGCTTCCCGGAAGGTGAAGTAGTGTAAAGTCAGTGAAAGTAGGCTAGCCTAAACAGACCTCGGATGCGGAAATACCCTGAGCCGAACAGGCCAAGTGGGATATCTCTATTGGTCTAACTGGTAAGGTGTCTGCCTCACACCCAAGGGTCGAGAGTTCGTGCCCCCACCAGGGAATGATAATTTTGTGAGGCTATTTCCGCATTTAACGAAGTTTAGGTGTGTTGGTAAAATTGTTCAGATGGTTGAGAGTAAGATCGGAGCTCCATTAATCCTCTTTCGTGTATGGTGTAAAAACCGATCCCCACACCAGAACTACATGTCCTGATTTGGTGGTAATAAGTTGGTCACCCCAACGGGTAAGATGTTGGAAGATGTGTTTTGGAATCCATTTTGGCTTGGTTTTCTTTTCCCAAGATTGAAGTAGGGTCGGTTCTGGGGGCGTCGTGGTCACGGATGTTGGTGTGCTGGCTTTGGCAGTTTGTTGTAAAGCAGCGATATTGGTGGGTATTTGTTCTGGTACGGGAAGGCGGGAGAGAGCGTCGGCGTTCGTGTGTAACTTGCCAGGTCGATAATGAATGACAAAATCATACTCTTCTAAGGTCTCTATCCAATGTACTAACAAAGCTGAATTGGTTTCACATTTTCTAAGCCATTGTAGGGATTGGTGGTCCGTTATTATGTCAAGTTTTGCTCCTAAGACAAACGAACGAAAATGGTTTAGTGCCCAGATAATACCTAAACATTCTCTCTTAGTGGCTGCATACTTTTGTTGGGCTGTGTTTAGGGTTGAGCTGGCATACGCAATGACGTGTTCTTTTCCGTCTTGCACTTGAGCTAATATGGCTCCATTGGCATAAGGGGATACATTGGTATACAGACGAAAAGGATGTTGGTAGTCAGGAAAAGATACTGTGGGAGCTTGAACTAGTTTGTCTTTTAATGTTTCAAATGCTCTATTTCTTTCGTGTGTCCACACGAATTCTGTGTCTTTATGAGTGAGCTGGTAAAGTGGTCTGGCTATTTCTGCAAAGTTAGGGACAAAACGTCGGTAATAGGTGGCTAATCCGAGAAATGATCTTATCCCTTTTACTGTGGTGGGGGGTTGCTGATTTTGGATGGCTGATCATTTCTTGGGATCAGGTGATATACCTTTGTCAGAGATAACGTGACCCAAAAAGTCTACAGAGTTTCTGGCAATCTCGCATTTTGAAGGTTTGAGTTTTAACCCAGCGTCCCTGATACGTTGCAATACTTGACGGAGTCTGTGGAGTTGTACGAGCCAAGTTCCTGAGTACACAATCACATCATCGAGGTACGCGAGGCATGTTTCCCAAGTTAGTCCTTTTAATACTGACTCCATGAGTCGAGAGAACGTGGCTGGGCCATTACACAATCCAAATGGTAACACATTAAACTCGTATAGATGTCCTCCGCTGGTTGAGAAAGCTGTTTTTTGTTGGTGTTCTGCTTTAATCGGCACTTGCCAGTATCCGGCTTGGAGATCTAGTGTGGTGAACCATTTGGATCCATGAAGGGAGTCTAGGGAATCATCTATCCGAGGTAACAGGGTTGCATCTTTAAACGTGGCGTCATTAAGGCGGTGGTAATCTACGCAAAATCTTGTTGAGCCATCTTTTTTTTTCTTTTTTTTACTAAGACGACTGGTAAGGACCATAGACTGACGGAGGAAGTGGCGATTTTGGCGACAACATCTCTTGAACTTATTGTTCCTCTTCTTGCCTTTGCAAGTTTTTTTTTTTCAACGTGAGGGCTGACGACGAAGGGGGGGTCCAGCTGTGTGGATGAAGTGTTCCTCTAAGGTAGTTTGTCCTATTTCGGTAGGGGTTTGGGCAAACACATCGCTGAATTCATGCAGGACTTGTTGCATTTGTTGAATTTGCAGGGTAGTTAAGGTGTCGGGATTGGTAGGTAGTACAAGAGGGGAGTTATGTTCAACATGTGTGGGGGCAATTTCATTAAGTTTCCAAATCCCCAATGATGAGGCCTTTGGGTAGGGTTAACACATCATCTGAAATCCCCTGACGACCCCACACAATTACCTGGACCTCGGCCTGTTACTCTTTCTATTAATTTCTGCAACATTCGCGGACTTTCCTCTAACTTTCACTCTGTTGAGCACCATCTCTCCTCCTACAAACCTGATCTTCTCTTTCTCACCGAAACTCAGGTGTCTGTAGCAACATCCAGCAACCCCTTTTCTGTATCCTCCTACTTTCTCTATCCTAGTTTCAAAGCCAAAGGCGGATGTTGTGTATATGTGCACAACAAACTCACTTGCTCTCGTGTTCCCGATTTCGACTCCTCTGAATTCTCAACTTTATGGCTCAAACTTTCCTGTCATTCTCTTACTAAATATTTCTGTGCTGTCTATCTTTTCCCTAACTCTACCAACTTTCCCAAATTCTTTGACTATCTAAACTCTACAGTGGAACACATTCTATCCATTTCTCCTTTCTCAGAAATCTCCATCTTAGGAGATTTCAACGTTCACCACCGCCAATGGCTCTCCTCTCACACTACTGATCCACCTGGTGAACAAGCCTACGTCTTTTCTATCCTAAATGACCTAGAGCAGTTAGTTCAGCAACCAACCCGTATCCCGGATCGCATCGGAGATCGGCCAAACATTCTTGACCTGTTTCTAACTTCTAACCCTTCTTCTTATACTGTCAATCTTTTCTCTCCTTTGGGCTCCTCCGACCATAAACTTATCTCTGTTACCTGTCCTATCTCTCCAGTACAGCCACCCGATCCTCCTAGCCGGCGGCGCTTGTGGCACCTTGGCGCTGCCGACTGGGAGGCTCTTCGGCAGTACTTCTTTGATTTCCCATGGAATGATTTCTGCTTCCATGGCCGAGGACCCTCGGAGAGTGCTGAACGCATTACCGAGGTAATCCTATCGGGCATGGAAGCATACATTCCATTCTCTTTCTCTCAGACTAATGCTAAAAAATCTTGGTTTACTCACGCCTGTTCTACTGCTGTCCGCAATAAGGAGGAAGCATTCAAACGGTACCGACGCCATAAAACTCAAGACTCTCATTCTTCATATGTTTCTGCCCGGAATCAAGCCAAATCTGTTCTTCGACTTGCCAAACACTCTTTCATCAATAATAAATGCACTGAACTATCCAACTCTAGCTCTTCCCAAGCTTTCTGGCATCTAGCCAAAAACTTCTCCAACAATTTCTCTTCCTCGTCTTTCCCTCCCATTTCCCACTCTGATGGCACAACCATCACTTCTTCCTCTGACAAAGCTAAACTCTTCGCTCAAACTTTTGCTAGAAACTCCACCTTGGATGATTCCGGTGCTATTCCTCCCTCTCCGTCCTCCTCTCTCTTACTTATGCCTAATATCCTAATCTCTTCTAAAGATGTACTTTCTACCCTCTCTGGGCTTAACACTAATAAGGCGTACGGTCCGGACGGTGTTCCTCCTGTTGTTCTCAAAAACTGTGCTTCCGTGCTGACTCCCTGCCTAGGCAAACTCTTTCGTCTCTGTCTATCCTCTAACGTCTTCCCTTCATGCTGAAAGTTTGCTCACATTCAACCTGTCCCAAAGAAGGGTGACCGCTCTCAACCCTCCAACTATCGTCCAATTGCTCTTATCTCTTGTCTTTCTAAAGTTTTTGAAACTATTCTTGCTTCCAAATTTCTTAAGCATTTCTCTTCTCATAATCTGCTCTCAGATCGCCAGTATGGCTTCCTTAAGGGTCGCTCTGCTGGTGATCTTCTTTCATATCTTACTAACTCTTGGTCATCCTCCTTTCGGGACTTCGGTGAGACTTTTTCTATTGCACTAGACATATCGAAAGCCTTCGATAGAGTCTGGCATAAATCTTTAATTTCTAAACTACCCTCCTTCGGTTTCTATCCCTCCATCTGTGCCTTTGTCTCTAATTTCCTTTCCGGCCGTTCCATAGCTGCGGTTGTGGACGGCCATTGTTCACTTCCTCACCCTATAAACTCCGGTGTTCCTCAGGGCTCTGTCCTATCTCCTATTCTCTTTCTAATTTTTTTAAATTATCTCCTTAACTGTACCTTAATTCCCATCCATTCATACACAGACGACTCAACCTTACACTACTCCATTAGTTTTTCAGAACGCCCCAGCCAGCAATCCCTCAACGACAAACGTAATGAAGCCATAGAACTCTTAAATTCTGATCTAAATACTATTTCCAATTGGGGCAGAGAAAACCTTGTTAACTTTAATGCTTCCAAAACCCAATTTATCCATCTATCTACCCGTCAGGATCTCCCAGCGGACTATCCCTTATTCTTCAACAATACAAAAATCAACCCTTCATCTTCTCTCAATATTCTTGGTGTCTCTTTTTCTTCTGCTCTCATTTGGAAGGACCATATTACCAGTCTTGCTAAGGCAGCCTCCCAGAAGCTGGGTGTGCTCAACCGCCTTAGGGGGTTCTTTTCCCCTGCACAGCTTCTTGCTCTGTACAGGAGCATAGTGCGCCCTTGTATTGAGTATTGTTCACATGTGTGGGGAGGTTCCTGTCACACCGCTCTCCTAGACAAAGTTGAAAGGAAGGCCTTTCGTATCATTAACTCCCGTCCACTCACCAACTCTCTGCAATCTCTCTCTCTCCGCCGCAATGTTGCATCTCTCTCGCTATTCTATCGCTACTATAATAATCAGTGTTCCTCAGAGCTATCCCAGTGCATACCACCTCCTTTACGTAGGGCACGTGGTACCCGTCTTGCAACTCAATCCCACCCCTACTCTGTGCAACTCTCCAACCCAAGAGTGAAACGTTACTCTCAAACTTTCTTCTACTCAACAGCTGAGCTCTGGAACTCTCTCCCAGAATCAGTCTTTCCCTCTTCCTATGACTTAAATTGCTTCAAACTCCGTGTGTCCAGGCATTTTGGCTCGAACGTCCCTTGATTTTGGCCCTGTCACTCTTTCAACTATGGGGGAGGCACTCGCTATAGGCAGTTATGCCTTTGTGCTCCCTCAATCACATAGAAAAAAAAAAAAAAATTTGCTATTAGGATGGAATTTTGGTGTGATGATATAATGGCTGGCTGAATCATGCAACGATCTTGACCAGTAGTGAGTTTGGTGGGGGTCAGAATCATGGTATCTTGTGGCATTTGGTGAATCGACACCCATTTCTGATGTTGAGGGGGAATTGTAGTTTTGTTTTTGGTGATAGCAGGGCTGATGATAGTGGCATGGGGCGAACTGATTTTATTGTTAGTTGTTTGATTTAAGGGGGTCATGGGTTGCACAGAGGGCTTTGGATTTAAGGGGGTCATGGGTTGCACAGAGGGCTTTGGATTTAAGAGGGTCATGGGTTGCACAGAGGGCTTTGGATTTAAGGGGGTCATGGGTTGCACAGAGGGCTTTGGATTTAAGGGGGTCATGGTTGCACAGAGGGCTTTGAATTTAAGGGGTCATGGGTTGCACAGAGGGCTTTGGATTTAAGGGGGTCATGGGTTGCACAGAGGGCTTTGGATTTAAGGGGGTCATGGGTTGCACAGAGGGCTTTGGATTTAAGGGGGCCATGGGTTGCACAGAGGGCTTTGGATTTAAGGGGGTCATGGGTTGCACAGAGGGCTTTGGATTTAAGGGGGTCATGGGTTGCACAGAGGGCTTTGGATTTAAGGGGGTCATGGGTTGCACAGAGGGCTTTGGATTTAAGGGGGTCATGGGTTGCACAGAGGGCTTTGGATTTAAGGGAGTCATGGGTTGCACAGAGGGCTTTGGATTTAAGGGGGCCATGGGTTGCACAGAGGGCTTTGGATTTAAGGGGGTCATGGGTTGCACAGAGGGCTTTGGATTTAAGGGAGTCATGGGTTGCACAGAGGGCTTTGGATTTAAGGGGGTCATGGGTTGCACAGAGGGCTTTGGATTTAAGGGGGTCATGGGTTGCACAGAGGGCTTTGGATTTAAGGGGGTCATGGGTTGCACAGAGGGCTTTGGATTTAAGGGGGTCATGGGTTGCACAGAGGGCTTTGGATTTAAGGGGGTCATGGGTTGCACAGAGGGCTTTGGATTTAAGGGGGTCATGGGTTGCATAAAGGGCTTTGGATTTAAGGGGGTATGGGTTGCACAGAGGGCTTTGGATTTAAGGGGGTCATGGGTTGCACACAGGGCTTTGGATTTAAGGGGGCCATGGGTTGCACAGAGGGCTTTGGATTTATATTAGTTACTGGTTTCATAACGTTAGAGGATTGATGTGTGTATTTGGACTGTTTGATATCATTAGTGGGATTTTTTTTTATTTACTACTGGTTTCCTGACGTTAGAGGGTTGAGGGGTGCATTTGGACTGTTTGATATCATGGGGAGCAGTGGAGGAGGGGGAGGTATTGCTGTGGTGAATTTGGCTTAGTTGAGATGGTGTTGAAGGTTTCTTTTTTCTTTTAAAAGAAATTAACCTTTGCCCACAGTCTACTTGGGCTTGTAACTTCTGTAATAAGTCTAACCCAATGTAGCCGTCGTAGTGTTGACAATCTGAACGAAACACTACGAAAGTATGATAGCAGTTGGCATGAGGTACGGGGGTGGTGACATGAAGGGGTCTGGTCTTCCCTCGTATTTGAAGGGGGGTGTCCCCAGCACTGATCAGATTTGTGGCTGTGGGTTTCAACTCTCCAAATATCTTCATGTGTTTGGTGTAGAAGGAATTGAAAATACAGGAGCGGCTTGCACCGGTATCTGTCAATAATCTAACAGGAATGTTCTTTATCTTGGCCAGGTGATATATTGGTGGTTTTTCATCGTTTATAGGATCCCCCGCAGAAGCCATCGTAGGCGGGGGAGATTTAAAAAATCCTGGGAATCTGTTTCTTCGTCCTCTAGGATCTCCTCTTCTTCTTCCCTATGTAAGGTATGAGGTATTTTCCCATTATCCCCGTGCTCTTCAGTCTCGTCTTCTTCAAATTCTTCCTCGTTTGCAGATATACGAGGATAATTTGGTATGTACTTTGCAGAATCTCTAATATCATGAAGGGCACATTTATTACTACATGCTGTAAAATCGAAAGGATTGCTAACGACGAGAGACTTACCTTGGTAGTTGTTGTTGGTTTGGTTTCTGGGGTATACTCTTTTTAGCTGATTCAGGGTGAATTTTGGCCTGTTTGTTTGATACTGTCCAGAGTGATAGTTCGGTTTAGGTGTTGGAGCCGAGTGGCGATTGAAGTTGGCTTGTTCTCTGGGTCTGTTGGACATTTGAGGATGAGTAGGAACCCTCTTGATGTGGGCTATGGTGTTGGTCTTGGGGCGAATTGCAATTGCGAGGATTCTTCTGATGGTCACTAAATCTCGCTGAAATCCAACTGGTTCGTGTACTGCGAAATGTTCTTGTACCGCTGATGGTAATACTTGTACTAGGTTGACAAGGATTTGTTGCTCCTGCTGAGCTTTGGGGAGAGTTGGAAAAGCAGCTTTCACCTGCTGAGTGATGTTTGCTAAAGTGGCGTCCAAATCGCCTTCGTGCTTAATGTCCTTAATTCTGGCATGGGCGACGAAAATACCCAATGATGGCTTAATTGCATCAATTACCATGGGCCTAAACTGGTCCCAGGTGAGTTCAGGGGTTACCTGTGAAGCAACATGAGAAACGGCTTTTCCCAAGTGCGTTAGTAGGAAGGCTATTTTTCACGGTCTGTGTTGTATGCCAAGTCTAACACTGGCTTCACTATGTTCATATAGGTTTCGATGTCATATGTTTCTCCATCATATTTGGGAATGGGAATGTGGGCGTGAGCAGCTGCCATATTTATGATGTTATACTACCTCTATTGTTTCAAGGTATGTGAAATGTAATGAATTCTTCTATCTGAATCAATAACCACCGCTAGCCACCAATGTTATGCCCTGATTTTATTCAGGTTTAACGATTAGTTCAGGTGAGTTCGTTCGAGACTGGGATTTCTAAGTTCATACAAGTACATAATTACATATAAGGAAGACAATAGAGGATACATATAATGCCAAAATATATTTTGGCGTACAGCTTTATTTCACTTATTCCCTAAGTACATATTATTGAATCAGAATGGTTAACATGAGAACATAAGTGGCACAACTTAATCAAATATCTTCTAGCACGATCGCGGATCAGGATGGAGCTCAGGTATGTTCAATGCGGCTTAAATTGAATTTCCTTTCTTTAGGATCAAATCAATATTCTCTTTTTGAAAGATTGTATAAACACTTAATCGATTAACTTAATGTTCACTTTACCCGTAACTTGAGTATAATCAGCTACTAGTATTTGACGAGGTTAAGATAAGTAACTATATTTCTTTTCTATGAATATATAACCTTGTACACTGGTATACTTAACAAAATTGAGTTCAGGTTTTGTGGACTCTAAAATATTTTCACTAGTCGGGATTATTTCAGAGTTCGTTGAGGTGAAAATCCGCCTTATTTGGATTTAGTTCCTTAATCAAGTTAAAGAGGTGTACTAAACAAATTTATCACTAGTACACAAATAAAAGGAATCTGTTTCTATAGATTCTCTTTGATGAACACTTTGATGATTACTTCAAAATAAGGAGTTTAAGGAAATCTGCCTATTTTTATCACTTTTTGAACGCTAACTTATTTCTGCATCATCACTGGCATCGACTTAGGTATTTTTCTTCAATCTTTCTTTTATTAGAGATGTAGAAAACTAGCTGCTTGAAGTCTTCTGAATCTCCATAGGCCGTCCAGGTTGGCCGGTCGTGTGAAGTAATGTTGCAGATGGGTAACAGTGTTAAGGCCTTTGATATTGATATTGATATTGATATTGATTTGGTATTGATAAATACGCTCAATGTAATGAACGTGGGGTCTTAAATATGGCTCTGTAACTTGTAATTAAACAGTTGGGCACTGTTATGCCCTGATTTTATTCAGGATTAACGATCGATACAGGTGAGTTCTTCGAGACTGGGATACTGGATTTTGTTATGACTGGTTGTAATATTTACAACTCGTGATATAGTCTCTACAAAAATCCAATTATGGACTTATAGACCTTATAATAGCCCGACAGGGTCACACCGAACACAGTCTTACTAGCACAATATAGGTATTCAATTAGGATCATGCAGAACTCAATGACAACACAGATGAACATGTAAATGGTATATTAATTCAGATAACGTCTATCTTGAGGAGTCATAGATCGTCTCAACATAATCATTTATATTCCCAACTCTCGAATATAGATTCGTAGTCAGGGATGACTGCTGATCTGAAATAATAACTAGAATGACACACACAGAATAAATGGTATATTATATGCTGAGAATAAATCAGAGACAAATGTGGTTAAGAATCTCAGTTAATCAAATGGCAACAAAAGTGAAACATGAACATAATAATAATCACCATTAATAACATGAACATAATAATAATCACCATTAATAACATGAACATAATAATAATCACCATTAATAACATGAACATAATAATAATCACCATTAATAACATGAACATAATAATAATCACCATTAATAACATGAACATAATAATAATCACCATTAATAACATGAACATAATAATAATCACCATTAATAACATGAACATAATAATAATCACCATTAATAACATGAACATAATAATAATCACCATTAATAACATGAACATAATAATAATCACCATTAATAACATGAACATAATAATAATCACCATTAATAACATGAACATAATAATAATCACCATTAATAACATGAACATAATAATAATCACCATTAATAACATGAACATAATAATAATCACCATTAATAACATGAACATAATAATAATCACCATTAATAATAACAATCGAAATGAGTCGAGTGTCTTACGTGGCTGAATAACAAATAAAGAAACAATTAAAATCTCAAGTTGAGAGACACGGGGGGAATTGAGAACGAAATAAATGCCCAAATTGACTAGGCGAGTCACACGGCTGAGGGTCGCATTACAGGTTGGTCGTGGTTGACTCAAGTGGCTCTCCTACTTAAACAGAGGGAGAAGGGTCATGTACTGTACTGAAGTGTTGGGAATTAAATTCAAGGTTTATGCAACTAAGAGAGTAGTATCAATTATATCACTCTGAAAGTGGTGGCAAACTGTTTTTATTTAAGGTACACAAGATTAGCTTGGAAGAATAATTAATGTAATTTCCAATGAATATCTTATATTCAAGTCAACGATCATATGTAAGAAATAACGAAACGAGCCGAGGAATTCAGATATAAAAGGGGGGTATAAAAGATGAACGAGTTATAAAAATTACTCTAAGTACTTACACATTACACTAGAGAACGGAGTATAAGTAACTAAATGAAGTTAGTCAACAAATACTCTGGGAACGCTTAGGATTATTAGCGTCAAAAGATAATTAATAAGATATTAATTAAACAAAAGAAAGAGGGCGCATACGACGAAGTTATGCTAAAGAAATACTAATATCAGTATTCTTAAGAGATCTGAATGAATTAACAGAGTTTTGCAATAAACATACACTAGAATAATTGGTGTATGGTAAGTGATGTGAAATTAAGCAACAGAATCTATGCAATGCAGGAATTCCTAAGCATGAAGAATCAGAATTACTTACATCGGTAATCAAATGAACGTCAATATGAATTCAGAAAATAATTACAAAGGCGATTATATAATCGAACGTAATAAAGTTACAGAGGGAGATAGGTTTTTACTGGGATAATTCTGAGGGTTAGAGATTAAGTATGTGTGGGTAAATTCGTTATAAAATTGGGCGTAGGTTCTAGGTAGAATCAATTATGAAGGGAAGTCAAATCACGAAATACACGTCGACCTCAACTCACAAAATACATAACAGAATACATATATAGAAAGATCTGCGAACGTGTGGCAAAAGGAAATAACTGAACACAACTATGTAATGCATGCGTAAGGCGTTTGATATATATTAAATCACTATCACAGGTTTAAGACATACACAGTTTTAACACAAGGAGAAGGTAAGTTTCAGAATGATTAACACTGATACCCAATTAAAGATCTTGGGCACAGATCTCAGAGATAGTTAACACGACACGGTTCACATATCTTAATTTACCTTGACAACAATAACACAACGAAAAGACACACAGAACTTAGGGAATGTTTGGAGGGCTGATGAAGAGAGTGTGGGGCTGGCCAACTTGGAGTATAAATCCTAGGGGCAGCGCTTCAGGGGGCAGGGCATGTTGGAGGGCTGATGAAGAGAGTGTGGGGCTGGCCGGCTTGGAGTATAAATCCTAGGGGCAGCGCTTCAGGGGGCATGGCGTGTTGGAGGGCTGATGAAGAGAGTGTGGGGCTGGCCGGCTTGGAGTATAAATCCTAGGGGCAGCGCTTCAGGGGGCAGGGCGTGCTGGAGGGCTGATGAAGAGAGTGTTGGGCTGGCCGGCTTGGAGTATAAATCCTAGGGGCAGCGCTTCAGGGGGCAGAGCGTGTTGGAGGGCTGATGAAGAGAGTGCAGGGCTGGCCGGCTTGGAGTATAAATCGTTAATTAAATCCTAGGGGCAGCGCTTCAGGGGGCAGGGCGTGGCTCGAACAGGACGATAGGGCACTCCAGGGTAAGGCACTCTCTGGGGGCAGACTGGTGCAAGCTACACAGTTTCAGTACTCAGCACCTAGGTAGGACTGGAGTAGTAGGGTCGTGTATTTTGCATATTTTTTCCACAATTTACCTGAGGTAATATGCGGCCTTTTCCTTGACTCCCGTGGCCAGGTCTTCGAGATTAGAGGGATATAGTGAAATCGTTGTGATGAAGTTGTGAGGTAATCACTTATCGTAGGTATGCCTAGTGGTGGTTTGCATGCATACATATGTGCTAGGTAGTTCAATAATTACTTAAAACCTAGTTACTTAATCTAATAAGGGAGAAATGGGATGTATGTGGACTTGTCTATGAGTTACATTTTTAAACAAACCTTGATATAACTTACTTAATATTTGTTCTTGGTCGAGGTTTATTGGATTTCCTGATCCGCCACAATGTGTCCTCTCGTTTTTATCCATTCCCGTCGGTCGAATCCAGGCCGTTGATGTTCTATTTGCATAACTACTTCTTCTGTGTCTTCCATAGCTGGGAGCTGAGGACTTGTATGTAGCTCGTGCCGGCACCGGGCTACGAGGGGCGTGCTTGAACAGGACACTAATGAGGGGTAGGGGCCTCCCATACCTGGCTCATCATAGAAAACGGTGGAACAGGGGTCGCTTGGGTAATTTCCCAGGGATCATAAACCAGGTTGTATCTTGTTTAATAGTTGCTATTGGTAGAGGTGAATTATCTCTCTTTATCCGTCATCCTGTGTTCTCCTGTCTACGTCCATTGGTATCGGTAGACTTCGGGCCGTTGGTGTTTTACCTGCATGAACAGCTCTTCATTATAAGCCAGATCCGGGTCTTGAGGAACTGCTGTGCTGCGGTTGGTTGATGGGAGGAGGGCAGAGCAGGCTGTTGATTGGAGAGGGGTATTTCCCATTCTTGAGGCTGGTGGTTGTCGTCGTAGAACACGGGGAAGCAGGGCTTGCTCTGGTATTTATCCAGGGGCTAGAGCATGGGAAAATTGGGGTGTCTCCGCTATTTTCCTTGTCTTAATTATGGGGTCTTGGAGTTGCAGACTGGCTATCTTGTAAATGTTCGTTGGGTGGCTCGTCTTCAGGCCCGTCATCTCAGATTTCATGCAAATACATATAATTAATCAATAGAGGGCATAATATAATTTCGGAAGATGGTTTATAATGCAGCTTTATTTACACAATACTCATTGGGGTTATAAACGAAAGAATTCACAAGAATAACATGGGCAAATAAATTTTCAGTACTGTTGTTGGTCTTTTTCAATCTTCCAGCACTATCGCAGATCTGGATAGAGTGCACTTCCCACTTCTAACGATCAGGTATATTTTTCTGATATTTACTTAGATTTGTCAAGAGACGTCACTCATAAGGCTTATGATTAATTTATATGATCTTGGCAAGTTACTGTGCTGCTAACTGTGACGGTTCAAAGAGGCGTATAGCTATCTCCAAGTCTTATATTTCTTTTAGGTATGGAGAGCTAACTTGGAGCTCGTATTCTATAATAGCTTTAGCTTATTAACACACAAGATAGGTATCAGTTACGGCTATGTTTTTTCACTTACGAACATTCACAAAGGCACTCATTAGGTCATCATACTACAGCCGTAGTCTCAAGAGGTAAGACTTCTCATTCGGCGATAATGAACACTGTTGTAACTATATGACGAGTATATTCGCACCGATAATAACTCACTGATACGCACTAATAACACTTTAGCATAGCAGCAAATCTCGTCACAAAATAGCAATAAACTTATGAGACACAGGTAATACACTTGGTCATGTAGTATAGTATCTAGGCACTGATACAATTAATTAATTAGCACTGTCGAGGTATCTTCTGGCTATCTTGAGGCACTGTCGTTAGGGGTTCTTGGCTGCTCCGTGGGCCGTCCAGGTTGTCCGTTGGTGTGAAGAAGTTACAGATGGGTTAATGGGTATGGGGTCCTAAATATGGTTCCGTAACTGTCAGGAGTACAGTTGGTCACCATATCGAATTAACGCAAGTATTCTGAGCCTGTAGCTGTAAACGAATACTTGACTATTCTGACCTTTAATTAACCGGTGATGAAGTTCTGTTAAGGTACTCTTGGACTGGGATTTTAAATGTAATGTTTCAGGCAAGGCCGGATTAACAAGACATCGGACAAACGCAAGAGAAGTCTGAATAAGTAACTTCTCTTGTCAGTCTCTAATCTTTAAAAGAGGTTCAAAGAACTCGGGCGGTGTTTAAACCTTTTAGTTACAAATCCTGGTGGGAGGCCACAGACAATTGGTACCTAGGATTTATATAATTATGCTAAGTGCTCATCAGAGTATCTCGCATAAACCCTTCTAACACAAAATGATCTTTCTGTCCTAGATCTCTGTGAGTAAAATGCTAGTATGATCTAACTAATAAAGATATCGATAGAAAGGGAGCCCTGCGGCTTTCGATATTTTTATTATGATAGAAAATGGACTAATAGGGATAACTATATTAAATTCTGGGAGGCCAGAAATAATCAGTTATACGTATGTAGTTACCGTTGCACTATATAAATGGTCATAAACTAAAGCAGCAGAGGTCATACCACCATTAGTTTGTAATACACTTATTTGATTTATATAGTTAGGTTATTTAAGGTTTCAATATTACCCAATGGGAGGCCACAAGTAATAAAGATTCTGAAACAGTTTAGCTATATGTCACAGATAGATTATAGACTTCGGGATGCCGTCCATCAATAACTATTCTTGAGGTTGGAGTATAAACTAGTCTTTCGCCAGAGCGGGAGGCCGATGGTATGAAAGAAATATTTATAACTGACGAGGCTGCTCCTCGCGGAGGTATATATAGGGTTGGTCAGGGGGGGTGTGGTGAACCTTTGTACTCGGTGGTGTTGAATCTACGAAGGGGTTTATTTATTCTAGTAGGAGGAGTTGAGGTGTTTGAGGAGTATGAGTTGTCTTAATACATGAGTCTCTATCATGGGGTTGGTCTTAGGTAATTAGGTTTGTTCAGAGTTTTTAATGGACTTAGTAAGGGAATATATGGAACTATGGGGATGGCACAACATTTTGGATGTTGAGGAAGGTCAGGGGTGACGGTGTTGTCTGATTTTTTACAACGGCTGACTTTATTTCTTGGCTTTGGAGCTAGTGAGATTGAAATCTGATTGTCTGATCATTTCATTCGTTATTCTTGATATCAGGGGCGATATAGCATTTTTGAACTTAATTGGATAACACATATATACAACTGATTTACTTGCTGTCTGGCAAGAATTCTAGCCGGGTCGCGCTTCGGGTCAAGGAGGTAGTACGCGTGGCTGGCTTGTTGACTTTAGGGGGTCTGGGGGACCCCTCAGGGTAAGGAGTGTGGTACCCCGAAACTATTGTGAATTAAGTTCCTATTGACATGGTTTGGTTAGAGACACAGGAGTTATATATATATATATATATATATGTACCTCTAGTTGAATTGCATAGTACTTCTGAATGTCACTTCTGAGGTTGCAGTTATAATGGTTTGAGGGTTGACTCTCTTAGTTTCAAGGTTAAGGGGGAACAGGTTCTTTTTAGGGGGTCAGGGAGATATCCTTCTCTAGCCTCGCACGGCCCTCCATGCTCGTGTCGGGGGTTATGAAGGTAGGGATGTTTGTTAGGCGAGTTGTTAATATTATTTCGCAATAAGTATGTTCCTAGACCTTGGCTAATCGTCTTATTGACTTTGATCTTTAGTTATGGGAGATTTACAAGTGCAGTTAAGGCTGCTTCCTGATCTGCTAGTGGAACCTCGAGAGAGGCTACTTGGGTCATTGTCCGCGTGTCTGGGGGAATTCTGAAATGTGATCTCTATAGACATCGGCTGGAGATGGTTAACAAACTCTATGATAGTAGGCATGTTTTACGCACGTAATTCTTAGATTTGGTTTTAATACACAAGAGCTACTATGGTGGTGGTTTCTTTCTAGTTTCTCTCGGGAGTATTTACTGTTAGTAAGTTTGACAAGAGTAATGCTGGTACGTTGGTTGATTTCTTGAACACAGGTATAAGGGCGAGAATAGTTTATCGTTGGGAAAAGGACAGCAGTGTTGGTTGTGTGAGTTTAAAAACTGGAGGAGATACAGGGTGATCAAAAATAAGGCATGTACATTGGTGTGCGTATAGTTATCAATCATCTCTCAGGGATGTTGTTATTCAGATTCTCGTAGTTTACAAGATATCTAAAACTGTATTGTTTACTTAGCTTACTTATCCCTTCTCTTTGAGGGTGGACTTATATATAATTTATGACACAGATATGAGGGTTCTTGTTGTGACGAAGTTTCATGTTTTATTCTTAGTTTATTTATTTACAATGAATTTCATATTTATATTTATGTTAAAAGGGTTGAGAGAATAGACTTTCCGGGTGGTGGTCTTATGTTTTTTTATTTCCCACTGGGTTGGGGTACTCCGTGGCCATGTGGGCGATCCGGCGGTCTCCTTTTGATGGTTGAGGTCTTGTCCCTGACCCTGCTATCCGCGCGGTTTGTTTGCTTGCCTTCTGGAGTCCTTTTTCTTCTTGTTTCTTCGTCTTCCTCTGTCTCTTCTCTTTTGGGATTTCCTTTTTCTTCTGTATTTCACTTCCCTCCCCTTCATGGTAGGCGCGTCCCTGTGCCTCAAGGGTGAAGGAAAGAGAGACTCCGTGGTGATAGGACATTGGCAAGGTGTGCAAGAATGCCCACCAGTCGATGGAACGTTGATCTGGGGTCTTGTAAGGGTCAATGGTGACGAGAAGAGATGATACTGCGGTGTTAATTATAGCTGCTGTATGTGCTTCGTGGATGTATCTTATTCTGACGTGGCGCCCGGAATCGGTTGAGACCTTGACTCTTTTAATAAATGGCGTGGAAGACATGATGGTAGGCGTGGAAAACGGGCTGCAGCAGGAGGTGGTTGTGGACGTGGTGGAGGCTGTCCAGCGAGTAATTTTCTTAGCCTTTTGGTCATACCTTCTTGCGGACGTAGGTGTAGCAGGAATCATTATAGATGGGCGGGGCGTCATAAAGTTTGTGGCATGATGAAATTCTGGATTTGTTATTTCAGCTATTCTAATTGTATGACTGTTGGGTGTGTCTGTTGGGTGTTTTGTTTTGGTATTTATATTGTTTTCTTCGATAATGGTGAGAAGTGGAGAAAAACGTTTAGGCCTTGTGATTAACCGTCCAGATTTTGTCCTTAAGTTTTGCCTGATAGGAGGCTCTGGGCTAGACTCGGTAGAGGAGGGTTTGTACTCTGGGGGTTTTGGGTTAGGGGTTCGGGGTGGCGTTGATTGTGGACTCGTGGGGGAATTGTTTAGTTCAGGTGAAGTTTGTGGTTGTTCATTTCCATTTGATTTTGGAGATAATGTAAACAGAAATGGAGATAGTGCAGGGAGGCAAGTCGGGTAGGGAGAGCGAACGGAATAACGTTCGTGGTCATCTTGGAAGTACTAGGAACTGCGATATTTTGAGATGGAAGTATTTTATTGGATTTTTTTTTTTTTTTGTGATGATATATGTTAGCGTAATCATGATCAGGGTGAGACGGAACTCTTTCCATATCAGACGAAACTGGGGATGACGAATTCTCAGAGTTAACTCGAGGACTGGGAGTGGAATTGGGAGGTGAGGTGGAAAGTTGGGAGGGGATTTTGAGGGGTTGTTGTTGGGGTGTAGATTGAGGGGATGACATGTTTGATGAGGGAGATAACGGTCTGGGAAGAGAGCGTTTACGAATCAAGGGAGAACTAGCTGGGGAAGGAGACTTCGGTTTGTGTGACATGATTTTTCGTAGGCGTTTTCTTCTACGTACTGTAGGTAGGTTCAACTTAGAGGAAGTTTTGGATCGTAAAGCATAACGACATGAGGTACTGGGAACATTAGTATTTGAGGGTAAGGTTTTGAGGGAGGTGGTGTCAGAAGGAGAGGAAGTTGTGATATGTGGAGGTGGTGTGACTCCAGGTGATAATATAGATGGGTGTGGTGTTGTAGGGGTGTGTTGGCGAAAAGTGATGGGTGGGGCTGTGTGAATTTTCATTTTTAGAGTACTGGTGGACTGTGTTTTGAAATTTGGAGTTATTTGGCCCAGACCTGATAGGTCAGGTGTGGCAACTGAGGTTGGCGGTAAGGAAAATGGTACTGCAATGTTGGGTTCTGTGACTTGATGGGGTTGAGTGGCGATATTGGTCAGCGGTTTGTATATTCGTACAAACCGGTTTCTGTATGTTCGGGTTTCCCCATGGTAGTTGATGGAGGTTTGGTATGGATTTGGAATATGGGATATGGTATAGGGTCCTACATAGCGCGGGCCTAACTTATTAATCACAGGAAGTTTGGCTACCATAACGGTGTCATGAATTGCGAACGGACTCTTATCTTTGGTGGTGCCATGCTTGGTGTCTTGGCAAACTTGGGCTGTATGAAGGGTGTTTTTCAGTTGCTGTAAGGGATCAATGGTGAACTTGGTGGTGGAAAGTTGTGCTTGGTGATGAAAAGGAAGTAAGAGTGGGGCTACTCCATATACTCTTTCATGAGGAGAAATACCATCCTCTTTTGGACAGGTATTCATCCCCCATTGAATCATTTTTACCTGTGACGGCCAATCTGAGGTGTTTAAGGCTATCATTCTGGTACGTAGTTGACTGTTAATGGTTCGATGGCTGCGTTCGCAAACCGCATTTCCTTGTGGCCAGTAGGGAGAGGAGTGTTTGATTTTTATCCCGCACTGTTTGGAAAATTCTTCCCAAACTTGTCCACGGAATTCTGGGGTGTTGTCGGATAAAAGTGAAATGGGTAATCCGAAAACAGGTAAAATTTTGGTGGCTATTAATGTTGCAACTGTGGAAGCACTTTGATCTTTAGAGGGACAAGCTATGAGGAATTTGGAATACACGTCGACAAACGTGACTATGTATTGTTTGTCGCCGCTAACTGGGAAAGGCCCCATGACATCAAGTGAAAGAGTTTGGAATGGTTTCTGGGCGGAAATGGTGCCAGCTGGTCCTGCTGTGCGACATCGGTCTTTTCCTAGCGCACATGGTTTGCAAGCTTCTGTTACGTGTTTGGCAATGCCGGAAGGATTCGGTGTCCGGTATTGGTCTTGGAAAAATTTTAACATTTTTCTTTGACCTAAATGTATACCATTTCCTTCATGAATTGCAATCATATATTCTTGAGCTACTGTTGGTTCAATGACGATGTGTCTGGACTCGGTGGTTAGTTGATCACCCCAACGCGTCAGTTGAGAGAAAATATGCTTGGGAATCCATTTCGGTTTGAGTTTTCTCTCCCATGATTGCAACAGGGTAGGTGAAGAGGTTGACTGATTCTTGAGAATGGATGTATTTATGAGGTCAGTTTGTTGTAAAGCTGCTAGATTTGTGGGAATGTTGTCTAGTACAGGGAGACGAGAGAGAGCATCGGCGTTGGTGTGTAGCTTTCCTGGCCGGTAGTGAATGACGAAATCATATTCCTCTAATGTTTCTCTCCATCGTACTAGTAAGGCGGAATTAGTTTCACATTTCCTAAGCCATTGCAAAGATTGATGGTCGGTGATGATATCTAACTTGGCACCTAGTACGAAAGAGCGAAAATAATTTAAGGCCCAAATTATTCCGAGACATTCACGTTTGGTGGCTGTATAATTCTGTTGGGCAACATTTAAGGTAGAGCTAGCATATGCGATCATGTGTTCTTTTCCTTCCTGGACTTGAGCTAATACAGCTCCAATGGCATTACAGGGTAACGTCCATGTAGAGACGAAAAGGCTGTGTGTAGTCTGGGAAGGAGACGGTGGGGGCTTGCACTAGTTTTTCTTTAAGCGTTTCAAAAGCTAAATGTCGTTCTGGGGTCCATGAAAACTTGGTGTCCTTGTGAGTGAGTTGATGCAGGGGTCTGGCTATCTCGGCAAAATGTGGGACGAAACGTCTGTAATAGGTGGCTAGTCCTAGAAATGAGCGTACTCCTTTTACTGAAGTGGGGGGTTGTTGATTTTGGATTGCAGATAATTTCTTGGAGTCGGGAGAGATGCCTTTGTCGGATATTACGTGACCCAAAAATCCTACGGTATTTCTGGCCATCTCACATTTGGAGGGTTTGAGTTTTAATCCTGTCTCTCTGATTCTTTGCAATACTTGGCGTAGCCGACGAAGATGCTCCGGCCATGTTCCTGAGTATAGGATGACATTGTCCAGATAGGTGAGACAGGTTTCCCAAGTTAAACCTTTTAACACAGATTCCATGAGATGGGAAAACGTGACAGGACCGTTACATAAGCCAAATGGTAACACATTGAACTCATATAGATGTCCTCCGCTGGTGGAGAATGCTGTCTTCTGTTGGTCTTCGGGTTTAATAGGGACTTGCCAATATCCTGCTTGGATATCCAACGTGGTGAACCATTTAGATCCATGAAGGGAATCCAGTAAGTCATCGATCCTGGGTAATGGGGTGGCATCTTTGATCGTGGCGTCGTTTAATCTGCGGTAATCAACACAGAAACGTGTAGAACCATCCTTCTTCTTGACGAGTACAACGGGGGATGACCATGGACTGACAATTCCGGCATCTAACATCTCTTGCACCTGTTGTTCCTCTTCGCGTTGGAGTTTTTTTTCTGCGTGAGGGTTGGCGCAGGGGAGGTCCAGTAGTGTTTATCGCGTGTTGCTCCATGGTGGTCTGTCCTATTTCTGTGGGAGCCTGAGCGAATACGTCTCCAAACTCTTGCAGTAATTGGTACATCTGTTGCTTTTGTGTACATGATAAGGAGTCAGGGATGGTTGGCAATATCTGACTGTTATTGTTGGTTACGAAAAGGAATGGCAATTTCATCAAAGGTTTCGAGGTCGCCGATAATCAGACCTTTGGGTAATGTTAGTACTTCCTCCGAAATATTGGCAATTAATATATTATTTTGTTGGGAAGATAAGATAGCAGGTTGAATAATGCATCGGTCTTGGCTTACGGGGGTGTTGGTGGGAGTCAAAAATCATAGTATCTTGGGGAATTTGTCTAATTGATACCCATTTTTGATGGTGAGGAGGAATCATACTACGGTTTTGTATTATAGCGGGACTTACAATAGTGGGTGGAGGCAATCTCGTTTTCTGTGGAGCAATCTTATGGACAGAAAGCGGAGGGTGGAGGGTTAACTGAGATATATCGCAGGCATGGGATCCCATTTTCTGTGGGGTCACATCGGACAAAGAAAGTGGAATATCACTGGGGGACGGAGACACTTTAGGTGGAGAGAACACACAGGGTTTATCATTTTCTGGTAGCTGTAAGATAGAGTGGTTAGATTCGGCAAGAGGGGATAGATTCAAGGAAGGGTGCACAGAGTTGGTATGTTCAATGTGAGTTGCTTTTGAACGGGTCATTTGAGAAGGGTGCACATGATTATGGTTATTTGTAGCGTTGGACAGGGGGAAGTTATTTATGACTGGTTTAGGCTGAGCTGTACCTTTCTTTCCTCGGATAGTAACTGGTGAGGTGGATAGGGTTTTCTTATTTATGGTACTTTGGCTAGGACTGGAAACGGAGTTAACAGGGTTGTGCTTGGAGGGTGACGTAAGTTGAGAAAGGTTACTTTTGGCATTGGGTTTTCAGGATTGCATGAGGTTGAGTTTTTCTGAGGAAGTTTATGGGGAGGATTATTTTTTGGACCGCTGTTTTTTTTAAGATTTACTGTCACTAGGGGTTGAATCAGAGGGTTTGTTTGTTTTTTAGATTTGATCTTCATAGGAGAGGTTACTGGTTCTTTGCATGTTTGATTTTTTTTTTTTTTTTTTAATGTGATCAAACGTTGCCCACAGTCAACTTGAGCTTGGAGCTTGTGAAGGAGATCGAGTTCGAGATACCCATCGTAGTGCTGGCAATCAGAGTGGAAAACTATGAAGGAGTGATAGCAATTTGCTTGAGGAGCAGGGGTGGTGACATGTAAAGGGTTAGTTTCTCCCCGGATTTGCAGCACTGATTAATTTGGACTTAGTAGGTTGCAATGTGCCAAACTTTCGGTGGTGCTTATCATAAAACGAATTAAATATGCACGATCTGGAAGCGCTGGTATCAATCAATAGCCTGACTGGGATGTCTTTGATTTTGGCAAGGTGATAAATAGGGGGTGATCGGTCATTTATAGAGTCCCCCGCCGAAGCCATCGTAGGTGGGGGAGGTTCTAAACATCCTGGGGGTCTATTTCGGACTCTTCCAGGATTTCTTCTGCTTCATCAGGAATCATGAGGTGAGCAATATCCTCATTGTCTAATTCCTCTACTTCCTCATCCTCAACAAATTCCTCCTCATTTACAGAAATGCGAGGTTGATTTGATCGGTATTCGGCGGAATCTTTGATGTCGTGAAGGGCACATTTCTGATTACAAGCAGGAAAATCATAAGGATTGATGATAACCAGTGTGGGGTTCTTACCTTTATTGTTGTTTTGTAGGCCTGGTTTTTATTGTATACTCAGCGTATTGGATTCGGGTTGAATCTGGGCCTGCTGGGTTGGTATTTGCCGGAGTGATACACTGGTTTAGAGGTTGCAGCTGGTTGTTGGTGGTATTGGTTGGCCTCTCTATGTGGACCAGCATTTTGAGGATGGGTGGTGAACCTCTTGATGGCGGCAATGGTGTTGGTTTTCGTGGGTTGAACCGCTAAGATTCTCCTGATGGTGATCAGATCACGTTGAAAACCAACAGGGTCATGTACTGCGAAGTACTCACGAACTGCTGAGGACAACACCGAAACGAGATTCACAAGAATATGCTGATCTTGTTGAACTCTAGGCAAAGTGGGAAAAGCGGATTTGATTTGTTGTGAAATAGAAGCGAAGGTGGCGTTTAAATCACCTTCGTACTTGGTGTCCTTAATGCGGGTATGGGCGACGAAGATGCCTAGTGAGGGTTTGATAGCCTCAATGACTATGGGCCTAAACTGGTCCCAAGTAAGTGCAGGGGTTATTTGTGAAGCAACAATGGAAACGGCTTTTCCCAGGTGCGTTAACAGTACGGCAATTTTCTGTCGATCCGTATTATATGCCAAATCTAGCACTGGTTTCACAATGTCCATGTATGTTTCGATTTCATAAGTTTCCCCATCATATTTAGAAATGGGAATGTGAGAGCGAGCTGCCATATTTTTGCGATGTTACAATGCTTCTATTGCTGGAAATATAAATGGTGATGACAATAAGTTATGGGGGATGAGGGGAGCAAAGCCCCCCCCCCCCCCTCTCTTTCAACCTATTAGGCTACCCAACAGTTGGCCGTGGGATATAATGATTGATTGAGGGGGCTTTGTCCCCCTCACCACCCATGACTTATTGCCATCATCATATATATTACCAGCATGGGACTAATAACAGCTGGCCGTGGGATAATTTAATGAAAAAAGCAGTAAATTTAGACGCAAACGTAACCGAGCATGCAACTTATGTTAACAAGGAGGACGGTACGCCTGCGAACACCATCTTTACCTTCTACTTTACTATGTTTACACCAAGCTAGGCATTGCTAACCCAACAAAATACCATAACTTTTCAAAATAAACCTAGGTTGTAGGCCTAGGCTAATTTTTTTAATTCACATATATATTTTTTTTTTTAAGGCTAGGCCTAGGGTAATAATTTTTTTCATCATCCTTTTTCTTGCGATACTTTCACATTTGTTGAGAAAAAACCGTAATCTAACCCAGGGGTGGGGAGTTGGAATAAAACACATTTCATGCTAGCCAAACCAAATTACCATACTTAGGCCTAACTTTTCTAGCCTGAATAGGCCTAACTTTTTCAAAATAAACCTAGGTTATAGCCTAGGCCTAGGCTAGGCTAAAACAAATATTCACAACACCATTTATTATTTATTTGTTTAGGCTACGCCTAGGGTAATTATTTTCATAATTGTTTTTCCTGTGATAGGCTACTTTCAAATTTGTTGAGGAAATACCCTAATCTAGGCTAACCCAAAGGTGGCGGGGAGTTGTAATAAAACATTTCCGCAATAAATCAAGGTTAAAATCTACTAATGGTAGGCTACGTGTTGTCGCAGCACATGAATGTGTGCATCAATTAACCTAGATTAGGTCTAGGCTGGCATAGGTAGGCTACTCATAGCTTAATTCGGCCTGTCATAAGACATTAAGGATACAAATATTATCATCCTTTATATTAAATGCCTTAATAGTGTCTTGAACACAAGTTAACATGTATATTGGATAATATTTCGCTATTATTGCCTCAATAATGACATTAGTGTGTCATAAAGAGCTATACAGCAGACGAATTTGTTATGGTCGCTGGTTGTGTTATCGATATTTGTGTACCTATATCCGGGTCATATTCGTGTAAGGGTGGTCCGGACCACCCTTTGCGAAAGGGGCTTTCTACGATCAAAGATGGCCACTACGACGTTTTGTGAATACCATCGTTGAGCCGTAAGGGACCGGTAAGGGAGTGTTCCGATCGTACAACCGTTAGTGAATCCACCCCCAGCAGTGTTGGTTGTGTGAGTTTAAAAACTGGAGGAGATACAGGGTGATCAAAAATAAGGCATGTACATTGGTGTGCGTATAGTTATCAATCATCTCTCAGGGATGTTGTTATTCAGATTCTCGTAGTTTACAAGATATCTAAAACTGTATTGTTTACTTAGCTTACTTATCCCTTCTCTTTGAGGGTGGACTTATATATAATTTATGACACAGATATGAGGGTTCTTTTTGTGACGAAGTTTCATGTTTTATTCTTAGTTTATTTATTTACAATTAATTTCATATTTATATTTATGTTAAAAGGGTTGAGAGAATAGTACTTTCCGGGTGGTGGTCTTTTGTTTTTTTATTTCCCACCGGGTTGGGGTACTCCGTGGCTATGTGGGCGATCCGGCGGTCTCCTTTTGATGGTTGAGGTCTTGTCCTTGACCCTGCTATCGGCGCGGTTTGTTTGCTTGCCTTCTGGAGTCCTTTTTCTTCTTGTTTCTTCGTCTTCCTCTGACTCTTCTCTTTTGGGATTTCCTTTTTCTTCTGTATTTCAGGCACCATATCGGACTAACACGAGTATTTGAGCCTATAGCTTTATAATTTATACTCGTCTATCCTGACCATTATATTAACCGGTGATGAAGTTCTGTTAAGGTACTCTTGGAATGGGGTCTTTAATATCGTGCCTCAGGTATGACGGAATAGCACGATAACGGACGAACGCAAGCAGAGTTTAGTATTTCTCTTCTTGACTGTCTCTAACCGTTTTAAGAGGTTCAAGGAACTCAGGGCGGTGTTTTAACCTTTTAAGTGCAAAGTCTAATGGGATGCCACAGACAAAATGCACTTAGGACTTATGTTTGCAGAGTCCCTGTGAGGGTGTCTCGCTAAGCCCTTATAACACAAAAGATCGTGGGATGCCAAGACCTCCTGTGAGAAGTGGTAGTGTAACTTTCACTAGTAAAGTGTTGAGGGGTAGGGATGCCTGAGTCCCTCAACTTTTACTAAGGAAACTGTAACTTAGAAGAAGGTTACTATGTTAAATACTGGGATGTCAGTACTAACAAAGTTCCTCTAATAAGACACTTGTCATAACTTGACATTAATTAAGTCTACCTTGATTTAATTTCCAATACGTTTTCTTTGATAAGAATAATATAATTTCTTTCGTTAATAATATGTAGTTTAAATATTACATTCATACATTATTGTATCCAATTTAATTTACTGGTATTGATCAAGGTATATGCGAATGCATGAGTGTACCTAAGTATAAGCTATATATGAAAGATGTAAGCCCTTCGTTAAGATTCGTAGCTGAGGTCCTGTATGTAAACAAAGGGGACCTCATTTTCTGTATAGAAGTCCATCTGCCAACATGCAATATTAGTGATCATCAATAATCTGCTACATCCTCCACTCAACTTCTTCAATACTTCGCTCTACATTCAGATAAGCCTTTTCTATAATCACTGGGACCCACATTATATTATGAGTGCTTAAATTTATGTTTTACATCATCATTTTCAAGGTTATTATTTCCTGTTTCCTATAATATTATATAGCTCTTGTCCCAACAGTTCAGACAAGATAACACTTGTGAACTTTCAATAGTAAAAGTATGGAGGGGTAGGGATGCCTGAGTTCCTCAACTTTCAACTAGGGAAAGCATAACCTAGAGAAGGTGACTATGTTAATCACTGGGATGCCAGTAATAACAAAGTCCCTTTTATAGGACACAGTTACCGTACCTACAATATCAAGAGTAGAAGTGGAGGGATGCCTATACACTTCAACATTTAATATTGGCGATACAGCCTATTAGAGGTCTCTATGTTAACTGATGGGAGGCCACAATTAGCAAAGATCCCTTATTAAACCTCTCCGACATATGATGCGATTGTGAGCCTATTAGGGATACTTTAAAGCCTTTGTTACCATCAGGGGTATTTAGAGACCTTTAGTTTATATAGTTACTTCAACCTCTGCAGTTATCTTTGAGTTAGCTGTGGGCAGAAAACTAATTTTGGAGAGGTAATTATAAGAGTGAGAGAACTCTATTTCTTATTGCTAATCTGGCAAGCTCTGTGTCATATGTGCGTGAAAGGGTTAATAGGATTTCTTTACTTACAGACAGTTTAAGGATTTCGGGGTGCCGTACATCTAACTGAATGGAGGGGTAATCTTGAGGTTTCTCAATTTGGGATGCCAGTGATCGAGAAGCCTCAAGATCGCTTAACCCGTGGAGCCCCGGCTAGTTTTGTAATGTTTGCGCACCAGAACCCGGCCGGTTTTCAAAAAATGGTTTTATTCCAGAAACAATAGCGAATGGGTTAGGAATGAAGGAAAAACCACGAAAAACCGCTCAAAAAGCTTAAAAAATGGTCCTACAGAGACCCCGAAAACGGATTTTACAAGAGTAAAAAATTGAAGGCAATTATCCCAAAAGAACAGGTTATTGCGCGCTCGCGCGCACGCACGTGGACTTTGAGAGTTTTCAACCATTGGCACGGTTGCGTGGGATACGTACACAGTTCCCATACAAATCTGAGCCCTCTTGAGTGGCTACACCTGAGGTTACGGTCGGCGCAATTAGGGTGACGCGCCAGGCGCGTCTCTGGGGGCTGTGCGTTACATACATCGCCGACGCGTCAGGCGCGTCGCTGGGGCTGTACGGGTTAACTTCCTTCATATTTCCCTGACATAGTATTCACAATTACTGAGAGGTACCCATCCCCCATTTGAGGAGAGCAAGGGCGTGCGTGCGCACTCTCTGTTAGGACAAGAAGTCGTTCTTGTCCTAGGGGGAGGTTGACTTCTCTTACTTTACTTAATTACTCTACTATACTTGAAGATCTTACAAAGGTGGTATTGTATGTAGATGTTACGCAAGCCAAGGCTTATTTGTATTTATAGGTCACAGGTGAGGTCATGGGGTTATGGAGATAATTTAACTTTTGTTCAAGGTTTGAGGATGTTTTGGCTTGACCTTGGAGCATGAAAATTCAGGGATGAAGGAGTCACTAGAAAATGAGGTTTGTCAGGCGTATCTTGATATTATTCACCAGACAAGAGCCGGTCACCTTTAATATTGAGAACAGGGGTAGATGAGTATTTTAGGTGATCTTATTAGGTATAACACTGATAATTTCTGAGCTTTTATATATATGAGATGGAAAATTACACGGTTATATGGATCCCGGATGGTTGGTAGGCCTATTTCAGTGAGTTTGTGTTGGTAGTCCTGGGGTCAAGAGATTAGTCGGGAGGCGGGAAGGTTTGGTTGGTGACATCTTTGACTGGTAGTAATGAATATAAAAGTAGGAAAGAAGGGAATGTGGTTTGTTTATGAATAGAATAGTTTGAGAATGATAAGGCATGTACATATGTGGTTGGTACAAAAATAGATAGAAGAGTTACAGCTAGATGATCTGAAAGCCCTTGCATAAATGACAAAGTCTTTCAACACACTTAGTTAGTTGATCACAGTATTTGGCAAACATAGGGGATCTGTCGTATGACATTCTTAATTAACATTACAATGATACAGATTATTTAAGTTATGTTACAATAATTATACCAAAGACATTGCCCATAAGGCGCTCCAGCATGATGATCAATATCTTTGGGAGCTTCTCATCATAAAATCACCAAGTGTTAACCCTCAGAAAACGAGCACTCGTTCGGGAACTGCGAAAAAGAAAGTATCTAAGGTAGTTTCGAAAGCAGCAATAATTTCTGAGGATTCCACTGATGATGACACCACACCAAAGAAAGCTAGTCCCCCCCCCGCCGGTCGGCGAAACGGCCTTCGCCGGCTTCGTCCCAACAGCAACAGGAGAGTTGTCGGTCGTCATCGAGGTCTCCCCTACGCAGATCAATCTCTCATCCGCCGGTCCAGCAGGCGGCGAAGAGGAGAAAAGTTACACCGGAAGAGGCAGTGTCTGCTTCTAGTGTAAAGACATCACAATTCCGCACGGCGGTCTCGAGTGTCAGGCCTAGGCCATTGCCTTCGCCGGCGTCCGCACCTACTAGGCCAACCTTGACTGAGCCGAAGGTCAAATCCGGCCAGTCGGGGATGGTCACCAGGGTCGCAGAGACACCGCCCAGGGACATATTGCCAAGTGAACTATTTAGCCACCCTATCAGTCACGTTTCCCCGTCAGTGAGGCAACGGCCATACGTGATTCCCCGAAGTAACGCGCCTCAGTGTCGTGTACCAACTCAAGTGCTTGCGGAACAATATAGAGGCTACCCACAAGAAACTAGTGAGGTTCCTATGCAGTCTTCGATTCCAAATTTAGAGTGGGAAGATTTTGAGCAAGATATATTAGAACCCGCCGTCCGGTCTGCAGAGGTTCGATCCCTCTCAGCCCAGTCACTGGAGGCTCAGTCAGTAGAGGAGATGGAATGTCAGTCTATTAGAGACAAAATTTCTGAGCACCTTGAATTGGGGCAGAAAGTGGCGTCTTCTGGTTACTCAGATATTGAATCAACTATGTCCACAGATAACACCAGGGAGTTTGTTACTAAAAGGGATCTTCAAAAACTTTTTTGATAAATTTATGAGTAAATATTGTGGGGATAGATCTGTGCCAGGTTCTCCCACACCACCGCCGGTTGCTTAACCTCTAGGTTCCATTCAGGTTTCAGCTAAACAACCTTTTACTCCCTCCCCTGTCACATCTAGTTTGTCGAATATAACGTCAACTTTGACGACTGCTAATGTTAGAGTAGTCACAGATGTTGTTGTTGTTGTTGTTCCCTAAGCTGCCTGGCCAAACAGCCCCGAGTCCCTAAGGAAGGCCATGGCCACGGTCGGGCTTTCCCACAGAGCTCTCAAGGAGTGTAGATTGTGTTGTTGGCGTAAGTGGTTGTGTGAAATGCAGTCTTCTATGATGTGTTTAATAGTATGGGGTGCTGTGTTACAACCTGGGCAGGAGTCGACGACAGAGTCATCCAGTCTCTTCTGATAGCTCAGAAGGGCTGGATGGTGTCCGCATCTCAGCCTGGCCAGGTGGACTCTGTCCTCGCGAGGATGGGAGGATTCAAAAGGATGGATTTCGGGAGGTCGTGCCTGCAGCTGCGTGTTGTTTATGAGTGAGTGGATGGAACAGCGAGAGATATGAGTATGGATGTGCTTCTGGAAGCTGGTTTGGGGTGGGCAGGGAGGGAGAGAAGATAGTATTTGTGTGTGATAGCGTGTGCTGGGTGTTGTTTTAACCCTTTCATGCACATATGACGCAGAGGTTGCCAGATTAGCAATAAGAAATAGAGTTCTCTCACTCTTATAATTACATCTCCAAAATTAGTTTTCTGCCCACAGCTAACTCAAAGACAACTGCAGAGGTTGAAGTAACTAAACTAAAGGTTTCTAAATACCCCTGATGGTAACAAAGGCTTTAAAGTATCTCTAATAAGCTCAAAATCGCGTCATATGTCGGAGAGGGTTAATATTTCTTGGTGTCTGTGGATGTGTTGCCATGTAGTGTAGTGGGTGGTGTTGGTTCGTGGAGGCTGTTGCCAGGAATTGAGTGCCTCTCATGTCCAGATGGTCTTTGACTTTGAGGACTTTGGTTTCTTGATGTAGGTGATCTGTACGTGAAGTAGCTGTGCAGCCTGTGATAATTTCTAGGGCTTTATTTTGAATAGTCTGTAAGGTCTTATGATGTGTTTCAGCTAGGTTAGAAGCCCAGGCCGGGCTTCTGTATTCCATCACTGATCTTATGTATTGTTTATAAACTGTGGTGGTGGTTTCTTTATTGTGTCCAAATTTTGTGTGGGCAAGTGACCAGAGGGCGTTAAGTCTGGGTGTCAGTTTCTTTTTAATGTTTGTGGTGTGCTGTTTGAATGTCATTTGAGTATCATATGTTACTCCTACGATTTTGGGTGAGTGTGGGTGTGTTAGGGGTATGTTGTTTATGGTGAGTTGCGGGGAGTATGCGTGATCTCCTGTCCAGCTTGTGTGGAGGGCTGCAGTGGATTTGGCTGGGGTTCAATTAAGTCTGTTTGTACTGCACCAGTCATGTAATGTGTTGAGATAGGGTTGAAGGAGACTTGTTGTTCTGGCTGGTTCTTGGTGTGTGCATGTGAGTGTTATGTCGTCTGTGTAGTCACAGATGTTATTTCACCCCCCTTGGAGAAAACTCCTCCAGGATAGGTCCTGGATGGGATGGACATAATTGCTCTGAACCCTCAAGTTGCGCAACCGACGGTGTCTGGGGAACCTCTGGTCCCTGAACATTGGTGTATACAGGTTAGCGAAAGTAAGAAACTTAGGGCGAAGAACATGTCAGGTGAGGTGTTGGTTGTTACGGTTAAAGCTATCCCTAATTTATACACTCCAGGTTATTTCATATATGCACCTTCACCCGCACTGCCACCGGCTTCATCGGTAAGACTGCATGCGGACTGGTCCAAGCTGGATGGATTTAATAATATTAAATCCCTTTTTAGTCTGACAGCAGAGTTAGACACCCACCAGCCGATTAGACACCAGTTCGACAATCCGGTCTTACAGATTGAAACGGTAGGCACGGGTCCTTGGCTAGACTGGGAAGCAGAAGCACAGAATTTTGCGAGCACTATCACCAGTAAATCAACGCATCAGATTCCCCAAGAACAGCATAGTTGGTTTTCACTGCCTGTAGGCATAGCTGAGGGAGTACCTAAGGCTGTGTTCGATTTTTTAAGCGCACATAAATTATCCCTATGTGAAATTAATGACCCCTTTTCTAGTCCTACTCCCTCGCAGCTTGATAAGGATTATAAACTAAGGCAAAAAGCTTGGAGGCTCCTGTCTCAATTTCTGGTCAGTTTCCAGCTGCCTGAGTCTCTTGTGCGGACGACTGAAGCAGTAGTTGACACACAAGCAACTAAGGCCCTGTCTCTTACTCGCCGGCTTCTTTTGCAAAACTCAGTCCAAACCCTTGGCGATATCCGGGTTGCTTTCTTGGAAGCAGTCCGGGCACGGCAAGATTTAAGAGTGTTTTTGGTTAAGAAGTTGCCGGAGGATATAGGGCATAGGTTAGTACTATCACCTGTTCTCACTACAACCCTAGTTTCACCAGATACTTAGAGAACAGTATTTAGCCTCCTAGACTCGACGAGAACGACTGCCTCCACGACTAGGAAGGAGTCAACTACATCTCATAAGCCAAAATTTAGTTCTCAGAATCACACTTAACAGGTATACCTACCAGGTAGGGCCACACACTGACCACGGAGCTAGTGGCTGTGTTCAGTGGGGGCCCAAGACATGAAGACGGGCACTCTAACTAGATGTACGATTAGTAGCAGTTACTGGGAGTCTGACAGAGATAGTTAGTTTATTTTGTGCCCTCATTGGAGACTAGATTTTAGTTGTGTCTGTTTGTTTGAGATGTTTGTTTAGGTGTTTGAGATGTGTGTTTTATGTGTTTAGTGATATTCGTGGAGGGAGTTGTGTATTTCTGCTTGGAGGTGTTGCTTGAAGAGTCTAAGATTTGGTGCTGTAACGGTGTTCTCTGAAAGTGAGTTCCACCTCTTGACGACTCTATGGGAGAAAAATCTTCTTCTGGCTTCGGTGGAGCAGTGCTGTACTTGAATTTTGTATCTGTGGCCTCTGGTGCCAGTCCTAGGGGCCATGGTGAAGAGGTCGGTGGGGTTGATAGGTGAGAGGCCATGGAAGATCTTTTAGCAGTAGATTTAGTCGTACCTGATCAGTCGGCCCCTGACTGAGTGTAGTTTGAGTCTTTGTAGGCGCTCGTCGCTAAGGCCGGAGATCTGCTTTGTCCATCTTCTCTGGACAGACTCTGTGAGTCTGCTGTTGGTCAGGTAGTCTTAGTTCCAGAAAGGGAATGTAAAGTCTAGGATGGGTCTTATGTCGACCTTCAGGAGGGATAACATGAATTGGGGGGAGCGGTTTACAGTGCTCTTGAGCACTGTTTGGGCGACTCCTCCAGCTTTGTTGACCACCTGGCAAATATGGTGGTGAAATTTGAGGGTTGTTGGGACGGATACCCCAAGGTCCTTCTGCAGATTTGATGGCTGGATGGGCAGGTTTTGGAGGAAGTAGATGGGTTGGGTAGGCTGATTCGTTCTGTGGCGGGAGAAGCGGATATGAGCAAATTTTTCAGTGGCGAACCTTAGACCCCATGAAGAGGCAATTTCATGCAGCCGGTCGATGCTTTCTTGGAGGGTCGCCATACTACTGTGTGCTTGAGTTGAGGATGATGGGCAGCTGAAGTATATTTTCAGGTCATCTGCAAATATGAAATATTTGCAGCTTAGTAGTGATCCTATGTGATTTATGAAGATGAGGAACAGCAGTGGGCCTAGGACTCCCCAAGGACTCCCCAAGGCTCCCTTGGGGGACCCCACTGATTACTGGTCTTGCGGAGCTTGTTTTTCCGTTGATGCTCACCTTCATTTTTCGGTCGAGCAGGAAGCTCTTAATCCAGCTAAGGAGGTTCCCCGATATTCCTATGTCTCTCAGTTTGTTTAGCAGGGTTTGGTGGTGGACTTTATCAAACGCTTTCTGAAAATCAAACAGGACGAGGTCTACTGTTTCACCTTTGTCATATTGTGCAGTGATGTAGTTGCATGTCAGTAGTAGTTGGTCGACCACGGATCTGGAAGGCCTGAAGCCAAACTGGTTGTTGTCGAACAGGAAATGGTCATCCAGAAAGCTGTAGAGAGATTTGGTGATCAGTCGTTCCATGGTTTTGCATACAACTGAGGTTAGGCTTATGGGGCGGTAGTTTAGCGGGTTTGATTTACTTCCTTTTTTGAAGATAGGCGAGACGTGGGACTCCTTCCAGGTTGGTGGAACTGTCCCGGTGGCTAGAGAGAGGGTGAAGAGTGCAGTGAGGGGAACTGCAAGTTCTGCAGCGCATTCCTTCAGGAGGCGGGGATGGATGAGGTCAGGCCCCATGGCGCTGTCGGGTTTTAGGGACTTTAGGAGGTTCAGTACTTCGGAGTGCCTGATGGGGGCTGTCGGGAGGGGGGCGGCTCCTATCTGGTGGGGGAAGGGGTTCACTGGCTGGATGATTTCATACACCCCGGAAAAGGCTTCGGCGAAGGATTCTGCCATTGCTTCGGGTGAGTCGGTGAGGGTGTCGTTGATCATTAGTGGGCCTATCCGGGTTCTGCTTACTTTTTTGTTTCGGATATATGAGTGGAATACTTTTGGTTTGAGGCTGCGATTTCTGGCTAGGTTTTTTTCATAGTCGGATTGTAGTGAGATTGTTGTTGCTCTCAGTCGGATGTTGAAGGAGTTGAAGATGTAGAGGGATGCTGCGCTAGATGGGACTGTCTGCCATGGATTCTCCACACGAGTGGTGCTAAGTTTTTTCCGTCCTTGAAAACTCCTTCCAAGCCTGGAAGCAGTGGCTCCAACAGAGGTAAGCCCCAGGGTAAAGGACAGGGGAAGTGGTACAAAGGTCAGTCAAAGGGTAAGTCAGGTCAGGACTCACGGCTCCCTACCCCCAGCCAGTCTTCTCAGCCATCCACATCCCAATCGAAAAACTAGTTCATCACAAAGCTCTCTCACTCCCAGGGCCCCCGAAGGGCGAGCTGGATATGAGTGTTGCTCTGCCGGACAAGTCCAGTTGCGTGACTGGATTCCGGACGTGTTACCGGGCTTGACCCCGGCAAACTTGGGCCCGGACAGTGGTACGCAAGGGAATCACTTGGCGGTGTCTCCGGCGGCCTCGCTTACGTTAACCTTTAGAATTCAACCATGTTTCTTTAGAGGTGGAATCACTACTCCAAGAAATGATAACCAAGCATATCATTGTCCCGGTCAATCCAACTCGCCCTGTTTACACGTCCAGACTTTTTCTCGTGCCGAAGAGGGACAGCGCTCAGATTAGGCCGGTTGTAGACTTGTCTCAACTGAATCGCCATATTCACAACCCATCGTTCAGAATGCTCACTGTGAATCAGATCAGGCTAACTCTTCCGTCTCAAGGCTGGATGTGCTCGTTAGACCTGACAGAAGCCTATTGGCATGTCCCGGAAAACAAAAGGTTCCAAAAATTCCTTGCACTGAGGATCAGGCATCAGACTTATGTTTTTCAAAAAATGCCTTTCGGTCTGAACCTGGTACCTCAAGTATTCACCAAATTAGTCCGACAGGCCCTGTTACCACTATTACGGCAAGGGATCACGATCATGTGATACTTAGACGACTGGCTAGTGGTAGCGGAATCTGAGAAAAAATGCCTCCAACATATCAATATCATTCTACGTCATGTAAAATCCCTCGGGTTCAATATCAACTTGGCAAAGTTGAATCTTGTCCCGACTAGGGTAATTCAGTGGGTAGGGCTGCTGTGGGACACAGCACACCTAACTCTAAGTCAGAGTGTGGACAATCGCAACAGGTTTCGCAGGAAGCTGTTTTGCTTTCTCCACAGTCTGACTACCACGAGGAGGGTGTGGGAGTCTCTTGTCGTCTCTCTCAACTGGATTCAACTAACGGTACAGTTGGTCCGGTTGAAAGTCAAGAGGTTAATCTTGGAGGGAAACAGACATTTTCGCTTTTGCCGGCGGACAAGTCATAGCATATCCCGATATTAATCCACAACTTACTGGCGGTCTTGGCGAGGCCAGAAACATTGCACTCAATTATGACATGGACATCTCCTCCACCTACGGTGTGGGTAGACACCGATGCTTCAGGTACCGTGGGATGGGGGTATCAGTCAAACCTCGGACACCAAGGTCAGGGTCTTTGGTCCCGGTTCAAGGAGTTTCCTATCAATGCAAAAGAATTACTAGTTCCCCTATTTTTCCTTCAGGCCCACGGTTCGACTCCAGTGGGAAAATCAACAGCCTTTCGATTGGACAATCTGAATGCAGTCACATGCATTCAGAAGCAGGGGTCAACGAGGTCTCGAGTGTTGCTAGAGTTGTCGGAAAAGATCTTTGTCTTGGCGGAAAAGCTAAACATTTATCTTCACGCATCATATCTGCTGGGCGTAGCCAACGTGTGGGCAGATGCTCTGTCACGGAGACAGAGCACACTAGTAGAATGGGCGCTCAAGCAAACCATCTTTCAATAGATGATTGCAGAGCCATACCGTCCTCAAGTGGACTTATTCGCATCCGAGGAGAACCACAGACTCCCTCTCTTCCTCACTCGCCGGGTGCAAACCCCGGCGGGAGGACCAGACGCACTGCTGATGGACTGGAACAAATGGAATTCCATTTATCCATTTCCGCCACCAGACGTTTCAGTCATGTGTCAAGTAGTTCACAAACTACGGGATTATCGGGACTTAGTCTCGATGATCACGCCCCTGTGGCCGGCTCAGGTGTGGTACTCCCAATTGAAGACGTGGTGCGAGAACTGACTTTTGCCTTGTGGATATTTTAAAGGCCAAATTGTTAGCCCACTATGGGGAAAGTGTTACCAATAAATTGATCAATCAATATACTCTCTCTACTAGGCGTCAGTACCAATCTCACTGGAAAGCCTTTACTACTTGGATCATGGAAACTGACCAAACCGTGGCCTCGGTGTCCTTAATTTTCAAATACTTAGACTACGGTACCTATTTGAACATAAAAGCTTGTCTGTAGTCACACTAAAGAATCACATGACAGCTATCAGAGTTCCATTTTTTTATTTAACGGGACTCTCAGTGCCGCATGCGGAGGAGAAGGCATTCATGCATGCATGCTTCAAGCTTCGCCCACCACCACGCCAGCTCATGCCTACCTGGTCACTTGACAAAGCCTTGTCATTGCTTCATTCTCAGAAATATAGTCACAAACCTACTTTTGATTCAATCTTAAAGAAGGCTGTGTTCCTTATGGCCTTGGCTACAGGAAACCGGGTATCTGAGTTGGCGGCGATGAGCAACGAACCCAATTGTCTTAGGTTCGCACGGCGTAATGTAAGTGTTCAGATTGCGCCGTCGCCCACTTTTATAGCCAAAAACGAACACAATGAACATGTGTTTATTGAATTTGAGGTTCCGGCGCTCAAACACGGAGACATTCACCACAAGCTATGTCCGGTGAAGTCATTAATATCCTATGTTGGAGTGTCCCGGCCTAACCAATCGGGAGCACTTTGGGTTAATCAGACAGGTAAACGTCTTATGAAGCGGCACTTGGCAGCTCTGTTAGTAGATGTGACTCGGGAAAGTAATCCGGGAGCCGTTGGGTGAGCTCATGATATAGGAAGTGGGCAGTTTCACTTTACTTTTTAAAGAATTACTCAGTAAATGATATTCAGCAAACGAATTTGCGGGCGTCCAATCACACCTTCTTGACACGTTACCTGTCTGTTACTTTAGACAAACCACGAATTACCTGTGTCGAATTGAGACAGCAGGTCTGAAGTGTTCGGTGCTTTTTATTATTTTATAGTTTTAAGAAGAAAGGGGGGGGGGGGGTATTTATAGCTAAGACCCTCAGCCCCGCCGGACGTGGTTAGTGCGTGTGCACTGTGATACTCATTATCCTAATGTTACTCGAGGACTCGAAAGATAGTCAAGAGTTAAACATATTTTGTATTTTGTATAATAGAACATGCATAGAAAAATATTTAATTTTTTATATCAGTTACATATGTTGTATGCATGTAAGTAAACTGGTTGTACATATAATCGTTAAGTTTATATGAAGGGCAATTTTTCTGCAATCTCTATCCTAGATTTAAGAAAGTTTTGTACACAGGTATATTTATTAGTGGCCCCTCCATCATTGACGAACATGCCTATTACATAAAGCATCCTCTTCAAACACTAATCCGCCATAGTTTGAATCTACCGCGCAGAGCATTTAAAATCTGAGGAGCCTTCATCATGAGCACACGCGACCTCACTCATGGCTTCAGTCATTATGAATTGGGTTCTCACTACGAAAAAACTTCGTAAAAAATAAAAAAGAAAAAGAAAATAAGAATAACTATCCAATAAGCTTTCCATCATATCGTGGATGTACTTGTGTGGATCTTTGACCAGACGCTGATTCAGGCGTCATTCTTCCTTCTCTGCTCTGCGGTCAGCCGGCCCGGACGTGTCTCTCCACGCTCCGCTGGTTCCGCATTTGCTGCGTCCCTAGTGAGTTTTTCTCATTTGTTTACTCCGGGATGTATCGAGTAAGGTTAGGATATGCGTAGCAGGAGTGTCCTGGGCTGGTTGCCCGCAGTGCAGTGTATTTTGGGTCGTGTGTTTGGGGCATCTATTTCGGATGTACCCTCGTGGTCCGGTTGTGGACAGGTGAACTTTGTCACAGTTAGCTAGCTTTGTGATGCAGGCGGCTTTCATTACGCGTTATTGCTTCCTTTTATCTTTCTGATGAGGTAGCGTATTTTTGCTGACGTTCCCAGCGTATTTTTCTTCACTTAGTGAAGTTTTTTCTGGGTCCCGAGTCAGTTCTTCCTTTGCCGGAAGTATTTGCTACAGTGGTGTGTTGGCGGTGGTTCCTGTTGTGATATAATTCAGTGCTTTTTGTTTATATTCCGACATGTTAATATTATCCGTCTGCCTAGGCCTAGCCAGCCTCTCGTAGCTTTACCACATATACAAGTGTTATTGATTTATTTTCTAAATATGTACTACTGTGTGATGTGTGTCCTGGTTTAGTTGTGTATTGGCTAATTCCACGGACTATTTATGTGTCCTGGGTTAGTTGTGTATTGGCTAATTCCACGGACTATGTTGGGCCCGGCGTTAGTTGTGTTTTGGCTACGCCTCGGTCCTGTGTTGCGTTCAGATGGTATCTGGACGGGGTGGTTTATTTCCGGCGGGTTTTTCTCGGTTACACCATGAAAAAACCCGGCTGGTTACCGAGTTTTGGCCACGCGTGGTTTAAAAACAGGCTTGTTTCCCCGGCGAGTGGGTGTCTGTGGCTCCCCAGGACTGCGTCTCTGGGGTGCCTGTTTCAGGCTCCTTCTGATTCCCGGCGGGTTGGCTGTACCCATCTAACAGTGTTCATACGGACACGTGTTGTTTGTAGTTTTTTCGGTTTTGCAAAGCCAATATAAAACTATGCTGTTGTTGTATTTCCTCCTCGGCGATCTTTTACAAAGATTTGGGGTTAGGAACAATTGGGGTTAACTTTTAAACTTTAAATCACCCGGCGGGTGCAACCTGGTAGGGTGGGATGACCGAATTTACAAAATTCAGTTTAGTTGACCAGACAATTGAGGGATGCATTGTGTATCGCCTCCTTCAACATACGGCAATTTAAGGTACAATTGGGGTAAACGTTTTTTAAACTAATATTCACACCCGGCGGGTGCTCCCTGGAAGGGTGGGAATCACGAATTTACAATTCAATTAGTTAACGAGACAATTGAGGGATACGTTTTGTATCGCCGCCTTCAACATACGGCGATCTAAAAAGATACTTCGGGAGAAGTTAGATCTCGTATATTTGTCAGGCTTCCCAGTTTTTGATCTACGAGATAATTCGGGGGCCGGCGTCTTTTTTTTTTTGTTTTTTTTCCAAAATTGAATCTTGAAACAAACACCACCGGAAAGACTTAATCAGTTATAAACGCCATGCTGGTCTTTATATATTATGTCAGAGGGTATTCATAAATCTTTTGGACAAATTAAGATATTCTGAAATCTTTTACTTGGGAAACCCCACCGCGTAGCGAGCTGTCGTCGTTGAGTATTACGTCTCGTTACCCGGCGGGTTATCTAACACTTGTGTGCGAACATGTTTGGGTTAACCTTATGACCATTAATTCCTGGAAATTTTCTTTTTTTCCAGAGCTGGGTCCCGGCGGGTCTATGCATAACCTGGAGTAATTATCCCACCAGTCTCTGTCATGGCTACCTTTGCCCCGGTTTTTGCTTTATGCATTACGCCCTCCTGTTCCGGTATCCCTATTTTTGCGCACACCCTTTGTATGAAATGTGTTAAAATGTCTCGTTTGGTGTAGGTTACCTTTCCGGCATTTTTTCTCGTTGCTCCGAGAACACCGTTTTTGTTTACCGAGTTGTAGTCAGGATGGCTCAAAATAGGTAAGTTACCCCGACGAGTTTGGTCGCTTGAGGGCTCATAAGAAACTGCGTTTTCTGTGGTCGAGCCTGGGATCAGGCTTCCTGTGTTATTCATTACTTTATGCATTACGCCCTCCTGTAATGTATAGTTTAATGTGGGTTACCTTTTCGGCGTTTTTCTCGTTGCTCCGAGAACACCGTTTTTGTTTACCGAGTTTTAGTCAGGATGGCTAAAATAGGTAAGTTACCCCGACGAGTTTGGTCGCTTGAGGGCTCATCAGAAACTGCGTTTTCTATGGTCGAGCCGGGGATCAGGCTTCCTGAGTTATTCCCGTCGAGGGGGGCTCCACTCAGTTTTCTAGGTGATCAGGCTGACACCTGTTGGCCTTGGTTTTCTCTGCTTTTCAAAGCCATTGAAACAATGCTGTCTGTTTGTTTGGTCTTTACCTCCCGGCGACCTTTTTACAAAGAGGTCTGGGGCAGGTATAATTGGTTTGACATTAATAATAATAATAATAATAATTATAATAATAATAATATTTATTCAGTTAGCAATTTACAGAGTTGGTACCACATAGTATGTTATAAATATGACATGTACCAGCCTTGCATAATTCCAACTAAGGATAGCCCAATAAGGCCGTTAGGCGTATTTCCATTGGGGTCCTTGTATATAAAACCCGGCGGTTGTACCTTCGGGTGGTTATATTAACGGATTTGCGATTCGAGATAATTTGCCAAACAATTGATTGATACAATAGGGTATCACGGCCTTCAAGACGGCGATCTATGAGGGCTTCTCGGAGAAGCTGGATTAGAGATTAAGATAGGCTTAGACTTTTTATGGGATAAAGAGATGCCTGAATCTTACTAGTGTTTCAAGTGTAAAGGGTTACTTGAAAGACTTCATCTTTACTAAAGATATGCTTCATCTTTATGAGGATTAAGATGTTATGCTTAATTCTTTTGGACAGATAAAAGATATGCTGAAATCTTTAATAAGCCATTGAAACAATGCCGTTTGTTTGTTTAGTCTTTCCCTCCCAGCGACCTTTTTACAAAGAGGTCTGGGGTAGGTACAATTGGTTTGACATTGCATATAAAACCCGGCGGTTGTACCTTTGGGTGGTTATATTAACTGATTTGCAATTCGCGATAATTTGCCAAACAATTGATCGATACAATAGGGTATCACGGCCTTCAAGACGGCGATCTATGAGGGCTTCTGGGTGACGCCAGATTAGAGATTAAGATAGGCTTAGACTTTTTCTGGGATAAAAAGATGCCGAAATCTTACTAGTGTTTCAAGTGTAAAGGGATACTTGAAAGACTTCATCTTTAATAAAGATATGCTTCATCTTTATGAGGATTCAGAAGATATGCTTAAATCTTCTGGACAGGTAAAGATATGCTGAAATCTTTAATATGATACTAATAAGTAGAGTCATTTTCAGAGCTTCCATGACCGTGTTTAGGATACCAAAGTTTCTCAGTGAATTTAACAAGGGCAACTGATGCTAAAAAAAATAAGCCCCCATACACCTCACCAAGACGGGAAAGTTGTTATTTTAGACGTTTTTCAAAATGGCCGCCGCCATCATCTTAAAAAATTGATAAAGTTCTATTTCTTGAAGTGAATGGCCAAAAATGACAATTTTGGTGTCTATTCCCACTAATTTTGGTGTCAGAAAACCAATGGGATGGCATAATTAAAAAATAATTAATAACTAATTACCAAATAATTAAGAAAATGAGAAAATAATTAAGAAAATCAATGGGATGGCATAATTCATGATTTAGAGTCCCATTAACCTCAACATCTAAGACAAATATGATGTTGTTAAATCCACTGAGAAACTTTGGTATCCTAAACACGGTCACGGATCCTCTGAAACTTACTCAAATAATATAATATATAATTTAAAATGTAAACCAAGAATGTGACTGATCAATTCCTTCTTTTCAGGTTTGTTGCATCGAATTTGGCGTGAAGAATCATAAGCATGGAACGCAGAGGAGTTAGTGATGTGCCTGACCCAGGACCTGGATTAAAATGCATATTATGTCAACATCCCTGTATAGGTGATGATAGTACGGACAAGACATCTGATACAAAGTGGGAGAATCTAAGGAGCAAGTGTTTTCGGTGGAAGGAACTAGATCAATTTCAGCATGCCTATGCAGCAGTGGAGTGGGACAAGGGGCCTAAAGGCCTGTACATGCATAGTAAATGTTAGACCCAGATCAGTAGTAATCGCTATATTCAGCAAGCACAGAATCGTAAACGGAAATCTGAACAGGAAGAAGTTCAAGCATCAACTTCAAGTCAACAACTCCCAGGAAATGTGCCTAAAAAGCTTCGTTCTAGTACTGGAGTGGTTCATGATAAGAATCTCTGTGTGTGGTGTATGAAAGGACCACAAAAAACCAGTAATCCTGGTAAGTCCAAACTTTTGCTGCTGTCAACAGTAGATGCATGGAACTGGTTCAAGTTGCATACAGTTTGTCTGTCAGATGAGCCTATAAGAGAAAGATTGAATACCCTACTTGCATCTATCCCAGACAGTCGAACGGCGTTTGGATTGGAAATTCGTTATCATCGTGAATGTTGGCGCAATTATGTCAGCAACCCTCTGAAGGAGTCTTTTCCTGATGAAAAAACAGAGCATCTGCAACATGTTAATCTTCGAGAGGCCCAAAATATCTTCTTTCATCATGTCCGTCAAGTTATCTTTGAAGATCATGAAATCCGTACACTGCAAGGTCTTGTAAAGGATTACAAAGGCATTACTTCAAATTATGGTTACTATTTCACAGCAAAGTCCAGTTTCGTGAAGGAAATTCTGATCAAGGAATTTGGAGATGACATAGCATATCATGAACGAGGTCAGAAGAATGTGAGTGAACTGATATATGATGCAAGAGCTGCAGGTTCATATCTTGAGGCTGCAATATCCTCTCTAGGTGTAAGTGACGATCAGCTGGTGAAGAATGTAGCTGGGCGACTCAGAGATCAGATCATCAAAACAAAAACTGTTCCTTGGCCTCCATACATACATGAGCTAGAAGAATATGAAGACCTGAATGATCTCCTCTTGAAGCTCATCACTTGGTTAAAGCACCCCACAAAGTCTGAAGTCGATGACAAGCCCCAAGTCAGATCAATTGCATCTATTTTGACCAGCTACATCACTGGAAGACGTACTGCATTTGAGACAAACCTCGGTGTACTGCTACATGGTATGACAAAGAGCAGAGAAATGGTAGACATATTACATAAGGATGGCCTGGGAATCAGTTACAATGATGTGCTTTTGCTTAGAGATTTCTGGGCAGTTACTGACCTGAAGCATTCAACTGAGTGTCCTTTTGAACTTTCTGAAGGAACACCGGCAATATGTATAGTCGACAACGATGACTTCAAAAGTGACACTTTGACTGGAAGTGGCCAATCACATCGTACAAATGTCATGTTTGTTCAGCCAGACCTACCTAAGCTAAATCTACCTACCCTAGATGATGATAGACCAGTTGCAAATAGCACCTTGCCTTCGTACCTCTCTGATAGCCTCAAAGAACTTGGGAGCCAGATGCAAAGAATTGAACCATACAAAACAGTCAAGCGTGGTGAACCACCCATCAGACCAAGGATAACGGATGAACAACATCTGGACACAGTTCCTGAATAGACATTCGAATGCAGAATGTGTTATCTTGGTTAATGACTCGCACGAGCAAGACTTCTCCATCAAAGATAGTGAACGACAACACCGTAAAAAAAATCAGTCCATTTGCAATGTGTTTATGAAGTCAGAGGACAAATTTCCTTCTAATAGAGACTTTCATGCTCTTCTTGGTAAGCCAGAGAATAAAGTTCGCCTTCAGGCATTTATCAAGGCTGCTTTCAAAAGAAAGGCATCTACAACCACTATTCAGCTCATACACTGTGTTGTTGGCAAACCAGCAAGGAATCTCACCACAGATGAAGTTTTGCAGAATCTCACATACGCCCATGCAGAAGCAGACACAGCTCTGTTCACTCTTTATGGTAAGCTGCGGTCAGAAGGGTATACAGAAGCAGTTGTCATAGACACTGAAGATACTGATAACTACGTTCAGGCAGCCTATGTGGCTCGGCAAATATCAGGACTCTTGTGCTTGAAACGCAAATCTCAGCTGATAAATGCTCGGTGTTTGTGTAGTGAGGCAATGGCGGAGTCTTTGATCCCACTTTATGTTCTTACCGGATGCGACCATAACTCCGGCTTTTATGGAATAGGCAAGAAAACTATTGTTGACCGTGTAGAAAAATCATCAGAAGCTCGCAACCTCCTTAAAAGTTGTGGCACAATCATCCCAGTCACACAGGAAATCATCAATGACTTACAGAAATTTGTTATCCGGTACATCTATTGTGACACCAAACACAAGACCCTAGCAGAGGTGAGAGCAGCAAAGTGGTCAGTACTCAAGAAAAAGAAGATCATCAGACTGGTACCTGATTCTGACAGTCTACGACCACACTTAGAGCGCACCAATTACCTCACATATCTGCAGAAGAATTTCCAGCTTCAGAATCATCCATCACCAATTGGCCATGGATGGCACCTTGTAAATGGCTTATGCCTCCCAGTACGCTATACCCAACCTGCACTTCCATCATTCCTAGATCTTCTAAAAACTCCAAGTCATCCACAAATGGAGAGCAGCGATGATGACAGCGGAAGTGATTCTGACAGTTGTGCATCATATTTGTCCTGCAGTGATAGTGCATCTTAATGCAGTAGGTCTCATGTTTTATTAATTTAGGATACCAAAGTTTCTCAGTGGATTTAACATCATATTTGTCTTAGATGTTGAGGTTAATGGGACTCTAAATCATGAATTATGCCATCCCATTGATTTTCTTAATTATTTTCTTATTTACTTAATTATTTGGTAATTATTTATTAATTATTTATTAATTGTGCCATCCCATTGATCTTCTGACACCAAAATTAGTGGGAATAGACACCAAAATTGTCATTTTTGCCCATTCACTTCAAGAAATAGAACTTTATCAATTTTTTAAGATGACGGTGGCGGCCATTTTGAAAAACGTCTAAAATAACAACTTTCCCGTCATTTTGGTGAGGTGTATGGGGGCTTATTTTTTTAGTATCCGTTGCCCTTGTTAAATTCACTGAGAAACTTTGGTATCCTAAACACGGTCACGGAAGCTCTGAAAATGACTCTACTATAAAGGACAACGAAAAGTAGTGGTGGAGTGCTACGGTTCGTTGACCGGCGGTTTTGAGGCACATATTTTGTACCGTTTTTTGGGTGTAACCCTATGAGCATTAATCCCCGGAAAATTATCTTTCCAGGGCGGATTACCGGTGTTGCACCAGGTGACCAGGTAGTTCCCGGGGGCGGGGTAGTTTTCCCCCAGTCTCTGTCGTGTCGGCACTTGAACCTCTCATTGCTGTATGTTCAACGCCGTTAAGCTCAGGTAGCCCTATCTTATTTTTATTTGTCAATGAAATAATTTAAAAGCTGAATCATAATAAACATATATATTTTCTATGATTATATTATGATAATATTGTGTTTATTTATAGTAATTTATTTTAACACCTTACGAGCGGCCTATGCGGTTTATTTATATGTACCGCCCAGCGGGGTGTTTTTAGCCAAAATAGGGCTGTTTACGTGATCATTTTCATGCCTAAATAAGACCCAGAACGTAAAACAAGTACCTATCCCTGAAAGGGCATAAACAGAGCTTTCGAATGACACCATAACGATCCTTTTATGATGGCTAGTTTTCTTGCAATAACCGTGTAACGCGAGTGCAAAAAGCATGTAATTAGCCACTTTCCCGATATAATTCCTTATATAGCGAGTGAGAGAGGGAGGAGGGAGCTGGGATTCGTGTCAGTATGTTCGCCGCGGTGGTCTGGAGCAGTCATACGCTCGCTACTCTCCTGCCACCACTTGTCTCTCTCTCAGCAACATTACGTGCTGAAATTGCCACTCGAGTTATGTCGAGCGCCGCCACATAGTCCAGCTTTATTTAACTCGACTTATGTGGTGAGCCGCTAATTAAGGGTTAATACAATTAAATATAAATTAAATTAATTAGTATACTTTATGATTTTGCTCACCAGCTCTGCTTTCAATGTGTTAATGAGCTATGGGAGCTTTTAACCTCTGAAGTGCGCATGGGGGTAATTGGAAACGTCCCCCTGTGCTGACGTATTTGAGGTGTTTCCGTCACTAAAATATTCATTGTGCCATTAATAGCATTAATATTTATCCATATGCGCCTATTATGGGTTGATTATAAAGGTATTAACCTGAAACAACAATAAAACGAGTGAAAACAGCGTTTGGATGGTCAAAATCGGAGATATAGCCCGCGAGTTGTATAATGTATGGGTGAGGCAATCTGCTTTCCCGCCAATTTCCCCAAGGCCACTGAGACACAGTCGATCGATACTCTCTCTCTCTCTTGCACTCGCTTGCTATCAGTGATGACCACACCCTCCAATCGGATTTCTAATGTTAGCACGAAAATATACCTCAGAATAAGGGAATAACAGAGAAAATAGGTGATAACTGAAGGAGAGGAGGAAAGTGGGGAAGGAGGGGAGGTAGAGGACTGAGATTTTGCATGGCCCAGGGGCCAAAAAAAAAAAAAAAATAAAAAAAAAAAATATAAAATTTTTTTTTTTTTCGATGTCAAAAGTTGATTTTTATTTTCTCTGACTCTTAAGAGTCTTCCCGCAGTGCGCCGGGGGAACTCTTAAGAGTCTCCCCGCAGCTCCCGGGTTAATTATCATAAACCTTTACGGGACTCGGACGAGGGCTCCCGTCCAGGGAGTATACCGAGCTCGCAAGCGAGGGACAGCCATAGCCAAGGTGTATGGCGATACTCACAGTCGTACCTCACCCGCCGGACGATAACGCCGGCGGGCGGACCTGACGCTCTGATGACGGACGGGAACAGGTTGAGTTCCATTTATCTCTTTTCCGCCGCCAGACGCGTCTCTAATGTGCCACGTAGTCAACAAACTACAGGATTAGCATAATCGCGCCCCTGTGGCCGGCGCAGTGTGGTACCAGCATTTGATCACGTGGTGCCCGCACCCAGTGTCACTCCTGGTCGGGTTGTTCCACTTAGAATACAATTGGCAACCTAGAAACCTCGCGGACTTGTTCATTTTGGACATTCAGGAGGCCAAGTGGCTAGCACCTTATGGTAGCGACGTGACCAAGATATTCACGAATCAATATACCCAGTCTACAAAGCGACAGTTTCAATCGCATTGGAAAGCTTTTACGTCTCGGATTCTTAGAACAAAACAAACTGTACCCTCGGTGGCGTTGGTTGTTTATTATTTAATTTATCTGTTCATGCAGAAACATTTATCTGAAAGTGAATTATGTGGGCAGGTTTTAAACTCCGCCCACCTCCCCGTCAGCTCAGGCCTACATGGTCTCTGGACAAAGCATCGTTGTTATTCTCGTTCCCGTATGTACCAAAGACTGCAGATTTTACAAAAGGGCTGTATTCCTTATGGCTTTGGCTACCGGGAACAGAGTATCTGAGCTGACGGCGATGAGCAACGCACCTAATTGCCTCAGGTTTGATAGGCTTCATGAGTGTATTCACATTGCACCTTCCCCAGGATTCATAGCCGAGATTGAGCACAGTGAACACGTGTTTTCAGAGTTCACGGTGCCGGCGTTAAACAGGGGAAAGGTGCACCATCTTTTTTGCCCAGTGCAAGCTCTAACCAAATATTTAAAAGTGGCACCTCTAAATCACCAGGGTGCTTTATGGGTCGCAAGTCCGGGTGAACGATTGATGGAGCGTACACTGGCTTCTCTCTTGGTCGAGGACTTTACAGAGAAGCATCCCGGCATTGTGGGTAAGACCCACGATTTACGCAAGGGGACAGCCTCTTTACGTTTCCTTAATAATCTTTCGGTGGAAGTTATTACGTCCACACAGTTGTGGGCCTCTAATCAGGAGTTTTTGCCTCAATACCTTTCAGTAGCTCTAGACAAACCTTCCTTGCCATGTATAGCTTTACGGCAGAGGGTCTAGGTGGCCCTTTTAGTCACGTTTTGTTTAATTTCAAGAAAAAAGGGGGTGGGGGGGGGAGGGTGCAGTCAGTGTGACATAGGCCACCCTAGACCCCTCCGGAGTATGTGTTCGGAACATACGAGCTGTGATACTGGTTGTAGGCTGTATTATAAAATTTCTCTGTAGTATTCATTGCAGGAAATTGTGCTAAAGGCCAATAGTAGCGTTACGACAATTCTTGTTGTAAGTAGCTTTGGCTGTGAAGCAATAGATTTTTGAGAAATCTTGGTAGTGGCAACTACGACTTTTACTTTTGCAGTAATTACTTCTGCATAAGTACACAAGTTCAGTACTTCTACGAAAGTACAAGAATTCATTTATGTTTGGTTATATTTTTAGGAATATATCCACTAGTTAATGGAGTTTATATGTGCACATGTAAACTTATAAGTTTTTAGTTTTCCCCACTTACTTTAAGTGGGGTGCCTTCTTAACTAGCAGACCTGTGCTCAGAGTCTCAGAGTTAACCCTTTTTCAAGCAGGCTTCTTTGAAGCACGCTCCTGCTTGTACCCCTTTTTGAAGATTTAGGCTGTATAAAGTTTATGCACCCGAATATCTCTTTTTTACAAAAGTAAGAATACTATGTGGTTGTTTGATTATCTGCTTTTCTAGAGTTATGATATGATTACGAATGTCCCCCTCCAGTCTTAGAAATCAGGCATGTTCGTCAATGATGGAGGGGCCACTAATAAATTATAGGTTTGACTCCTGTAAGGAGATAAAGAAAACCTAATATTTAGTAGTGGCCCCGTAATCATTGACGACTGGGGCCCTCCCGACCATCCCCTTCCCATTCGTTGATGTATTAAGGATTTTGGTTTACTTGATATGTCAGTGAAGGAAGAATGACGCCTGAATCAGCGTCTGGTCAAAGATCCACACAAGTATATCCACGATATGATGGAAAGCTTATTGTATAGTTATTCTTATTTTCTTTTTGTTTTTTATTTTTTACGAAGTTTTTTCGTAGTGAGAACCCAATTCATAATGACTGAAGCCATGAGTGAGGTCGCGTGCGCTCATGATGAAGGCTCCTCAGATTTTAAATGCTCTGCGCGGTAGATTCAAACTACGGCGGATTAGTGTTTGAAGAGGATGCCTTATGTAATAGGCATGTTCGTCAATGATTACGGGGCCACTACTAAATATTAGGTTTTCTTTATCTCCTTACAGGAGTCAAACCTATAATTTTTAAGTACGTTACCTGTACCTCCTTTAAAGTTTTTTACTGTATTTTTGTCACAAGAATAAAGAAAGTTAGAGCTTTAAGTAATGGGTTTATTCTCATCCTATTTTATTTTGTTAGTGGTGTTGATATTTATCACGAATGTCCCCCTCCAGACTTGTGATATCAGGAAAATCGTCAATGATGGAGGGGCAATAAATTATAGGTTTGAGTACTGAAGGGAAGAAGGAAAACCTAATATTTAGTAGTGGCCCCAGAATCATTGACAATTCCGGCCCTCCCATCCATCCCCTTCCCATTCGTCCTGATGTTTCTAGGGTATCTTGATATATCAGTTAAGGGAGAATGACGCGTCAGTGTCTTGCTGCAAACCCACGCTATCAACATCTGTACTATGGGAAGCGTAAAACAGATAAGAGTTCTAATCTTTTTCTTTTATTATTTTTTATTTTCGTTTTTTCGTAGTGGCATCTTCATCATAAGGAAGAGTCCGTAAGTAATTATGAGCGTACGCTTACGATGAATTGGTCTCTTGCGCTCCAGGGTGGGTGATTTGAACAGCTGACTCTGAGGATCAAAGATTGCCATTACTGTTTAAGGCATATCGTCAATGATTCCGGGGCCACTACTAAATATTAGGTTTTCCTTCTTCCCTTCGGGACTCAACCTATAATACAGCCTGACGGCGCCCCTGTCGTTTCCTCGGCACTTAAGGGGGTATCACACTGGGCCAATTTTCGCCCTTCTACTGCAAAAAACAGAGCTACCGCCCTTCTCCGGCACAAATATCGCCGTTTGGTGGAGCTAGGATGCAGCCCGCACTGGGTGGGAAGCAACGTCTTTTGACGGAAGTAAATTGTCAACCTCAATACGGCTCGCATTTATTCTTAATGATATCTCAAATATATGACATCGAAATATATATTTTGCTACAAAATTGTGTGTTTTGATTGTGAGAAGGGCTGCGGATAGATATAAACAAGGCGAAATAATGCTAAAATAGCTACCCCACTTGCAGCTAAATAACAGCAAAATATAACGATCTCTTAGTGCCGAGGTAGCAACAGAGGCGCCGGCAGGCTGTATATATTGTGCTGTTATTTAGCTGCAAGTGGTGTAGCTATTTTAGCATTAATTCGCCTAGTTTATGTCTTCACTCTTCACTATATTTAAGGGAAATGTATCTTTTAAATTAAGTAGGGTTAAGTAAACCTTGTCTATGTATAGAGGGAATTAGCCTTAGTCAGGAGGAGAACTACTATTCCTAATTTGATTTGCTATTCTTTAAAACCAAAATGTATCCTTTCACCCCTTTTGTTATTTAATGTAAAAGTCTTTCCTCTTCGAAATTTAGAGTAATGCCCCTTAAGATTACCGCCAACACCCTAACCCAAGTGACGCTCCCTTTGCGGTCAAACCCTCCCCTTTTGGCGGGATTGCTGGCACAACCCCCTGAGGCCTACAGGAGAGTCACCACCCCTCAGTGTCGATCACATTCTCCCTTCTCCGGATTTGGGTTCTTTTCCCTCCACCCAGAGGGAACCAGATTGGGACGGAGTCGATGAGCTAATGAAGGTGGAGATTCAACCCCTCCCATCAGCTGCAAGTAGGAAGGCAGTGAAAAAACAACTCGCAGTCACCTTGTACGATGGTCCCAGACCACAGGAAGAAGTGTAATTACCCCTCATACTACAGGATATGGTAGGCCGATGTAGGCTAGTGTAGTAAAGAGACCCCAAGGATGGCCAGTATCTCTCAGGATTGGTGTTATCAATATGATAATAATGGGGTTGTTACCGACAGCAAGGTTAGAGTCGAGTCGGGCGAAGCACAGGAGTATTAGGATTGGTAATTAGACCAGTGTGTGTCCAAGGTTAAGATACCGTAGCGGTAATTGATTTTTCCCAGGTTAATTATGTATTATGTACTGTACCCATTTCAATTATGTGTAATCGATAAAGGTTCCTTGTGTTAAATAGTTAATGTTAACAAACTAAGATTAATAAGTTTGTATCTTTCTCCCTGTGCCTATTTTTGATCTAAATGTGCTGTCAGGGTGGTAAATCAGAGCCGTCAGTATTATGTTGGTCTAAGAGTAGTACCAGTACCTGAGAGTTAAAGTCATGTCAGCCACCCTTGAAGGTGAAGTTCTGGAGTGGTCTTTGCTAGCCTCCGATTTATCATACTGTCCCAATATACTACTGTGGGGATCGGTTTTTACACCTTACCCGAAAGAGGATTTATGGAGCTCCGATCTTACTCTTAACCATCTGAACAATTTAACCAGCACACCTAAACTTCGTTAAATGCGGAAATAGCCTCACGAAAATATCATGCCCTGGTGGGGGCACGAACTCTCGACCCTTGGGTGTGAGGCAGACACCTTACCAGTTAGACCAATAGAGATATCCCACTTGGCCTGTTCGGCTCAGGGTATTTCCGCATCTGAGGTCTGTTTAGGCTAGCCTATTTTCACTGACTTTACACTACTTCACCTTCCGGGAAGCGAAAGCTCCGAACAGAGAGGAACAAACAGAGAGGAACAAGCTTGAGCCGAATCGACCGAGAGTCCGTCAGAGAGATGAACGGGAATGGTGAGTCAACTTCACTGAGCGATGCTACACGCACCTACAAACTGCCCAGTTGGCAACTCGCTTGGGCGGCTGGCAACTCCACAACCCAACCCAATCGAGTCTCACAACACTCCCTGCTCTCTCCTATCCTCTTCCTTGTCCTGTGGGGATCGGTTTTTACACCTTACCCGAAAGAGGATTTATGGAGCTCCGATCTTACTCTCAACCATCTGAACAATTTAACCAGCACACCTAAACTTCGTTAAATGCGGAAATAGCCTCACGAAAATATCATGCCCTGGTGGGGGCACGAACTCTCGACCCTTGGGTGTGAGGCAGGCACCTTACCAGTTAGACCAATAGAGATATCCCACTTGGCCTGTTCGGCTCAGGGTATTTCCGCATCCGAGGTCTGTTTAGGCTAGCCTATTTTCACTGACTTTACACTACTAATGAGAATGATAGATAGTTCTGAATAATGAAAATGAGTCACGATTGCATGAAGAATATGAAAACCATAGAGGAATTTACCTCTAGACGTCTAGTTCACCTGAAGGTGGACGTGTGCAAATTCTAAAGAATTACCGATTTTTTTTTTTTTTTTTTTTTTTTTCTCTATATGATTGAGGGAGGCAAAAGGCATAACTGCCTATAGCGAGTGCCTCCCCCATAGTTGAAAGAGTGACAGGGCCAAAATCAAGGGATGTTCGAGCCAAAATGCCTGGACACACAGAGTTTGAAGCAATTTAAGTCGTAGGAAGAGGGAAAGACTGATTCTGGGAGAGAGTTCGAGAGCTCAGCTGTTGAGTAGAAGAAAGATTGAGAGTAACGTTTCACTCTTGGGTTGGAGAGTTGCACAGAGTAGGGGTGGGATTGAGTTGCAAGACGGGTACCACGTGCCCTACGTAAAGGAGGTGGTATGCACTGGGATAGCTCTGAGGAACACTGATTATTATAGTAGCGATAGAATAGCGAGAGAGATGCAACATTGCGGCGGAGAGAGAGAGATTGCAGAGAGTTGGTGAGTGGACAGGAGTTCTATCTATCTATCTATCTATTGCCTGACGCCGTGATCCCCGAAGGGGTGGCCACGAACGAACCGCCCCCATGCACCTCTGTCCCCAGTCAGTCGACGCCCCTCCCCCCAACCAGCACCGCCTTCGTTCATGTACTTCCTCACTCCATCCTTCCACCTCATATTCGGTCTACCTCTCCCCCTCTGTCCCTCCACCTCGCTCTCGTACACCCTCTTAGTCATTCTCTCGCTTTCCATACGTTCAGGAGTTAATGATGGACAGGAGTTAATGATACGAAAGGCCTTCCTTTCAACTTTGTCTAGGAGAGCGGTGTGAGAGGAACCTCCCCACACATGTGAACAATACTCAATACAAAGGCGCACTATGCCCCTGTACAGAACAAGAAGCTGTGCAGGGGAAAATAACCCCCTAAGGCGGTTGAGCACACCCAGCTTCTGGGAGGCTGCTTTAGCAATACTGGTTATATGGTCCTTCCAAATGAGAGCAGAAGAAAAAGAGACACCAAGAATATTGAGAGAAGATGAAGGATTGATTTTTGTATTGTTGAAGAATAAGGGATAGTCCGCTGGGAGATCCTGACGGGTAGATAGATGGAGAAATTGGGTTTTGGAAGCATTAAAGTTAACAAGGTTTTCTCTGCCCCAATTGGAAATAGTATTTAGATCAGAATTTAAGAGTTCTATGGCTTCATTACGTTTGTCGTTGAGGGATTGCTGGCTGGGGCGTTCTGAAAACTAATGGAATAGTGTAAGGTTGAGTCGTCTGCGTATGAATGGATGGGAATTAAGGTACAGTTAAGGAGATCATTTATAAAAATTTGAAAGAGAATAGGAGATAGGACAGAGCCCTGAGGAACACCGGAGTTTATAGGGTGAGGAAGTGAACAATGGCCATCCACAACCGCGGCTATTAACAGCCAGAAAGGAAATTAGAGACAAAGGCACAGATGGAGGGATAGAAACCGAAGGAGGGTAGTTTAGAAATTAAAGATTTATGCCAGACTCTATCGAAGGCTTTCGATATGTCTAGTACATTAGAAAAAGTCTCACCGAAGTCCCGAAAGGAGGATGACCAAGAGTTAGTAAGATATGAAAGAAGATCACCAGTAGAGCGACCCTTAAGGAAGCCATACTGGCGATCTGAGAGCAGATTATGAGAAGAGAAATGCTTAAGAAATTTAGAAGCAAGAATAGTTTCAAAAATTTAGAAAGACAAGAGATGAGAGCAATTGGACGATAGTTGGAGGGTTGAGAGCGGTCACCCTTCTTTGGGACAGGTTGAATGTGAGTAAACTTCCAGCATGAAGGGAAGACGTTAGAGGATAGACAGAGACGAAAGAGTTTGCCTAGGCAGGGAGTCAGCACGGAAGCACAGTTTTTTATATCTATTATCTAGAATTGGAGAACATGCTAGGACTCATTGGGGTTTTTGTTCTTTGGCCTAATCCTCGTGTCGAATTCGCAACTCTCCCCCGTCTTCGAAGGATCAACCAAACAGGGTTGTCCTCTCATAATTAAAATGAAGTAAAGGGTCTGTCGTCATCTCTTCCTTTCTATCCTTTAGTATCTATTTCCACCTTTGCAGCTTAATCCTTCTTTTTCCACTCTCTCTCTCTCTCTCTTTCTCTCAGAAGAAGTAAAGATATAAAAGAATTTGGCTTTTCCCCCCCATTACAGTGGTGTGCAGCGGTGCGATTTCTTTAGGAGTCCATGGTTTGACATGCTCCTGTTCCGTACAGGGCTCCTGAATTAATCCTGTACCCCCCATAGAAGAGACTGTACAGTACTGGTTCTTACACTTTCGCTCGGGTGTTTAGAATTAGTGCGTTGCAGTTGTCCTTGTTCACCTTTTTCACGCTACCAACCCGTGAAATAGTTACCACAAACAGTATTGGCCATGCTACCACATTTCAATACGGTTAGTGTAATATTTCAAGGAACCTTTAAGTGCAGCAGATACCAGCAAGAGTCACAGTGACTGTGAAGGAACCGCAAAGTTTAGATAGCGGTGGTTAGTGTTTTCCGGTAGTTAGTGGTCTATTCCAGTACGAGATGGAGAATCCCGATCCAGAGCCAAGGCACGAGATGCCAGGCGCTTTAGTTATGAGGAATGAGGAACAAGGAAGTGAAGTGTCAGTTGAGAATACGGACAGTTCCCAGTTTGTCACGTTCGACCAGTGGGAGGACGGTCAGAGTGAAGACAACTCCCAGAATGAACGTCATACTCAGACAATTAGTAGGTGAAATATCAGCATTGGCAGACCAGGTGCGAGACATGAGAGACCGAGAGATGTTCTGGAACCCAACTGGTACTCCACAACCAACCCCAGCATTAAGAACCTTTCCCCGCCTCCGCCTCTTGCCTTTGCGGACCCTCTCAAATCTTCAACCCCAACCCCTCCCACTCCTCCTCCCCCTCCAGTACCCTTGATCCGTAATCCCCCAGCCTTACCCTCCCATCCTTCTTCACACCCCCCAGGTCCCCTCTGTCAGCCCTACCCCAGACATCGCAAAGGGATAAGTTCCTGAGATGTACCAATGCTTCACATGAATGAGCTATGATCCTATAAATTATGGCCTCCACTAAGATTGAAGTTTTTAAGATGCGGATCGAAGCCTGTATGTCCCATGACGAAGCAAGGTTGAACCCGGCCAAGTTCAAGTTGGGTTCCAACCTGGCTGATCTGGTGCAAGTAGAGACAGCTCAGGGGAAATTAAAGACTTGGGCCGAGTTCATCCAGTTCTTGAAGAAGTTCTTTCACAAAACGCCGACGATGTCCGAGTCATTTAGAGAAGCGGAACAAAACACCTACGTCATCTCAGAAGATCCCTACGACTATGTCCAGAAGATGACGTATAGCTACAGTATGATCCAGTCAATGTCCCCAGAGGAAACTTTACCTCCACGCGAGCAGTGGCTTAAAACAAGACTCCACGCGACCCTCCCCTTGTCCGTTAAGCAACAGATGGATCGGTACATACCTGTAGAGATACCCTTGAAGGAGTTCCTGAGGCACCTGAACTATGAGCGACAGCTGCAGAACCATGCGGAACGGCTGGTTGCAGGAGGACGAGTTTGTGAGGTAATGAAACACAATGCCTCACATCCCAGCAGTAGCCAACCTTCCCCGACGACCCCTCTCCCTCCACCAACGGGAGTGGGTGATAGGTTCATCCGCCTTCAGGAGTCTCTGGCGACCTTGTCACAGGATGTCCAGAGATTAGCACGAAGACCTCAGTATACAGGATGCCCCTTCTGTAGAACGAAGGAGCACAACAGGGCGAATTGTCCCCTCCATCCCCCACGTGGGGCATGTTTCGACTGCCTGAGAGAGAATTGTAGACGTGGGAGACGTGGCTGCCCAGGGTGAGAGGGTAGAGGAACACGGTGACTCGGGACCTCTAACAAATCTCCAACCATTTTCCTAGTAGTAAACCAGAGATCGTGCCACACCATGGTAGATACCGGGAGTGAGCTCACGCTCATTAAGCAGTCCTTGGTGATTGAGTTAGGGCTCCCTATCTCTCTCAGAAAGAATATTCCCCCCATCTTTGGAAATACCGGTACCTCTGTAAGGATTCTGGGCACGGTCTCCCTGGCGGTATGCGTAGGAATGTCCCAGACAATACAGCACCTGGCGGTGGTGATCACAGACGACTATTTGGACACTGACCTGCTTCTGGGGGTCGACCTCTTGGGTTGCTACCATATGTTATGGAATCATCCACGTCAGATGCTACGTTGGGGGGATGTTACATACAATATCCATCATGTTACTACAGGGAAAAGTAAAGCGAGATCTGTTCACCGAGTCAAGGCTACACTCCCCGAGGAGAAGCCCCTGAAGGAAAATTGCATTCGGCTCCCCCGTAGAATGGTGATAGGTCCTTACCAGACTGTCCTGCTCCCTGTTATTGTAGGTGAGGACGTAAACAGCATTCTTGAAATTCAGCCACGGAACCCTGCTCTTCAACAAGAACTTCCAATATGTGTGCACGTTACCGGTGAGGCCGAAGTCATTCTCCCTTTCGCAAATCCTTCCCATGGGAGAATGGTCCTGAAGCCTGGCACCCTCCTAGCCACGTACGAGAAATTGGCAGAGAGTCAGATTCACGATGAAGACCAAAGTCAGCAATGCTATGCTACCTGACATGGATCAACCCTCCTCCTCGGGGACCCGAGAGGAACAGTTACAGTCTTTAATTGACAAGAGTCAGTGGGACCACTTGGAGGATGGTCAGAAGGGTCAGTTGGAGCATGTTCTCAAGGAGCATAATTCGGTTTTCATCTTGGGTGAACACGAATTAGGCACTATGAATGTTCCCCCGGCCCATATTCAGGTTTCAGACCCTACCCCTACGATAAGCCCTTTGTATAGGACCCCGGAGAAAGCGAAGCCGATTCTAGCACAGATGTTGAACGACATGTTGAAGAAGGACATCATCGAGCCCTCAACAGGGGCCTGGTTGAGCCCTATAGTCTTCGTCGCTAAACCTGATGGCACCAAGCGCATATTTATTAGTGGCCCCTCCATCATTGACGATTATGCCTATTACATAAGGCACCCTCTTCAAACACTCATCCGCCGTAGTTTGAATGTACCGCGCAGAGCATAAAAAATTTGAGGAGCCTTCATCATGAGCGCACGCAACCTCACCCATGGCTCAGTCATTATGAATTGGGTTCTCACTACGAAAAAACTTCGTAAAAAATAAAAACAAAAAGAAAATAAGAATAACTATTCAATAAGCTTTCCATAATATCGTGGCTGTACTTGTGTGGATCTTTGACCAGACGCTGACTCAGGCGTCATTCTTCCTTCTCTGCTCTGCGCTCAACCGACCCGGACGTGCCTCCCCACGCTCCGCTGGTTCCGCATTTGCTGCGTCCCTAGTGAGTTTTTTCTCATTTGTTTACTCCGGGATATATCGAGTAAGGTTAGGATATGCGTAGCAGGAGTGTCCTGGGCGGGTTGCCCGCAGTGCAGTGTATTTTGGGTCGTGTTTTTGGGGCATCTATTTCGGGTGTACCCTCGTGGTCCTGTTGTGGACATGTGAACTTTTTCACAGTTAGCTAGCTTTGTGATGCAGGCGGCTTTCATTACGCGTTATTATTGCTTCCTTTTATCTTTCTGATGAGGTAGCTTATGTTTTGCTGACGTTCCCAGCGTATTTTTCTTCACTTAGTGAAGTTTTTTCTGGGTCCCGAGTCAGTTCTTCCCTTTGCCGGAAGTGTGTGCTACAGTGGTGTGTTGACGGTGGTTCCTGTTGTGATATAATTCAGTGCTTTTTGTTTATATTACGACATGTTTACTTTTATGTCCATCTGCCTAGGCCTAGCCAGCCTCTCGTAGCTTTGCCACATGTACAAGTGTTATTGATTTATGTTATAAATATGTACTACTGTATCATGTGTGTCCTGGTTTAGTTGTGTATTGGCTAATTCCACGGACTATTTATGTGTCCTGGGTTAGTTGTGTATTGGCTAATTCCACGGACTATTTTGTAGGCCCGGTGTTAGTTGTGTTTTGGCTAACTCCTCAGTCTTGTGATGCGTTCAGATGGTATCTGGACGGGGTGGGTTGCCTTTTCCGGCGTTTTTTTTTTCGGTTACACCGTGAAAAACCCGGCTGGTGGCCGAGTTTTAGCCACGCGTGGTTTTAAAAACAGGCTTGTTTCCCCGGCGTGTGGGTGTTTGAGGCTCTCCAGGACTGCGTCTCTGTGGTGGAGCCTGTGTCAGGCTCCCTATGAATCCCGGCGGGATGACTGTACCCACCTAAACAGTGTTCATGCGGACACGTGTTGTGTGTAGTTTTTCCCGGTTTTGCAAAGCCAGTAAAAGCTAGGCTGTTGTTGTTTGGTTTTCCTCCCCGGCGATCTTTTACAAAGAAGTGGGGATCGGAACAATTGGGGTTAACGTTATAAACTTATAATCACACCCGGCGGGTGCACTTTGGAAGGGTGGGATGGACGAATTTGCAAAATTCAGTTTAGTTGACCAGACAATTGAGGGATGCTTTTTGTATCACCGCCTTCAACATACGGCGATTTAGGGCACAATTGGGGTTAACGTTTTTTAAATTCACACCCGCCGGGTGCTCCTTGGAAGGGTGGGAATAACGAATTTGCAATTCAGTATAGTTGACCAGACAATTGAGGGATACGTTTTGTATCGCCGCCTTCAACATACGGCGATCTAAAAAACACTTCGGGAGAAGTCAGATCTCGTATTTTGTCAGGCTTCCCAGTTTTTGATCTGCGAGATAATATGGGGGCCGGCGTCTTTTTTAGGGGTGTTTTTCCAAATGAAATCTTGAAACAACCACCACCGGGAAGACTAAATCAGTTATAATCGCCATGCTGGTCTTTATACCATGTCAGAGGGTATTCATAAATCTTTTGGACAGGTTAAGATATTCTGAAATCTTTACTTAGGAACCCCACCGTGTAGCGAGCTGTAGTCGTTGAGTATTGCATCTCGTTACCCGGCGGGTTATTTAACACTTGTGTGCGAACATGTTGGGTTAACCTTATGAGCATTAATTCCTGGAAATTTTCTTTTTTTCCAGAGCTGGGTCCCGGCGGGTCTATAGAGAACCTGGAGTAAGTTTCCCACCAGTCTCTGTCATGGCTACCTTTGCCCCTGTCTTTGCTTTGTGCATTACGCCCTCCTGTTCAGGTATCCCTATCTTTGCACACACCCTTTGCATTAATGTGTTAAATGTCTCGACCGCTCAAGGGGTCTGTGGGTTATGCGGAACTGTACCTTTTGCTCTCAGTTAAGCCATAACGTTTTGCTAGACAATGATAAGACCATAGCGGTCGCTTTACGGGAGGTTAGGCAGCAGATGACCTCTTATACTACCACAGTGGCTCATAAGTCACTTCAATGCGATAATGTAGCCCTTTGGGATAAGTTACTAATTGAGCACCCCCCTATTTATTAGTGGCCCCTCCATCATTGACGAACATGCCTATTACATAAGGCATCCTCTTCAAACACTAATCCGCCGTAGTTTGAATCTACCGCGCAGAGCATTTAAAAAACTGAGGAGCCTTCATCATGAGCGCACGCGACCTCACTCATGGCTTCAGTCACTATGAATTGGGTTCTCACTACGAAAAAACTTCATAAAAAATAAAAACAAAAAGAAAATAAGAATAACTATCCAATAAGCTTCCCATCATATCGTGGATGTACTTGTGTGGATCTTTGACCAGACGCTGATTCAGGCGTCATTCTTCCTTCTCTGCTCTGCGCTCAGCCTGCCCGGACGTGTCTCCCCATGCTCCGCGGGTTCCGCATTTGTTGCGTCCCTAGTGAGTTTTTTCTCATTTGTTTACTCCGGGATGTATCGAGTAAGGTTAGGATATGCGTAGCAGGAGTGTCCTGGGCTAGTTGCCTGCAGTGCAGTGTATTTTGGGTCGTGTGTTTGGGGCATCTATTTTGGATGTACCCTCGTGGTCCTGTTGTGGACAGGTGAACTTTTTCACAGTTAGCTAGCTTTGTGATGCAGGCGGCTTTCATTACGCGTTTTTGCTTCCTTTTATCTTTCTGATGAGGTAGCATATTTTTACTGACGTTCCCAGCGTATTTTTCTTCACTTAGTGAAGTTTTTACTGGGTCCCGAGTCAGTTCTTCCCTTTGCCGGAAGTGTTTGCTACAGTGGTGTGTTGGCGGTGGTCCCTGTTGTGATATAATTCAGTGCTTTTTGTTTATATTCCGACTTGTTACTGTTATCCGTCTGCCTAGGCCTAGCCAGCCTCTCGTAGCTTTACCACATATACAAGTGTTATTGATTTATTTTCTAAATATGTACTACTGTGTCATGTGTGTCCTGGTTTAGTTGTGTATTGGCTAATTCCATGGACTATTTATGTGTCCTGGGTTAGTTGTGTATTGGCTAATTCCACGGACTATGTTGGGCCCGGCGTTAGTTGTGTTTTGGCTACGCCTCGGTCCGGTGTTGCATTCAGATGGTATCTGGACGGGGTGGGTTTTTTCCGGCGGGTTTTTCTCGGTTTCACCTTGATCAACCCGGCTGGTTGCCGAGTTTTGGCCACGCGTGGTTTAAAAACAGGCTTGTTTCCCCGGCGAGTGGGTGTCTGTGGCTCCCCAGGACTGCGTCTCTGTGGTGCCTGTTTCAGGCTCCTTTTGAATCCCGGTGGGATGGCTGTACCCATCTAACAGTGTTCATACGGACACGTGTTGTTTGTAGTTTTTTCGGTTTTGCAAAGCCAATATAAAACTAAGCTGTTGTTGTATTTCCTCCCCGGCGATCTTTTACAAAGAAGTGGGGATAGGAACAATTGGGGTTAACTTTTAAACTTTATATCAGCCGGCGGGTGCAACCTGGAAGGGTGGGATGTCCGAATTTGCAAAAATTCAGTTTACTTGACCAGACAATTGAGGGATGCATTGTGTATCGCCTCCTTCAACATACGGCGCTTTAGGGCACAATTGGGGTTAACGTTTTTTAAACTAATATTCACACCCGGCGGGTGCAACCATTACTGAACCTACCACCATAACTACAACCACTACCACTATTGCACTTTACTGAATTCTACTGAACCTAACCATAATACAATTTGCAACCACCACTTACCACAACTAATATTACACTTACTATTATTACACCTTGGAAAGGTGGGAATAACGAATTTACAATTCAGTTAGTTAACCGGACAATTGAGGGATACGTTTTGTATCGCCGCCTTCTACATACGGCGATCTCAAAAGATACTTCGGGAGAAGTTAGATCTCGTATATTTGTCAGGCTTCCCAGTTTTTGATCTACGAGATAATTCGGGGGCCGGCGTCTTTTTTAGTTTTTTTTTTCCAAAATTGAATCTTGAAACAAACACCACCGGAAAGACTTAATCAGTTATAAACGCCATGCTGGTCTTTATATATTATGTCAGAGGGTATTCATAAATCTTTTGGACAAATTAAGATATTTCAGTTTGTATCGCCGCCTTCAACATACGGCGATTTAAAAAGATACTTCGGGAGAAGTTAGATCTCGTATATTTGTCAGGCTTCCCAGTTTTGATCTACGAGATAATTCGTGGGCCGGCGTCTTTTTTAGTTTTTTTTTTTTCCAAAATTGAATCTTGAAACAAACACCACTGGAAAGACTTAACCAGTTATAAACGCCATGCTGGTCTTTATATATTATGTCAGAGGGTATTCATAAATCTTTTGGACAAATTAAGATATTCTGAAATCTTTTACTTAGGAAACCCCACCGCGTAGCGAGCTGTAGTCGTTGAGGATTACGTCTCGTTACGCGGCGGGTTATTTAACACTTGTGTGCGAACATGATTGGGTTAACCTTATGAGCATTAATTCCTGAAAATTTTCTTTTTTCCAGAGCTGGGTCCCGGCGGGTCTATACAGAACCTGGAGTAAGTATCCCACCAGTCTCTGTCATGGCTACCTTTGCCCCGGTTTTTGCTTTATGCATTACGCCCTCCTGTTCAGGTATCCCTATTTTTGCGCACACCCTTTGTTTAAAATGTGTTAAAATGTCTCGTTTGGTGTGGGTTACCTTTCCGGCGTTTTTCTCGTTGCTCCGAGAACACCGTTTTTGTTTACCGAGTTTTAGTCAGGATGGCTAAAAATAGGTAAGTTACCCCGACGAGTTTGGTAGCTTGAGGGCTCTTCAGAAACTGCGTTTTCTGTGGTCGAGCCTGGGATCAGGCTTCCTGTGTTATTCCCGGCGAGGGGGGCTCCACACAGTTATCTAGGTGATCATGCTGACACCTGTTGGATATGGTTTTCTCGGCTTTTCAAAACCATTGAAACAATGCTGTCTGTTTGTTTGGTCTTTCACTCCCGGCGACCTTTTTATAAAGAGGTCTGGGGCAGGTATAATTGGTTTGACATTGCATTTAAAACCCGGCGGTTATACCTTCGGGTGGTTATATTAACGGATTTGCGATTCGCGATAATTTGCCAAACAATTGATTGATACAATAGGGTATCACGGCCTTCAAGACGGCGATCTATGAGGGCTTCTGGGAGAAGCCGGATTAGAGATTAAGATAGGCTTAGACTTTTTATGGGATAAAAAGATGCCTGAATCTTACTAGTGTTTCAAGTGTAAAGGAATACTTGAAAGACTTCATCTTTAATAAAGATATGCTTCATCTTTATGAGGATTCAGAAGATATGCTTAATTCTTTTGGACAGGTAAAGATATGCTGAAATCTTTAATAAGCCATTGACACAATGCTGTTTGTTTGTTTGGTCTTTCCCTCCCGGCGACCTTTTTACAAAGAGGTCTGGGGCAGGTACAATTGGTTTGACATTGCATATAAAACCCGGCGGTTGTACCTTCGGGTGGTTATATTAACTGATTTGCAATTCGCGATAATTTGCCAAACAATTGATTGATACAATAGGGTATCACGGCCTTCAAGACGGCGATCTATGAGGGCTTCTGGGAGAAGCCGGATTAGAGATTAAGATAGGCTTAGACTTTTTATGGGATAAAAAGATGCCGGAATCTTACTAGTGTTTCAAGTGTAAGGGGATACTTGAAAGACTTCATCTTTAATAAAGATATGCTTCATCTTTATGAGGATTCAGAGGATATGCTTAAATCTTCTGGACAGGTAAAGATATGCTGAAATCTTTAATATGAAACTAAAGGAAAACGAAAAGTAGTGGTGGAGTGCTACGGTTCGTTGCCCGGCGGTTTTGTGGCACATTTTTTTTTTTTTTTTTTTTTTTTTTTTTTATACAATTTTTTGGGTGTAACCCTATGAGCTTTAATCCCCGGAAATTTCTCTTTCCAGGGCGGAGTACCGGTGTTGCACCAGGTGACCAGGTAGTTCCCGGGGGCGGGGTAGTTTTCCCCCAGTCTCTGTCGTGTCGGCACTTGAACCTCTCCTTGCTGTATGTTCAACGCCGTTAAGCTCAGGTATCCCTATATTATTTGTATTTGTTAATGAAATAATTTAATCACTGAATAATAATAAACATATATATTTTCTATGATTATATTATGATAATATTGTGTTTATTTATAGTAATTTATTTTAATACAATTAAATATAAATTAAATTAATTAGTATACTTTATGATTTTGCTCACCAGCTCTGCTTTAAATGTGTTAATGAGCTATGGGAGCTTTTAATTATCATAAACCTTTACGGGACTCGGACGAGGGCTCGCATTCCGAGAGTATTCCAAGCTCGCAAGCAAGGGACAGCCACAGCCAAGGTGTATGGCGATACTCACAGTCCTGGCAGGACAGAACACATCCCTTTGTGGCTCAACTAGTGCTGCCGTCCACCGGGATGCCGATGTACCATCTTCTATCCCAGTTTTAACATGGCAACATGTGGAGGTCCCGGCTTCGGCGGGATCTTCCCATGATAAGCCAGACTTAACGGATGAAGAACAACGATCTCTGGTCTCAGAGATGGAGGTTGAAGAGTCCAGTCACCTTCTAGGCGACTCTCAGGGTACTGTCGAATCTCCACGGAGTTCGTCATCGGCTAGGTATAATTATACCGGCGGAAGAGATTGATGGACTACTATTGAATGCACTTAATAGGTTCTTTGGCCCTACGCCGGAAACTCCTACAGTTGATACGGGAGATCCCGCGATGTCGACGAATGTGCGACCTCTGGCTACATCCTTTGCTTTAGCTAAAATACCTACCCATCCTCTTGTGTCAGATCCAATTTCCAATGTGCCAGGCACAGCAGCTCTCACTACTTCCAATGTGCGAGTCATATCAGACATATCTCCCCCTCCTTTAGACAAGGCGCCAGTCAAAAACAGGAGCTATGCCTCTTTTATACGGGCCTGATGAGTCAGGGGTAGCAATGTTACGGAAATGTTTTGGATGTTCATATTAAGGCCATTCCAAGTTATTATAACCATGACTTTATCTTCCCACCAAATCCCTCCAGAACACCATTCTTGGTTCTCTCTTCCGGTTTTTGGTGCCGGCGGAGTCCCCTCTGCTTTGTTTGCCTTCTTGGCCGCCACCCCCCAAATAATCAATTTGTGCGAATTATAAGATCCCTTCAGCACGCCTTCCCCAGCTTACCTAGACCGCGAGTTTAGGTTAAGAGGAAAAGCGTTTAAACTGTTTTCGCAATATATGGTTCCCAGAAAGTAACAAAGTCTCTGTTACGCTCTTCTCAGGCAATAGAAGCCGCGGAAGTCAGGAAAGCCATTGAACTTTCCCGGCGCTTGCTTCTCCAGACTTTCATCCAAGTCTTTAGGAGATATTCGGACGGCCTTATTAGAGGCAGTTCGAGCAAGGCAGGATCTGAGGATGTTCTTAGTGAAGAACCTTCTTGACCGTATTGCAAGCCAAGTAGTTCTGTCTCCAGTTCTAACTCCTTCTTTGATTTCACCAGCAGTTTGGAAGACTGTTTTCAATATGGCACAAGCATTCAAGCAAGGTCCCGGCAAGCCCTGATGCCCTTGTTAGGACAAGGGATCGGGGTCTTGTGGTATCTGGGCGACTAACTGGTGGTGGCAGAAACAGAAAAGTTACGCATCATGCATGTCTACGTTACGTTAAACCATCTCAAATCTCTAGGATTCAAGGTCAACTTAGTAAAAGTCAAACCCTTGTTCCCTCACGAGTATTTCAGGGGATAGGGCTGGTCGAGGACACAGCTTCTCTCACTCTGAGTCAGAGTGTGGACACTCGCAACGGATTTCGCAAAAACTTTTTATGTTTTTCCACAGTCTGACTACGACACGGAGACTTTGGGAATCTCTAGTCGGTTCTCTCAACTGGGTTCAGCTAACTGTGAAATTGGGCCGGTTGAAAGTCTACCGTTTAATCTTGGAGTGCAACAAATTTTTCCCACTATTACCGGCGGGGATAGTTTGGCCTATCCCAACATTATTACACAACTTACTAGCGGTTTGGGCGACGAGAGAAATGTTGCACGCAGTCATGTCATGAACCTCTCCTCCGCCGTCGGTATGGGTGGACATGGATGCATCAGGAACGATAGGTTGGGGCTTTTAGTCAAACCTCGGGCATCAGGGTCAAAGGTTTTGGTCCCATTTAGACATCTTCCTCATCAATGTCAAAGACTTTCTAGTCCCCTTATCTGTCCTTCAGGCTCACGGCTCTGCTTTACGGGGCAAGTCGGTGGCCTTCAGAATGGACAATCTGAATGCGGTTCACTATATTCAGACACAAGGGTCAATGAGATCTCGGAAGTGGCTAAACGTGTCAGCAAAGATTTTAATACTAGCCAACAGGCTGGACATTTATCTTCACGCATCTTATCTCCCAGGCGTAGCAAATGTCTGGGCAGACGCTCTGTCTCAGAGACAAAGCACAACAGTAGAATGGGCACTCTTGCAATTGCGGAGCATTACCATCCACAAGTGGATTTGTTTGCGTCTGAGAAGACTCACAAACTCCCACTGTACCTCACCCGCTGAACGATAACGCCGGCAGGCGGACCAGACGCTCTGATGACGGACGGGAACAGGTTGAGTTCCATTTATCTATTTTCCGCTACCAGACGCGTCTCTAATGTGCCACGTAGTCAACAAACTACAGGATTAGCGAGGCGTAGTCTCGCTAATCGCGCCACTGTGGCCGGCGCAGTGTGGTACCAGCATTGGAACACGTGGTGCCCGCACCCAGTGTCACTCCCGGTTGGGTTGTTCCATTCAGAATTTATCTGTTCATGCAGAAACATTTATCTGAAAGTGATTTATGTGGGCAGGTTTTAAACTCCGCCCACCTCCCCGTCAGCTCATGCCTACCTGGTATCTGGACAAAGCATTGTCGTTATTTTCGTTCCCGTATGTACCAAAGACTGCAGATTTTACAAAAAGGGCAGTATTCCTTATGGCTTTGGCTACCGGGAACAGAGTATCTGAGCTGGCGGCGATGAGCAACACACCTAATTGCCTCAGGTTTGATAGGCTTCATGAGTGTATTCACATTGCTCCTTCCCCAGGATTCATAGCCAAGAATGAGCACAGTGAACACGTGTTTTCAGAGTTCACGGTGCCGGCGTTAAAAAGGGGAACGGTGCACCATCTTTTTTGCCCAGTGCAAGCTCTAACCAAATATTTAAGAGTGGCACCTCTAAAATCACCAGGGTGCTTTATGGGTCGCAAGTCCGGGTGAACGCTTGATGGAGCGTACACTGGCTTCTCTGTTGGTCGAGGACTTTAAAGAGAAGAATCCCGGCGTTGTGGGTAAGACCCACGATTTACGCAAGGGGGCAGCCTCTTTACGTTTCCTTAATAATCTTTCGGTGGAAGTTATTAAGTCCACACAGTTGTGGGCCTCTAATCAGGAGTTTTTTGACTCGATACCTTTCAGTAGCTCTAGACAAACCTTCCTTGCCATGTATAGCTTTACGGCAGAGGGTCTAGGTGGCCCTTTTAGTCACGTTTTGTTTAATATCAAGAAAAAAGGGGGGGGGGGGGGAGAGTGCAGTCAGTGTGACATAGGACACCCTAGACCCCTCCGGAGTATGTGTTCGGAACATACGAGCTGTGATACTGTTTGTAGGCATTGTATTATAAAATTTCTCTGTAGTATTCATTGCAGGAAATTGTGCTAAAGGCCAATAGTAGTGTTACAAGAATTCTTGTTGTAAGTAGTTTTAGCTGTGAAGCAATATATTTTTAAGAAATCTCGGTAGTTGCAACTACGACTTTTACTTTTGAAGTATTTACTTCTGCATAAGTACACAAGTTCAGTACTTCTACGAAAGTACAAGAATTCATTTATGTTTGGTTATATTTTTAGGAATATATCCACTAGTTAATGGGGTTTATATGTGCACATGTAAACTTATAAGTTTTTAGTTTTCACCACTTACTTTAAGTGGGGTGCCTTCTTAACTAGCAGATCTGTGTACAGAGTCTCAGAGTTAACCCTTTTTCAAGCAGGCTTCTTTGAAGCACGCTCCTGCTTGTACCCCTTTTTGAAGATTTAGGCTGTATAAAGTTTATGCACCCGAATATATCTTTTTTACAAAAGTAAGAATACTATGTGGTTGTTTGATTATCTGCTTTTCTAGAGTTATGATATGATTACGAATGTCCCCCTCCAGTCATAGAAGTCAGGCATGTTCGTCAATAATGGAGGGGCCACTAATAAATTATAGGTTTGACTCCTGTAAGGAGATAAAGAAAACCTAATATTTAGTAGTGGCCCCGTAATCATTGACGACTGGGGCCCTCCCGACCATCCCCTTCCCATTCGTTGATGTATTAAGGATTTTGGTTTACTTGATATGTCAGTGAAGGAAGAATGACGCCTGAATCAGCGTCTGGTCAAAGATCCACACAAGTACATCCACGATATGATGGGAAGCTTATTGGATAGTTATTTTTATTTTATTTTTGTTTTTATTTTTTACGAAGTTTTTTCGTAGTGAGAACCCAATTCATAATGACTGAAGCCATGAGTGAGGTCACGTGCGCTCATGATGAAGGCTCCTCAGTTTTTTAAATGCTCTGCGTGGGAGATTCAAACTACGGCGGATTAGTGTTTGAAGAGGATGCCTTATGTAATAGGCATGTTCGTCAATGATTACGGGGCCTCTACTAAATATTAGTTTTTTTTTATCTCCTTACAGGAGTCAAACCTATAATTAAACGTCCCTCTAGAGCAACTGTACAAAAGTCGGCAGAGAATGGACAGGGTATTACTCTTTCTCCAGCCCCAGGCACATCTAAGAGACAGCGAGAACCTACGCCCCCGGTGGCAGCCTCCTCATCATGGGCGCGATCCAGGTCCAGGTCACCTCTTAGACAGCAGCCGCCTAGTCTCTCTTCTTCGCCGGCGAGTAAGAAGAGCAAGACAGAGGGGTCCACAAGTGATTATAGTGAGAAATCTACAAAGTCCAAAGGCAGTTCTAGGTCGCACCGTAGCCACAAATCCTCCAGAAAAGATTCGCATGAACGAAAGGCCTCCCGGCGTTCACCGGAGTCTAGTGCCTCTCGTCATGCCTCTACTCCCGACATAGCTAGTATTCAGTCTAGTGAGGCTAGTGTAGTGTCAGCAACAAAAGACAGTTTACCAATTAGTATTCTAACCTTAGAATTGGAGAGTTCGGTGGACAGTGATCGTCCTCTAGCAGAGTCAACAGACTCCCAAGGGAGTGCAGGCCACGGCCTGGGGGTATGGCGGTATTCTCGACCAGGGACTGAAAGCCCACGTCTGGCTCAAGATACACAAACAGTGGCTGAGGTCCACCGGGACGCAGCGATCCCATCATCCATTCCAGACTTGACTTGGCAACACGACGGGATTCCGGCTTTGGCGGAATCCTCTCACGGGGAGCCAGATGACAAAGACGAGGTATCTATAATCTCGGACATGGAGGTGCAGGAGTCGGGTTCAGTTTTAGACGACGCACAGGATCGGAATGATTCACCGCTGAGTTCGTCATCAACTAAATTTGTCACGGCAGAAGAAATAGATGGGTTATTGGTTAATGCTCTAACAAAAAAATTTGGCCAACAGCCGGAGACTCCTACAGTAGACCTGGGAGCTTCCATGACAAGTTCCAATGTTCGGCCTCTGATGACTTCCATTGCCTTAGCTAAGATTCCTCACCCTCCCTCTATATCACCATCTGTGGTCGCTAGGCCTGCTTCGGCGGCACTGACTACTTCTAGTGTAAGGATGGTAACGGATGTGAATCCGCCCCCTTTAGATAAAGCACCGTTAAGAAAGGTAGCGATGCCCCTATTATATGGTCCCGACGAGTCATGGGTACAATTGATCCCCACTAAACCAGAGGTCGCACAGCCCACCTTGTCAGGGGAACTTCCAGTGCCACGAGAGTGGGTAATCCAAGGCAATAAACCTAAAAAGTTACGAGCCTTGGATATTTTGGGTAATGTACTAGATGTTAATGTTAAGGCCATTCCTAACTATTATCACCAGGACTATTTTGTATATACTGCTACACCTGCCCTGCCCCCTGCCTCAGCTTCAAAACTGTTTTCTGACTGGTCCAAGCATGATGGTTTTAATGACATAAAAACACTGTCAGCTCTCACTCCAGAATTAGATTTGCAAACTGTCACAGACACAGCCGCTAATCCAGTGTTGAAGGTGGGGCAGTTGGGCCCGGGACATTGGGTGGAATGGGAGACGGAGGCTCAGAACTTTGCGACCACCTTCACCTCGAAATCTTCCCACCAAATTCCTCAGGATAGTCATTCTTGGTTCTCTATGCCAGTGTGTTCTGCTGGCGGAGTCCCATCTGCTTTGTTTGCTTTCTTAGCTGCCCCCAAAATCAATCTATGTGAACTCAAGGACCCTTTCACTACACCTTCCCCAACTCACCTAGACCGGGAATTTAGGCTACGGGGGAAAGCGTATAGACTTTTCTCCCAATACATTGTGACGCACCAGGTGGCAAAATCAATGCTACGGTCTACTCAGGCAATCGCAGACGCGGATGCCAGAAGATCGATTGAACTATCTCGGCGATTGCTCCTTCAGACGTCGATTCAGTCGTTGGGTGATATCCGCACAGCCTTGCTTGAGGCGGTACGGGCGAGACAAGATCTCAGGATGTCCCTGGTAAGGAAACTTCCTGATCGAATTGCGAATCAGGTGGTCATGTCACCAGTGCTAACTCCCTCTTTAATGTCCCCAGATGTGTGGAGAACTGTTTTTAATATGGCTCATGCCTTTAAACATAGTCCCACCCCTTCTAAGAAACCTGCCTTTAACTTTCCCAAACCCAAGCCAGTCGCAAAAGCGCAGCCGGGGGGATCTAAGCCCTTTCACCTACCTAAGTCCTCTTCCCCCCAAGGTCAGTACAGGTATAGACAGGGTAAGTTTACAGGTCAGAAAGGACGAGGCTATAACAAACCAGGTCAGGGCCCGTCTTCTGCCAACGCCGGCCAGCCGGCTAAGCATCCACCACCACCACCTCCACCACCATCAAAAAACTAAAGTCTCTCTCACTCCCGGGGCTGGTCTCAAGGCGGGTGTATCCGAGGGTAGTACAGCCGGCGAACCCTTGTCTGCTAACGGGGTCGTTCCGAACGTGTCACCAAGCATGGCCGTTAAATACTTGGAAAAGGATGGTGGCACGCAAAGGCATCACTTGGCAGTGGCTCCGGCGACCTCGTTTACGTCAGCCGACAACGGCGAATCTAGTTTCATTAGAGGTGGAGTCATTGATCAAGGAAATGATAGCCAAGAATGTCATCATCCCGGTCCCTCCAAATTACCCAGTCTTCACATCCAAGCTATTTTTGGTACCCAAAAGGGACAGTGTTCAGATGAGACCCGTCGTAGACCTGTCTTATCTGAACCTTCACATTCACAACGAGTCATTCAGGATGTTGACAGTGCATCAAATCAGGCTAACACTTCCGCCGGGAGGATGGATGTGTTCCTTAGACCTGACAGACGCTTATTGGCACGTCTCGGTAAACAAAAGATTTCAACGATTTCTGGCCTTACGGATCAGGCATCAAAATTATGTTTTTCAGAGGATGCCATTTGGATTGAACCTGGCACCTCGCTTATTCACGAAATTAATCCGGCAAGCCCTGATGCCATTGTTAAAACAAGGGATCAGGATTTTGTGGTACCTAGACGACTGGCTAGTGGTGGCAGAGACGGAGCAAGTATGCATAAATCATGTCAACATAACATTAAATCATGTCAAAACTCTAGGGTTCAAGGTAAATCTGGTAAAGTCAAACCTTGTTCCCTCACGAGTAGTTCAGTGGATAGGGCTGGTTTGGGACACAGCTGCTCTCACTCTGAGTCAGAGTGTGGACAATCGAAGCAGATTTCGCAGGAAACTGTTCCTGTTCCTTCACAGTCTGACTACGACACAGAGAATCTGGGAGTCTCTGGTTGGCTCTCTCAACTGGATTCAACTAACTGTATTGTTGGGCCGGTTGAAAGTAAAGCGTTTAATATTGGAGGGCAACAAATATTTTCCGCTATTGCCGGCGGAAAAAATTATGGCCCATCCCAAAATTAACCCACACCTTACTAGCGGTCTGGGCGAAGAGGGAAATGTTGCACTCAGTAATGTCATGGACCTCTCCTCCGCCGACGGTATGGGTAGACACGGATGCGTCAGGAACGATAGGTTGGGGTTTTCAGTCAAACCAAGGGCACCAGGGTCAAGGGCTTTGGTCCCATTTAGAAATCTCCCACATCAATGTCAAAGAATTACTAGTCCCCTTATATTTCCTTCAGGCTCACGGCTCTGCTTTACGAGGCAAGTCGGTGGCCTTCAGAATGGACAATCTGAATGCGGTTCACTGTATTCAGAAACAAGGGTCAACGAGATCTCGGAGGTTGCTAAACGTATCAGAAGAGATTTTTATTCTAGCCAACAGGCTGGACATTCATCTTCACGCATCTTATCTCCCAGGCGTAGCAAACGTCTTGGCGACGCTCTGTCTCGGAGACAGAGCACAACAGTAGAATGGGCGCTCAAGCAAACCATTTTCGACCAAATGATTGCGGAGCCTTACCATCCACAAGTGGATCTGTTTGCATCAGAGGAGACTCCCAAACTCCCAATGTACCTCACCCGCCGGACGATAACGCCGGCAGGTGGGCCAAACGCCCTGGTGACAGACTGGAACAGGTGGAGTTCCATTTATCTGTTTCCGCCGCCAGACGCGTCTCTAATGTACCAAGTAGTAAACAAACTATTAGATTATCGGGGCTTAGTCTCGCTAATCGCGCCCCTGTGGCCGGCACAGTTGTGGTACCAGCAATTGAAAACGTAGTGCCTGCACCCGGTGTCGCTCCCGATCGGGTTGTTCCACTTAGACACGATTGGCAACCTAGCGACCTCGCTGACTTTTGCATTATGGACATTCAGGAGGCCAAGTGGCTAGCACCGTATGGTAGAGACGTGACCAATAAATTCATGAATCAATATACTCAGTCTACAAAACGACAGTATCAATCACATTGGCAAGCCTTTACTTCTTGGATCCTTAGGACAGAACAAACTGTGCCCTCGGTGGCTTTGGTTTTTAATTATTTAAATTATCTGTTCGAGCAAAAACGTTTATCTGTGGTAACGTTAAAAAATCACTTAACAGCGATTAGGATGCCATTTTGGGACCTTACCGGTCTCACCATACCAGTCGCGGAGGAAACAGGTTTTATGAGGGCATGTTTTAAACTCCGTCCACCTCCCCGTCAACTCATGCCTACTTGGTCTCTGGACAAAGCATTGTCGTTACTTCATTCCCGTCTGTACCAAAATACTGCAGATTTTACATTACTCTTAACCTCTGAAGTGCGCATGGGGGTAATTGGAAACGTCCCCCTGTGCTGACGTATTTGAGGTGTTTCCGTCACTAAAATATTCATTGTGCCATTAATAGCATTAATATTTATCCATATGCGCCTATTATGGGTTGATTATAAAGGTATTAACCTGAAACAACAATAAAACGAGTGAAAACAGCGTTTGGATGGTCAAAATCGGAGATATAGCCCGCGAGTTGTATAATGTATGGGTGAGGCAATCTGCTTTCCCGCCAATTTCCCCCAAGGCCACTGAGACACAGTCGATCGATACTCTCTCTCTCTCTCTTGCACTCGCTTGCTATCAGTGATGACCACACCCTCCAATCGGATTTCTAATGTTAGCACGAAAATATACCTCAGAATAAGGGAATAACAGGGAAAATAGGTGATAACTGAAGGAGAGGAGGAAAGTGGGGAAGGAGGGGAGGTAGAGGACTGAGATTTTGCATGGCCCAGGGGCCAAAAAAAAATAAAAAAAAAAAAAAAAAAAAAAATATAAAATTTTTTTTTTTTTTTCGATGTCAAAAGTTGATTTTTATTTTCTCTGACTCTTAAGAGTCTTCCCGCAGTGCGCCGGGGGAACTCTTAAGAGTCTCCCCGCAGCTCCCGGGTTAAAAAAGGCAGTATTCCTTATGGCTTTGGCCACCGGGAACAGAGTGTCTGAGCTGGCGGCGATGAGCAACACACCTAATTGCCTCAGGTTTGGTAGGCTTAATGAGTGTATTCACATTGCACCTTCCCCAGGGTTCATAGCCAAGAATGAGCACAGTGAACACGTGTTTTCAGAGTTCACGGTGCCGGCCTTGAAAAGGGGAAAGGTGCACCATAATTTATGTCCAGTGCAGGCTCTACCCAAATATTTGAGAGTAGCTCCTCTAAATCCCCAGGGTGCTTTATGGGTAGCCAGTACGGGTAAGCGCTTGCTGAAACGTAGATTGGCTTCTCTCTTGGTCGAGGTCATTAAAGAGAGTAATTCCGGCATTGTGGGTAGGGCCCACGATTTACGCAAATGGGCAGCCTCTTTGCATTTCCTTAAGAATTTTTCTGTGGAAGATATTACGTCCACACATTTGTGGGCCTCTAATCATACGTTTTTGACTCGATAGTAGCTCTAGACAAACCTTCCTTGCCATGTATAGCTTTAAGGCAGAGGGTCTAGGTAGCCCCTAAGTCACTTTTTGTTTATTTTCAAGGAAAGGGGGGGGGGGGTGCAGTCAGTGTAACATAGGACACCCTAGACCCCGCCGGAGTATGAGAGCTGTGATACTAGTTATGGGTATTGTGATATGAAAATGTCTCTGTACTATTCAGTGCAGGAAATTGTGCTAGTACAATGGTAGTACAAACAACAGTGTTGTTATAGTAGTTTTAGCTATGAAAGCAATTTAATTTTAAGCATTGGATATATTTTGCAAGATATATCCACTAATATTATGGGGTTATATGTGCACATGTAAACTTATAAGTTTGTTATTTTTCACCACTTATGTTGAGTGGGGTGCCTTTTTAACTTACAGATCTGTTCGCAGAATCTCAAGAGTTAACCCTTTTTATCAAGCAGGCTTCTTTGAAGCACGCTCCTGCTTGTACCCCTTTTTGTATATATGTGCTGCGCCAATAAATATGTTATCTTTTCGAAGTAAGAATACTATGTGGTTGTTTGATTATCTGCTTTTACTAGAGTTATGATATGATTACGAATGTCCCCCTCCAGTCTTAGATATCAGGCATAATCGTCAATGATGGAGGGGCCACTAAATTATAGGTTTGACTCCTGTAAGGAGATAAAGAAAACCTAATATTTAGTAGTGGCCCCGTAATCATTGACGACTGGGGCCCTCCCGACCATCCCCTTCCCATTCGTTGATGTATTAAGGATTTTGGTTTACTTGATATGTCAGTGAAGGAAGAATGACGCCTGAGTCAGCGTCTGGTCAAAGATCCACACAAGTACATCCACGATATTATGGAAAGCTTATTGAATAGTTATTCTTATTTTCTTTTTGTTTTTATTTTTTACAAAGTGTTTTCGTAGTGAGAACCCAATTCATAATGACTGAGCCATGAGTGAGGTTGCGTGCGCTCATGATGAAGGCTCCTCAAATTTGTTATGCTCTGCGCGGTAGATTCAAACTACGGCGGATGAGTGTTTGAAGAGGGTGCCTTATGCAATAGGCATAATCGTCAATGATTACGGGGCCACTACTAAATATTTGGTTTTCTTTATCTCCTTACAGGAGTCAAACCTATAGTGTTTGGATTATCGTCAGGTCAATACGAGACTAAAAGGCTGACATCCAGCCACTGCCCAGGTTAGATGAGTTAGTGGACTTGACTACTGGGTATAAGTAATATGCTACGCTGGATCTCAAAGACGCGTACTACCAGATTCCCCTTAATGAGGAGAGCCGCGATATGACAATTTTCAGCGATGGAGTAGCGTTATACTGTTTCAAGCGGCTACCTTTTGGGCTCAGTTGTAGCCCGGCCATATTCACACGGCAGAGGGGTTCTGTCCTGGCTTCCTTGGCAAAGGAAGGCTGGGTCAGAAACTATCTGGATGATGTGCTGCTATGGGCACCTAGTTTTGATGAGCTCCTGACTCGTCTATCTACCCTTTTCAGTCACTTTGCCAAGATGGTCCTGAAATTGAATCTCACTAAGTGCCAATTTGCACACCCTGAGGTAAAATTTCTGGGCCACCTCATTTCTGAGCAAGGGCAGATCCGGAGAACGTCAAAGCTGTCATCAACATGAAGTCCCCCTCGAATGTCAAGGAAATACGTCGATTTTTGGGCATGGCCGGTTTTTACAGGAAGTGCATTCCTCAGTTTGCCAAATTTGCAGCCCCCTTGATGGAGGTAACCAAGAAGTATGCCCAGTTTGAATGGTCCTCAGAGTGTGAAGAGGCATTCCAAAAGCTGAAGACCTTGTTAGTTAGTGCTCCTGTTCTAGTGAAGGCTGACATGTATCGCAAGTTTCATCTGCATACAGATGCTTCCGGTACCCACGTGGGCACGACTTTGATGCAACATCAGTCAGACAGCACCTTGCGGCCCGTGGAATACTTTAGCAAGAAATTGAAGCCCGCTATAACTCGCTACTCCACCACTGACCGTGAAGCTTTGGCCATAGTATTAGCATGTAGACAGTTCTACCACTACTTGTGGGGAGTCCGTTTCAACCTCATGACGGATCATCAGCCATTGGTGTCAGCCTTTACGAAGAAGACTAAGTCGGCTCGCATGAGTCGGTGGAGTCTAGATATGAGAGAATATCAGTTTGACATCAGTTACAAACCAGGTCCTAAGAATTATGTTGCCGACCAGTTAAGTCGACCCGTGAGAGCAGTAAGGTGGGAACAGGATCAGAGATGGTTAGGTAAGACCAGCGCCGAGATGAAGGAGTTGCAGTGTCAGGAGGCCCGATGGAAGGATCTCATTGTTTTCCTCGAAGGTGGGGCCTTGCCTAAGCATCGCTATCTTCGAACCACACTCGATCAGTTTGTAGTGGACCAAGGAGTCCTATATTTTGTAGTGGCTAAGTCAGACGGAAGTCTGCATTACCTTCTAATTGTGTCGAGTGAACTGAAGAAAGCTGTGTTGAATCTGGCACATGCCCAAGAGTCTGGTCATCTGATGTGGTTATTATTGGAGGAAATGAACTGTGGAATAGATGACACCACACAATAGTATATTTACCTGGTTGCTGGATCGTAGGCAACGGGTAGGGTTAATGTGGAGTGGAACTAGGCAACAAGGATGGCGGTAGAGTTGGTGAAACAAATGATAAACAAAGAGGAAGTTAATGGAGAGTTAAGTACAGAAGGGGGCCTCTAGACTGAAATTATAATGAGGAGGATAATAATAGATGATTGGTGAATTGATGGGAATCTATGTTGAGGTTAGTTCTATCGTGTTAATGGAATGGGATGAGAACAAGAGAAATAGTACTATCAGCGGTGGTGGTCGGAGAGCAATTGCTGGTTCCCTGTCAAACTGCGGGAGCCTTGCTGTTCCGCACATGCGCAGAGAGGTCGGGACATATTTTCCCTTCCCAGAATTAATTACCCAAGTTTATAGGAACGATATACTACTTAGTATCTAATACAGAACATAATTCAATATTCTTCCCATTTATACTAAATCATATTATTATGATTCTTATTCCTACAAACTTATTACTTAAGATTACACTTAAATTTAGACTGTCCAATGCTTATGGAAATATAAGTGTGGACATATTCCCGCCACCGACTTTATACAACATTTACAACAGCCCGGAGGCTAATTTATCCCGCCATAATTGGGAGGATGCTTGAGCCGCCTGTCGACGAGGACGTCCACTTTGTTCGTCAACAGGATGGCCATTTGGATTTGCCACTACGGGAACGTCTCTAGGCAATGTCTCTAAGGTATCACCCTTGCTCTCAATATCCCCTTCAAGAGGGTATAAATGGATAGTTGGCCGCGTGAAGATGCCCAACTTAGTGCGGATTTTAGCCACTCTGACTTCACCTTCATGTCCGAGTAATCATTCCGTGATACGGCCCAACTTCCAGAAAGCACGAGGATCCTCGTCATGGATGGTGACGACATCACCGATATTTGGCCACCGACCGTTGATTGGTCGAAGTTTATTCGTATGCGCCTCCCTGAGCGTCACCAGATACTCAGTTGACCTGCGTTTCCAGACATCCTGCGACAATTTGCGGATTTACCGGTATCTGGCTGATACCGGTAACAACGAAGAGGCGAATCCAGACGAAGAGGATCTGTTGGCCACATGAACCTGGTGTAATCTCTGTCGTCTTCATGCAGTTTCAACATTAAGAAGGCCTTCTCGATGTCACTGACCCACACATACTGATGCAGATGGAATCTCAACAAGACTTGAGCTAACTCCGGTACTAAAGATGGTCCCGTGTACAGACAGTCGTTCAGACTGGGCTTGTACTGGTTAACCTTAGCGGAACAATCAAATACGATACGCACCGGAGTAGTCCTGCTTTCCTTTATGATCCCATGGTGCGCCAGATAGTGACATGATCCAGAGTCATCGAATGGAACCACCTCAATGAAACTACGCGACAACTGATCAGAAATGACCTGCGAATATTGTTTACAAAACCCAGGGTCAGCAATAAATCTCTTCTGGAGTCCTCGTAATCTACCCACAGCCAAACCTTTGTTGGTGGGCAACCATCCCTTTTCTTCGGTCCAGGGCAGACATACCAGACACTGTTGACTCTCAGGATCATACGTGACTGTTTCCTCATATCTGGTCAAAGCTTGCCATTCGGCTTGTGAATGCTCTTTAGGTAATATACCAATATGGTCTAAATCCCACAAAGCACTTAATTCTTTATGACATGGAAATTGTCCAGTAGACATATTTTGATCTACTGGGGTCACTGCCACTTTAACCCTTCCCGCCCGGGCAGCCTTTCTAAATGACGGAGCTCATATCCGGGTGATCTGGCTGAAAAATAACACACGTAAACAAAGGCCTATCTCCCTTAATACAATAGCTACACTAATCAAACAAAGGTAAAAATGTACTCCTTACCTTGCCGTATAGACTAACGTTAAGTAGAGCTCTCTAGCTCAACTGATTCCGGAGTTATGGCGATGTTAGTGGAGGTAACTTTTGGCACGTATCTACCTAGACGCGTCCGAACACTCAACTGCGGCCCCGGCTACGACGCACTGTTGCACTCGTCACCCCACCCGCAATTATGCCGGGACACGATTTGAGTGTTTTTATTGTTTATTCTGCCATTTATTATAATTATTATGTTATTTTCACTCAATAAAGTTATTTTTATGAAGTTATTTGTGTTTCTTTCACTTTTACTCAGTTTTATTGTTATTATAGTGTCACTTTCACTGAACTATGATGATTGATAGTGTCATTTTCACTTTTATGTATTGCTAGGTAAGCTATAATATATATTTTAGTGTTACTTTTACTTGTTCATATTGTTATGAAGGCACTTATTATTAGTTATTTGTGTCTCTTTCACTTTTACTCAGTGTTATTATTATTATAGTGTCACTTTCACTGGACTAGGATAATTGATAGTGTCATTTTCACTTATTTATTGTTAGATAAGCTATAATATATATTTTAGAGTGTCACTTTCACTTGTTCATATTGTTATGAACGCACTTATTATTAGTTATTTGTGTCTCTTTCACTTTTACTCATTATTTTATATTATTATTAGCCTACATTTTAGAGTGTCACTTTCACTGTCATTGTCACGGGCACTGCAATATTGGACTAGAGTGTGAAAGTCGTTGAAGCACCGTCCAGCGCACAGTGCCACTTCACACTCGAGGCATTCCCATGTGGTTTTTGTTATTTTATGGGGTCTGCGGGTTGTGTGGCTACAGACATGGCACCTCTTCTGCTTCTTGGCAGCACCACCTGGTACTTTGGGAGGAAGGGAGTTGAGCTGGTGCTTCCTGAAATAGTCTGCACATGCTGTGCGGTCCAGCCGGCCTGGTCCTTGTAGTGGTCTCCCGGCTGTAGCATGTTTTTCCAGAAGCTCAAGTATCACCTGCTAGTGGAACTTCCGCAGGGACTTGTACTTCTTGGCTCCTGGAGTCCTCAGATGGTAGATATTGTAGGCATTGAGGGCCGACATATCTACCGTATGCAGAATAAACTTCATGTACCACTGCAAGATGTACGCAGACAGTCGATGAAGCCCATCTGCATGTCGGACTTATCGATGAGATGCATATTCAGGTTGTAATCCAGGACAGCAGCTGGTTTCTGGATGGGGTTTTTGGTTTTCCTGTCCACCTTTCCTGTGGCGACCATCTCTGCCTTGTGGCATGTGGTGAGGAGGTTGACCTTCCGCTGGTCATGCCAGTGGATAGAGATGATGGGGCCACTCTTCTTGTGGAAGATATCCGTCTTCTTGGTCTTGGTTGGGTATGTTGGCATGCCCTTCCTCTTGGCCTTGACTGTGCCGACAGTTCCGGTCTTGCGGTCATGGAGGTACTTGGTGAGGATTGGCGACTTATAGTAATTGTCTGTGTACAGGATGTGGTTCTTGTGGAAGTGTTTCTCCATTATCTTCTGTACGACAGCGCCGCCAAATCCAATGTCGGGGTCAGTCACAATTTCGCCACCACTGCCGCTGTAGACCACAAAGTCCAGCACATACCCCGCCTTACAGTCGCAGAGGACGAAGAGCTTGATGCCGAAACGGTGTCTCTTCGACGGGATGTACTGTCTGAAATGCAGCCTACCACGGAACAGGACCAGAGACTCGTCGAGGCACATCTTCTGAAATGGAATCAGGTAGGTGGTAAACCGATGACGTATCATGTCATACAGCTTTCTGATTTTCCATAGTGCGTCGGGAAGGTGGACATGCATGTTGTTGGTCAGGTGGAGATATGAGAGGATGTCAAAATACCTGTCCCTGGACATGTACTTTCCGAATGCTGGAGTTGTGATGAGGTCGGCAGTTATCCAATAATCAGCCAGTGTGTGCTTCCTGATGTGTGCCATCAGCATAGTTAGTGCCAGAAACACATACATTTCTGCCACAGTGACAGCTCGCCATGCCACCATCTTGGCACTGGTCTTCCTGCCAAGAAAGTTAGCACAGATCTCATGGTGATTATTAGTCTCCTCGACGAGGTATTCCATGACTTCGTTGTCGTAGAAGCCACAAAATAGTTCACTGGGGGTAGCATCTGGGCCACAGGGAAATTCTGCTGTCACCCCTGAGCCAATCTGCTGGCTCAAAATCTGCCCCATCTGTCCAGACAAACAAGTCAGATGAGCGCGCACGCGCAGGCACACACCCTTGTCCACGCAGACGCCCCCAAGCCCACACCCAGGGGCAGCGGCAGCGGCGTCGGCAGGCTGAGCCGCACGCCCACGACCTCGCCCTCGAACTCTTCGTGTTGGGATTTCCTCTGCTTCCACATCCTCTTCGTCCTCGTCCTCCTCCTCCTCAGGTGATGTGAGGTCATCTGGGGCAATGTTGGGGTCGTCAACATCTTCTTCGGGGGACAACTCTGGCAAAGAAGACCAGGCGTTGGCGGCGTGGGGGGCGGGAGGCTGCGGGAGGTGGAACAATAGGAGCCTCGGGAGTTGGGCTCCTTTTGCGGCGAGCCGAGGGCTTTTCCGCTCCAAATAATACCCTCCGATGTGATGAGGGCTGTGGCACACTGTGGGAGGACAATGCCACACCAATAATACCACTTGAATAGGCCCTATACACAACCTGAGGGCGAGATGAAGCCGAGGGCTGTGGGTGACCCGTGCGGCGTCCCGGGTCAAGGCGTCGGGACAAAGGAATGCGGGTGGTTGCTAGACTAGGGTCATCGTCACTATCACTATCATCGCCTTCCCTAGCTTTTTCTGCTGCTGCCCTGTGTGCTTTCTTGGCTGCACTTTTCACCAATGTTTGCTTATAAAAGTATTTGCCCACTTTCAAGGGCGTACGGGCAGGCAAAGGGGAAGGGGAAGTTCCCGGGGTAGGCCTAGGCTGACCAAGCAATGGCGGCGGGGTAGGCCTAGGCTCAAGCAAACTTGGAAGTTCTATTTCACCTTCATTCACCACTTCCACATCAGGATCATCACTACTGTCTCCTCCCTCAAACACATCAACATTGTCATCAACCTCAAACCCCACAATATCATCGTCTTCACTCGCACTAATAAATTGTTCTTTATCGATCAAGCTTTCGCCACTGCTTTCTTCGATGGCAAAAAGTTCTCTCTCAATCGCTCTATCACTCAATAATACCTTTGGTTTCTTACGTTGTGGCTTTTTCTCGCTTGCAACAGGCGTAGACGTAGCGAGCGGGGTAGCAGTAGGGCGCACATGAGGTTGCACAGAATCGGACGTGTCTGAATTCATTTTTTTGCTATAACTCGCTATGGCGGGCACGTAGGAACTGATAACGGTAGTAGTTGAGGCTTGGTGGCGCTGCGATCGCCCCTGCAAAGGAAATTTTCGCCGCGCAGATTTCAAAGCACGCTTTCAAGCATAGGGATTTTAAAATGACACCCGGGCTCCGGCTCATCTGCCGCACCGTCATTTTAAAATGCTGCCCGGGCGGGAAGGGTTAAGTATTGTAACAACCTCAGTGTTGGAGCTAGACGTGGTTGCCTCATAAAAACCACTAAGGGCATATCCGTATTTGGTAGGAAGTAAAACCAAATTTCCGGCCCTTTTGTAGCCAGGTCGCACTATGTTGTAGTATTTGTCGGCACCTATTAGTAGCTCCAATTGTGCTGTCTCGGTAATGTCTGAGTCTGCCAATTTTATGCCACGACGCTGTAAACTAGTGATTTCAATTTTTAGACTAGTTTTGCCCTTGTGTTCGGGGAGATCATCGACAACTATTGCGTCAAGACGATGAAATCTGCCACGATGTATATACTTTAGTGCTACAACAGGATACTCATGAGAGGTTTGTGTTCCGGTGAAGCCGTGAAGACTCAATTGTTCCATTCCCTTTGATTCATAAGAAAGAGAAGGTATACAGAGCTCTTCACGAAAGTCCTCTGCGAGCACTGATCATGTAGCGATCTGACCTTTACGGTTTTCTTGTACTTATACCCTTTACAGGCAGCTAAACTGTGGATAAAATTACTGTCTGTTTACTCATACTTACGGACATTGTTGTTGAGGTTGTTGGAGTTGACTTTTCTCTATTAATACCACCACCTGCCGAATTCACCTCTCTCTGTTTTTGGCACAGGGAGTGAAAATGTTTGCCACGGCAGAATTTACAATTCTTAATATTAGGGTTTGTACACCCGTTACTACCGTGTTCACTGGAGAGACACCTGACACAGAGCCATAGTTGCCTGGCTCTCATTATTCTGAGAGAATCTGTCTTATATTTAAAGCATTTGTACCAGGGATGATTATTCCTGTTACACAATTTACAGGCAAATCGGCTACTATCGCTCTGTGTCGTGAATGTAGCTGTAGCCATAGGAAATTCCTTCACAGGGGTATCTTGACCCACCATATTGTAGAGTTCTGCCTGAAAACACTGTGTAAAAGTCTTATAATCTAGACTCTGATCACCCATCTCCCTCCTAACGGTCTCCTTAACTGGTGATGGCAATTTATTTAATAGCGTAACCACGCAGAATTCTTCTAAACTTACCCTTTGGCTAGTCATAGATCGCATCGCACTTTCCATATTGGCGTAAAAAGCCCTTAGTTGTGCTGTTTGACATTTAGGTGAGACAAGGTCATGAAAGTTCATGATGTGTGCTGCTTTTACTCTGTCGGGATGCCCGAAGGTCTCCTGAAGCAAGTCCACGGCGGGGGCATAACTTGCACCCTCAACCGTAAAGCCTTCTACCAGTTTATAGGCGTCTCCCTGTAGCTGACCCCTTAAGTACGTCAGTTTTTTAATCGCACTTAAATCAGTCCTGTCATGCACCACACATCTAAACATATCCCAAAATCCCGTCCAGCGAAGGTGGGCAAAGTCAGGTGCGGCAATTTAACACCCGATACTTACTTCGGACCGATTATGCCCTTCTGGTGTACCCAGTTTCTCCTTCAGCATAGCGATTATCCCATAGATTTCAAATAAGTAGATGGTATCCTCTTGGTTTTCCTTATAATACTCAGTGTCAGAAGTATATAGCGGCAATAAGACTTCTTGATTGGCTTCAAACTTGGCTACCTGTGTCTGCACGCAATGCAATTTTGCCTCGACTTCTACCCGAGTTGCGGTTTCCAAACTCCTCTAAATACCTTGACAGGACGGTTAATGACCCTTTAATGCCTGCCCTACGGCGTTTGCCTTGGGATTGATCGTCCATAGTTACCTTTAGTCAAAAACGGATGGAAATTGCGAAATACAAATTTGTTATTAATGTTTCAGCCGAAAGAGAAAATTCTTCCGCCGATCAAACTCGGTTCGGACTTAACACTTAAACACGAGTGGCGGTAATCATTGTTATATCAAGGATCAAAGGAACATACATGTTGAAATACATTTATTCAGTTTATCATGTGGTTAGGCTAACACCCTAAATCTCAAAATAATTAAATTTTGGTAGGCTAGGTTATATTTTAATTCAAAATTTAGAAGATTAAGCAAACTTGTAGAGAAATTACATTTTAGGTTAAGCTAACAAGGTGCTAAATTTAGAAGAATAGACTAAATTGAAGAAAAAGTAAATTTTAGGTTAGGCTATCATGATGCTAAATTAAGAAGAATAGGCTAACTTGAAGAAAATGTAAATGTTAGGTTAGGCCAACATGTTGCTAAATTTAGAAGAATAGGCTAACTTGAAGAAAATTTAAATGTTAGGTTAGGCCAATATGCTGCTAATTTTAGATATTAATAATTATGAAAGGGTAAAGCTAGCCTAATTAGATATGGTGTTGGGCCAACCTAGTGCATGTGCATATTGAGTTCCACGAAGGTCCTATCCACCAGGGCTGTCGCATCGGCACTGAAAAACACCCGAGCCGACTCCGCCAACTCCCTGAACAGCCGGTCTGATGCGGGGTAATTTAAGTGTACCCTGTCAGCCGCAAAATCGTTGGCCGACGTGTTCATGGAGGAGTATCGGCTCCGGGTCTACGGCAGATTCCTCTTGACCCACTGGTTGACAGAATTCCTGATTTTATTGAATTCGTCAGCTCCAATGCCCCTAGGGTTCTACCGCTTCTTGATGCCGATAATTCGAAAACAGCCCCCGGTCTCACTCTCTACCTCCCTCGCCAGTTCCTGGATCAAATTAGCCAGTTCCTTTGGCTCGACACCGTGTGTCACGTCGTTCCCCCCAATCACTAGAAATGTGAGTCTCCAGCTGACCAATTGGGTCCATGCCTCTGTTCCTTGTAGAGAGGTTACTGTGGCGCCAGGGGCTGCAAGAGGCTTGACAGTGAAATAGGGATGATATATGGGTTTGTCGATGTACAAATCCCTGACAAACGAGTGTCCAATTATGGCCACTTTCTTAATGATCCCAGGATATCTAGCCCTATCAGGTTCAAAGTCCTCTCTTACATCCCCCCCTGCCGCGCCATGACACCAAACAACCGAGTCGAGAAAAAAATATTAAGATGTTCGAAGGACCATTTATTATGTGATTATTGGAGGAAATGAACTGTAGAATAGATGACACCACACACTAGTATATTTACCTGGTTGCTGGATCGTAGGCAACGGGTAGGGTTAATGTGGAGTGGAACTAGGCAACAAGGATGGCGGTAGAGTTGGTGAAACGAATGATAAACAAGGAGGAAATTAATGGAGAGTTAAGTACAGAAGGGGGCCTCTAGACTGAAATTATAATGAGGAGGATAATAATAGATGATTGGTGAATTGATGGGAATCTACGTTGAGGTTAGTTCTATTAATGGAATGGGATGAGAACAAGAGAAATAGTACTATCAGCGGTGGTGGTCGGAGAGCAAGTGCTGGTTCCCTGTCAAACTGCGGGAGCCTTGCTGTTCCGCACAAATGCGCTGAGAGGTCGGGACATATTTTCCCTTCCCAGAATGTATTACCTAAGTTTATGTGAACGATATATTACTACTTAATATCTAATACAGAACATAATTCAATATTCTTCCCATTTATACTAAATCATATTATTATGATTCTTATTCCTACAAACTTATTACTTAAGATTACACTTAAATTTAGACTGTCCAATGCGTATGGAAATAAAAGTAGATTTAAGAGTATCATGAAGGCCGAGTCGCTGTTTTACTGGCCTAATTTATGTAGTGATGTAAGTACTTATGTTAAGGAGTGTTCGGTCTGTCAGCAATATAAGGGCACCCAAGGACTCCAGCAGCGCTGGCAGGAATTGCCACCCGCTAAGCAGCCATTGGAGAGAGTCAGTGTTGATCTGACAGATATGACTGCAGGAGCTCAGGGGTATCGTTACATTCTGACAGTAACCGATCACTACGGTCTATTTGTACGGTTCTATAAGTTAAGGTCCAAGGTCTCGGCGGAGGTCTGTGGGAAATTCCGAGAGTACTTATGCGATTTCGGGTCGCCTCAGACCCTCCTCTCTGATAGTGGTGGAGAGTTTACCTCGCAACAGTTCCGTGGTTTATGAACTTCATTTAATATTAAGGTGGGTTATGTTACTCTGTATCACCCGCGTGGGAACAGTGTGACCGAACGGATGCATCGGACATTAAAGACGGTCTTAGCAACCTTGTGCAAAGGGCACTCGTTAAGGTGGCCCCAGTATGTGGGTGAGTGTCAGCGAGTCTTAAACAATGCAGTGCATACCACTCTTGGGGAGCAACCTCATTTTGCATTCTTTGGTCGTTACACTCCCAGACAATTAGGTGCAGCGTTACTGTTTAATTAATTACTTTACGACCTATCCCATAAACTCTCGGGATCTCAGAATATCTATACCATAATCTCCAAAATAGGAAGCACTCGTTATGTGGCTGATGGTAAATATTGTCGTGATAATTATCTCCTAGTATTTTTACACTGGTACGAATTCTTTGGCAATAAACAGGAAGCTCTGGTAATCGAACTTGAAACACTCGTCATAGATAGCAAATAACTAAGGGAAAGCACAGGTGAGCAATTGATCCTGTGGTCAGGTATCTCCGCACTGATACCGATAATAATTAATAGTGCACTGTTGGGTTATCTTCTTGGTCACTTGATCTGTTGTCGTTGAGGGTTCCTGGGCTGCTCCGTGGGCCGTCCAGGGTGTCCAGCCGTTTGAAGAAGTTACAGTTGGGTTAATGGGCTTTGGGTCTTAAATGTGGTTCCGTAACTAGGAGGGATAAGTTGGTCGCCACATCGAACTAACGCAAGTATTCTAGGCACGCGAATACTTGACTGTTCTGACATTTAATATTAACCGGTGATGAAGTTCTGTTCAGGTACTCTTGGGGCTAGGATTTTAAATGTTATGTTTCAGGCTGGGGACGGATTAACAAAACATCGGACAAACGCAAGAGGAGTCGATACAAGGAACTCTTCTTGACAGTCTGTAATCTTTTTAAGAAGTTCAAAGAACTTGGGCGGTGTTAACCTTTTAGTCACAAATCCTGGTGGGTTGCCACAGACAAAATCTGCCTAGGATATATATATGCTAAGTGCTCCTGAGAGTATCTCGCATAGACCCTTCTAACACAAAAGATCTTTCTATCCTAGATCTCTGTGAGTTAAGTGCCAGTAATATCTAAGATAACAAGTGTATTGAAAGGTAGGGTTGCCTGCGTCTTTCAATATTCTTATTAGGTTAGAGTAGAACTAATATGGATAACTGTATTAACATTCTGGGTGGCCAGAAATAATAAGTTATACGTATATAGTTACGGGTCCACTTATTTAACTCTACAGGTCTTTCTCTCCTAGATCTCTGTGAGTCAAGTACTGAGCAAGATGTCTAAGATAATAAAGTATTGATAGGTAGGGTTGCCTTTGTCTTCCAATATTTGTATTAGGTTAGATAAGACACTAATATGAATAACTATATTAAATTCTGGGTGGCCAGAAATAATTAGTTATACGTATATAGTTCTTGTTGCACTATATAAATGATTAGAAAACTCAAGTGGAAGAGGCCATAACAGCAATGAGTTTTTAATACACTTATTTGGGTTATATGTATATTGTCTTAAGGTCTCGATATTAACCAATGGGTTGCCACGATCAATAAAGATCCAAAAAGTTTATGTATATATCACTGATAGTATCACAGACTCCGGGTTGCCGTTCGTCAGTAACTAGTCTTTAGTGGGGGTATAAAATAGTCTTCAGTCAGAGAGCGGGTTGCCGATCGTACAGAAGCGATATTTCTACTTACTGAGTTCTCCTCCTCCCAGGGTTTATATAGCAGGGCTGCCCAGTGTTGCTGAGGCTGCCGGCTGGTTGATTTGCTGTTATCTGAGGGTTCTAGAAATGGGAGAGGTGAGTTTTAGCTTCACATGTGGTGCTTTATTGTAGGGCTCACTTAATTGAGTAAGGAGGAAGTAGACGTAACAATTTTTAGGGGTGGAGATAACAGGCTTTCAAGTTGGCAAGCTGGTGGAGGTGTGAAGGAAGTTGGAGCTGGTGTGTTGTCTTGGCTTGGAGTGGTTCCTTTATTTTCTGGAGGCAGCTGTGCATGGTGGCAGTTGAGGATTCGTTGCCTGGGTAATTCGTTCCTTATTTCCCGTGTCCTGGATCAGATAATAGGGTTAACTTACACATCTAACATATAATGACATGTGATGGAAGTGTTGTTGGCAAGAGGTTCTTCACTGGGTTGTTTTTGAGGTCAGCGGGGGCGGGACGCTCTGCTCGGTAAGGCCAGCTGCCTGGGTGCCTGTACTTATAAAGTAAGTTACTTTACTTTTGAGCTGCCGTGTAATGGTGGTATAAGACGAGTGGGCTGGATAGCTCCTCCCTCATCCTACGTCTCTTGGATAATGTGGAAATGGTAATAGAAACGCATCTAACATACCCGTATACATGTGGAGCTGGTTGCTGGGCAGAGTTACCCTGGTGGGCCTCTCGGCGGGGTCAAGGGGGCGGAGCACGTCGCTATTCTGGGGTCGACCGGGGGTGGGGGGGGGAGGGGGTCCCTCCATGACCTGACGTGGCTGCTCCCTGGTAGTACACCTGCATGACTCTGTATCTTAAAAAGTTTTATTCAGGGGAGAACAGGGAGTTATGGATTTGCTTCTTACTTTGATAGAGTTCGGATCTAACTCTTTTGGTCGAGATGGGTTAGGTATTATCCTGGGTTGGGGTTTCTTGTGGCGTGGAGGTAAAAGGGGGGAAGTGAGGGGGGGTCTTGGGTTTGTCAGGCGACCTGACCCTCTGCTATTTTGGTCGTGATGGTCAAAGCGAATCTGGTTTGAGCCGGATATGCCAGAAACTAGGTGAGGCGAGTTTAAGTTTAGGAGGTACAGGGGGTGCAAGAAAGGGTGTACACAGTCGTCGTCAAACGTATACCTCGTAGTACAACAATTCGTGTCGTGTACCTTAACTTCTTCAACCTAAATGGTGGAACATAACTCTTGCATAATTACATCTACACTTATTTACTGGGGAGATTGTAGGCACCAATCGATCAGGGCTAGACCCAGGTGAGGTTATAGGCATGTGATAAAGAGTCACTGATGGAACTCCTGTTTCATTTGCTTGGCCTCTATTACTGATTTTCTTTGTGCCTCATTTACACTGAGAGCAATCCAGCTAGCTCTTACAAACATCTCCTCCTCCTATCCACTTCACTAAACTAAACATGCACACCACACTTCATTCCTCCACACCAAAATTTTTAAAAATTATGAATTTCAGCCCAGCCTCGGAGTCCCCAGGGAGTGGGACCATAAATGCCCCCACACCCGACTGACCACCCCCTGACGACCCCACAAAATTACCTGGACCTCGGCCTGTTACTCTTTCTATTGATTTCTGCAACATTCGCAGGCTTTCCTCTAACTTTCACTCTGTTGAACACCATCTCTCCTCCTACAAACCTGATCTTCTCTTCCTCACCGAAACTCAGGTGTCTGTAGCAACATCCAGCAACCCCTTCTCTGTATCCTCCTACTTTCTCTATCCTAGTTTCAAAGCCAAAGGCGGATGTTGTGCATATGTGCACAACAAACTCACTTGCTCTCCTGTTCCCGATTTCGACTCCTCTGAATTCTCTACTTTATGGCTCAAACTTTCCTGTCATTCTCTTACTAAATATTTCTGTGCTGTCTATCTTTCCCCTAACTCTACCAACTTTTCCAAATTCTTGACTATCTAAACTCTACAGTGGAACACATTCTATCCATTTCTCCTTTCTCAGAAATCTCCATTTTAGGAGATTTCAACGTTCACCACCGCCAATGGCTCTCCTCTCACACTACTGACCCACCTGGTGAACAAGCCTACGTCTTTTCTATCATAAATTACCTAGAGCAGTTAGTTCAGCAACCCACCCGTATCCCGGATCGCATTGGAGATCTGCCCAACATTCTTGACTTGTTTCTAACTTCTAACCCTTCTTCTTATACTGTCGATCTTTTCTCTCCTTTGGGATCCTCCGATCATAAACTTATCTCTGTCAACTGTCCTATCTCTCCAGTACGGCCACCCGATCCTCCTAGCCGGCGGCGCTTGTGGCACTTTGGCGCTGCCGACTGGGAGGCTCTCCGGCAGTATTTCTTTGATTTCCCATGGAATGATTTCTGCTCCCGTGGCCGGGGACCCTCGGAGAGTGCTGAACGCATTACCGAGGTAATCCTATCGGGCATGGAAGCATACATTCTATTCTTTTTCTCTCAGACTAATGCTAAAAAATCTTGGTTTACTCACACCTGTGACGCCTCCCGGCGTTAGCAGAATGGTTGCGTGGGGCATTGCAGCTCGCTAGCGCTCGCCAGGATGGGGGGATAGGCTACAGTTGTCCTAGAATTATCTGCTTTATTTCATTAGTGTCGTGTTGCCACAGACAGTCTAGAAATGGTCTTTGTTTTGGTCTGTGGCCGCATCTTATATTTTATATTCGCTATAATATAAATGTTGCTTGTGTGGGAGGCGAGCGAGAGAGTGTGAGGGAGTACACCCGGCAGCGAGGTGAGCTATGACGCGGCTCGCTTGGGCGCTGACGGCGTTGGCGGCCGGGTGGTCAACTAGTCCCTTCCCGTCGCTGCCTCGTGTTCTTTACCAGCTCAGAGCTTGCCTGACACGCGTATCACCTACATCCTTTGCAATTCTGTCCCCCATACTCGCGACTTTATATACTATCTCTCTCTCTCGACTTCTCCTTTCTCATTCTCTAATCTTTATTAACCTCAACATCCCTTCTGGTTTCAGCATAGACGTTCACCGTCGACCAGTCGTATTGTACGCGAAGCTCTCAGATATTTCCATGTATTAGGTTAAGGAGGTATTATGCTTTATTGAGGTTTAGAGAGACGGACTTTTCCGTATGTGTCCTCTCTCGGGAAGGTTGTAGACCGGTATATGTCTCCCTTGCAAGGTGTTGAGTGATTCTGCTTGGTTATCTAAAGCTAGACTGGGGGTAAGGTTACTGTGTCGTTGTCTCCGATGTGTGCAGTGTTAGCTAAGCTCTGCACGACATCGACAGGTACTGTGGGAGCCTAAGTTGTCTTCGGGTTGGTTTACTTTGCGAGCACAGCGCTGTGGTGTGAGAGGGCCATAGCCTATCCCTCACAACATAGTGCTGCCTCTTTGTGTTGACTTCTGAGGGATCGCCAGGATAGAGCTAGGTACTAGAGACCTAGATTTATCAAGAGAGCATTCCCGTCATATAACGTAATCTTCATTATACCACCCTCGGACAACGTTAGGCTACGAGCCGCATGCTCGCCCATTGTTGCCCTGCCTTGATACCCCAGCTAGACTTTATTAACTGAGCAGACACTGGATAGAGATAAGCCCCATTATTATATGTATGCAGCATTATTATTCACTGCACTTTTGAGCCGAGGTTGTTGTTGAGTTGCACAACCCTAGTAGGCTGTGTTGTGTCACGAAGCATTTCTTTAGTTGTCGAGCATTACTACCTTTGCGCAGTCTTTATTATTCGCCTGCCTATTATTACTATATGTCCTAGCATTTATTGTGACCCGTATTCTGCATTATAATTGTTCAAGATTCTTTACGAACATCTTCCCAGCATCAGACTTATTTCAGAAGTTTCCAGTTGATGTTGCAGGACTAGCATTGCACTTTCTTTAATACAGGAGTGCCAGTTATTTGAGTATCTACCGTAACGTTAATTAATCCTGTTAACTATCTTTTCTTTGTGTAACATAATCGAGTAATCTTTTACTGTTTGAGAATAGGCTGTTTCATTGAGCGTCAGCCTAGTGTGTGTGCACCAGTTACCGAGTCATAGGATACCTCGTTGTCCAGGCACGACTCAGGGCGGTAATGGTGTTTTGTTTTCCAGTGTTTAAGGCAGGGGTTGGATCTAGTGTTACCGTTGTTGCTGTTTGCCATTATCTAGTCCAATGTTGAAGAGCCCTGTGTCTTTGAGAACCTGGATCGTAACAAATGGCGACCTAGCTCAGGATCTTGTGAACTAAGAGATAATTACAGGATTGTTGTGGTCATTTGTTTTATTGAGGAATATAGTGGGCACGTTAAATTTTGTTTGGCAAAGTAGTATAGCACTTGAGAGTCTTCAGACATTTTTGGCAAGTGAATAGTGCTACATAGGAGCTTGGGTACTTTTTTTTTTTTTTTTATAAACGTGAGAATTTTTGGTGGACACAATGGGAGACGAATCAGAACACAGTGGTGGGTCAGGTCACGATACAGGCTCGGAGGGAGAAAGACCTGTGGAGTGGCTAGTCGATAGCGAGGAGGGCGCTAGAAGATTTTTAGAGGTGCCCCTTACCGCTGCCAGGGTGTTGAAGCTGAATAAGTATGGCTTAAAGTGTGTGGCAGGTCTTCAGGGTCACCAGGGTTTAAGTGGCATGAGGAAAGATCAGCTGAGGACTTTGATATTGGGTTTAGAAGGGAGAGACCTAGGTGGAGAGGCGACTGGGGGCCCCGGTCCCCAGCCCCCCCTCCACTCTACCCCCGTATCAAACGTCAGGGTGCCTGAATTTAGTACATACCCCCAAGTTGATGGTCAATGGCAGCGTGGAATTCAATCACAGGGACCCTCTCCATTAAATGCACCTTCCCCTCCTCAAGGGTTGACTCCAGATTTGTTGTTTCGGCTTGAGATGGCCAAGGTTGAGGCTGCCGAGAGACAGGCTAGTGTGCAGGCTGAGGCTGCAGAGAGAACAGCTATACGAGAGGCTGAACTGCAGGCAGAGTCTACTAGGTATCGGGCTGACAGGGAGCTGGAGAGATCTCGAGTGGAGGTAACAGGGCGAAATATTGGGGGAGGTAACAGACATCGGGACCAATCTTTGTCGCACCTGTTGAAGCTAGTCCCTGTATTTGATGAGTCGGGTGTCACCGAATTTTTCATGAGATTCGAGAAGAAGTGCCAGGAACACCAGTGGCCTGGGGAGAAGTGGGCAGCCCTTGTTTCCTCTAGACTTGTGGGCAAGGGACTCAAGGCTTATGATGCATTGCCTATAGAGTCTTGTATTATCTATGAGGAACTCAAGGAGGCTGTCCTGAGAGCATACGAACTACAACCAGAGACGTACAGGTTGAAGTTCCGGGGTGTTACCAAGGGTCGGGAGAGCACCTTTTTGGAACATGCCCGGGAGCTGTCCGATGCTTTTGGGAATTGGCTGAGGTCGGAGAAAGCTACTACGTTTGACGACATTAAACAGTTGGTGCTTTTAGAGCAGTTTTTCAAATGCACGGGTGGCGACCTGACGTTAAACCTGAAAGAAAAGCAACCAAAAACTCTACAGGAGGCAGCTGAGATGGCTGACCTCCGGCTATCACTAATTCGTGGGTGTGGGTCTGCCCAGCGTAGTGAGGCAGGTAACAAGAGGCGTGACGCCCCACCCCCCCCGAGTTAGTGATATACCTTATGCAAACAAGTACAAGAGCCTTGATACCAAGACTGACCACAAGACTAGCACCGTCCCGTTAAAGAAGGGGCCGGGCCCTTCCCAGTACCAAGGGAAGCCCAAAGGGGAGTTGGAGTGTTATCATTATCATAAAAAGGGGCACTTTGCAAGAGTCTGTCCTAGCAAACCACCTACAGCAGCTGTGTCTTTGGCCTGCAACATTGGTGTGTCTCCGAAGTCGTCTGAGTTTGCCCGGGGCAGTTCGTCAGAGGCTGAGGCACAGCCAATGCAGAAGCACCTGGGAGGCTCGAACCCTGCTCAGGATGTTTTTGCGACCATAGAGGGCGGGGTTGCGTGATGTGGGCGATGTGGGCGTGATGTGGGCAAGTATGGAGTAGAGGTCTTGTGTGATACAGGTGCTTCCCAGACTCTGATGAAAAACTTGACTGGCTACCCTATAAACGCGGCTCTGGTGGTAGTGGTGCAGGGTATTAATGCAACTCGGTCATACCCGCTGGTGCGGTTGGAGTTGGAGGTGGATGGTGTGGCACGTGAATTGGATGTCGGGATTGTGGAGGAACTGCCAGTGGAGGGCGTCGACCTTCTTCTCGGCAACGACTTTGCAATGCCCGCTTCTGAGGTTCTACCCTTAGTCGTTGCCGAGAGGCCGGCCGACGTGAGTAGGAAAGAGCAAGAGTGGGTCGAGCGGTGCCAGACACAACCCATGGCGTGTGTTGTCACCCGAGCTCGGGCAGCTAAAGTGTCACAGCCTAGTCCTCCGTCTTCAGACCAGCGGAGGAACGATCAACAGGAGGAGGCTAAAGCTGGAGTTGTTTTTAAGAGGTTTGACTCGGCGGCTCTCCTGGGTGATTCAGTATTAGCACCATTACTTAATTCTGGAGTAGCCCCTGGGCCTGTCATCGAGAGTGACGAGGCTGGGCATGACGAGTCTCCACGACAGCAACGTTATGTACATCGAGAGAGACAGAGGGAGCAGCCCAGTATCGGGGAAGGTCATGCATTGCTCCGGGAGCAGTTAGATCGCTTGGCACCTTCAGATATACGTCGGTTGCAACTAGAGGACCCTGAGCTCCAAACGTGTGCTAATGGAGCTGTAGAGCTCGACGAGGACGGCGATGCACAGCCAGGAGATTTTTTTTATTTAGAAGGCATCCTCTATAGGCGTTTTCAAGACCCTAAATGTAGTTGGCAAGAGGGGTCCGGAGTAGTGGACCAGTTGGTGGTGCCACGGGAGTGCAGGGATAGCCTACTGAGGTTGGCGCATGACATACCACTGGCAGGACATCTAGGGGTGAGAAAAACGGTGGCGGCTTTAGAAAAATTGTTTTGGTGGCCGGGGTTGAAGGGGCAAGTGGTAACCTGGATAGCAAGGTGTCATACGTGCCAGAGGGTTGGAAAACCTAACCAAACAATTCCGAGAGCCCCGTTGCACCCCATTCCTGTCAGTGGACCGCCCTTCAGTAAGGTCATCATTGATATGGTCGGACCCCTACCCCCTACTAGTGCCGGTAATAAATTTCTATTAACTATCATGGATGTGGCCACTCGTTATCCTGATGCATATCCAATGAGAAATGGCACAGCGAAAACTGTTGTCCGGAACCTGCTCTTGTATTGCTCGCGGTATGGTTACCCGCAAGAGGTGCAATCGGACCAAGGTTCTAATTTTACATCTAATCTGTTCAAACAAACTATGATTCAGCATGGCATCAGCACTGTCGTCTCTTCTGCGTATCACCCGGAGAGTCAAGGGGTGTTGGAGAGGTGGCACGCCATGCTGAAAAGCATGCTTCGATGTTACTGCGCAGAGAACGGAAAGGGTTGGGACCTTGGTCTGCCGTATGTTTTGTTCGCGGCAAGAGAAGTACCTGGAGAGAGTCTCGGTTTCAGTCCGAATGAGCTTGTTTTCGGGCATCAGGTGAGGGGCCCTCTCCACATGGTGAAGGAGATTTGGGAGGGTACCGCTAAGCCATGTTCTATGTTGAGATACGTCCTCGAGAGCAGAGAGAGAATGCTTAGAAGTCTGGAGCTGGCCGGGCGTAATTTGGTGAGTTCGCAGGCCCGTATGAAGGACAGGTACGATACTAAGGCGAAACTCCGGGAGTTTCAGGTAGGTCAAGAGGTGTTGGTCCTGTTGCCTTTGTCAGGTCATCCTCTGGCTGCCAAGTACGCTGGGCCTTATTGGGTGGTGTCAAAGATCTCCGATCTAGATTAGCTCGTTGCCACTCCAGACCGGAAGAAGCGTAACCAACTATGCCACATTAATTTGTTGAAGGAGTATGTGAGGCGCCCACCTGAGTCACTAGCTGTCCCTGTGTTGACCTGCTGCGGTCATGGTGGAGAAGGAGAGGGGGGCAGCAATGATCAGGTGGATGATAACTGGGATTGTCATGTCTCGGCTGATCAGTGGGCGGGGAATTCGAGCCAATGTGCGCATGATGCTCTGGCGCACCTGCCGGAGGAACAGCAGGTGGCAGTGCAGCGCCTGTTCGATTCATACCCCACTGTATTTGCCGAGCACCCAGGCCTCACTACTCAAGCGGTGCATGATGTCGATGTAGGAGAGCACCCCCCCTTCAAGTCGATACCTTATCGGGTGCCACCCATTAAACTCCCAGCGCTCAGGGATGAGCTGGAGTATATGCTGGCGAGAGGCTTGATCGAGAAGGGGGCAGTACGGTGGACTTCTCCTGTCACTCTGCAGCCCAAACCTGATGGAAAAGTTCGGTTCTGCATTGACTTTAGGCGGTTGAACGGGTTGACCCCCACCAATGCATATCCTCTTCCCCGGGTGGATGACAGTGTGGATAAGATCGGGAAAGCAAGGTACTTGACCAAGGTAGACCTCGTCAAAGGCTACTGGCAAGTACCACTGTCTGAGCGGGCTAAAGAGGTGTGCGGGTTTGTGGTGGATGGCAGTACTTACCGTTGCAACGTGATGCCATATGGTCTGAAAAATGCACCGGCCACTTTCCAGAGCTTAATGAACGACATCGTAGCAGACATCCCAAACTGTACTGTCTACCTTGATGACGTGATCATTTATGACAACGATTTCCAAAGTCACTGTGAGCACATAGAGGCCTTATTTAGTCAACTTAGTAAAGCAGGCTTGGTGGTTAATCTGGGCAAGTGTGACTTTGTGCAAGCCACGGTGCAGTATCTGGGGTTTGTGGTTGGGTTAGGGCAGGTGAGCCCGCCCTAACAGAAGATACAGGCTATCGACTTGTTCCCCAGGCCGACCACCAAGCGGCAGATCATGAGATTTTTGGGTATGATTGGGTATTACCGCCGCTTTATAAGAGGCTATTCTACTGTGTTAGCTCCTTTGACAGATCTACTAGCCAAAGATAAAAAGTTCCGCTGGGCACCTGAGTGTGAGCAGGCGTTTCGAGTAGTTAAACACATTTTATGCACTCACCCTATCCTCAGGGCCCTGGACTTTGAACGACCATTTCAGTTGGCGACTGATGCCAGCGGAGTAGGGGCTGGTGCCGTACTTTTGCAGACAGACGAGGAAGGTCTTGAGCATCCAGTCAGTTTCTTTTCAAAGAAATTTAATTCAGCACAGAAAAACTATTCGGTTGTTGAAAAGGAACTGCTGGCAATCGTGTTAGCGCTCAGACACTTTGAGGTCTATGTTCCTGCATATGGGCCAGTCGTGGTAGTGTATACCGACCACCACCCGCTTAAATTCCTCAATCAATTCCACAACCGGAATATGAGGCTGACCAGATGGTCGCTCATGTTGCAAGAGTACAACTTAGACATTCGCCATATTGCCGGTTGTGAGAATGTGATTGCGGACTGTTTGTCGCGGGTGGAGGATCCGGGGTAGGCTACCACAGTATGTTGGTATAGCCTCCTGTCTTGGCTCGCAGTGTATTTTTGCGCTGGTGCTTGTTGGCTCGCGTGTGTAGCATCAGCGTAGGGTCGCAGGGCAGGAGTTGTTGGCTTTGATTAGAAGAAAATTAGGCTACATCTATAGTAGCCGCCAAAAACAACATTAAAAAAAAATATGAAAAATTAAATAAAAACTCTTTCTTTTTAATAATTAATTTTAAGATAATATTGTAGCTGAGTACTGAGTGCAGATGATTTTCCCTCAGTAGGCTGTGCTTCTTAAAGCTCGCTCTGGGAGTACAATGTTATGAATTAATGTATTATATTTGGGATGGGTGATAAGATTTTTTTATATAAAAATGTTGTTGTATTTTTTTTTTGAGGAGACTGAGCTTGCATTCCATGAGTGGCAGAGTGGTTAGGAGTGGCAGATTCTAGCGACATTCTGCCTGTTCAGATATGGGCTCATGGTTGAGTGTCCCATATCTTGGGGGGGTGTGACGCCTCCCGGCGTTAGCAGAATGGTTGCGTGGGGCATTGCAGCTCGCTAGCGCTCGCCAGGATGGGGGGATAGGCTACAGTTGTCCTAGAATTATCTGCTTTATTTCATTAGTGTCGTGTTGCCACAGACAGTCTAGAAATGGTCTTTGTTTTGGTCTGTGGCCGCGTCTTATATTTTATATTCGCTATAATATAAATGTTGCTTGTGTGGGAGGCGAGCGAGAGAGTGTGAGGGAGTACACCCGGCAGCGAGGTGAGCTATGACACGGCTCGCTTGGGTGCTGACGGCGTTGGCGGCCGGGTGGTCAACTAGTCCCTTCCCGTCGCTGCCTCGTGTTCTTTACCAGCTCAGAGCTTGCCTGACACGCGTATCACCTACATCCTTTGCAATTCTGTCCCCCATACTCGCGACTTTGCATACTATCTCTCTCTCTCGACTTCTCCTTTCTCATTCTCTAATCTTTATTAACCTCAACATCCCTTCTGGTTTCAGCATAGACGTTCACCGTCGACCAGTCGTATTGTACGCGAAGCTCTCAGATATTTCCATGTATTAGGTTAAGGAGGTATTATGCTTTATTGAGGTTTAGAGAGACGGACTTTTCCGTATGTGTCCTCTCTCGGGAAGGTTGTAGACCGGTATATGTCTCCCTTGCAAGGTGTTGAGTGATTCTGCTTGGTTATCTAAAGCTAGACTGGGGGTAAGGTTACTGTGTCGTTGTCTCCGATGTGTGCAGTGTTAGCTAAGCTCTGCACGACATCGACAGGTACTGTGGGAGCCTAAGTTGTCTTCGGGTTGGTTTACTTTGCGAGCACAGCGCTGTGGTGTGAGAGGGCCATAGCCTATCCCTCACAACATAGTGCTGCCTCTTTGTGTTGACTTCTGAGGGATCGCCAGGATAGAGCTAGGTACTAGAGACCTAGATTTATCAAGAGAGCATCCCCGTCATATAACGTAATCTTCATTATACCACCCTCGGACAACGTTAGGCTACGAGCCGCATGCTCGCCCATTGTTGCCCTGCCTTGATACCCCAGCTAGACTTTATTAACTGAGCAGACACTGGATAGAGATAAGCCCCATTATTATATGTATGCAGCATTATTATTCACTGCACTTTTGAGCCGAGGTTGTTGTTGAGTTGCACAACCCTAGTAGGCTGTGTTGTGTCACGAAGCATTTCTTTAGTTGTCGAGCATTACTACCTTTGCGCAGTCTTTATTATTCGCCTGCCTATTATTACTATATGTCCTAGCATTTATTGTGACCCGTATTCTGCATTATAATTGTTCAAGATTCTTTACGAACATCTTCCCAGCATCAGACTTATTTCAGAAGTTTCCAGTTGATGTTGCAGGACTAGCATTGCACTTTCTTTAATACAGGAGTGCCAGTTATTTGAGTATCTACCGTAACGTTAATTAATCCCGTTAACTATCTTTTCTTTGTGTAACATAATCGAGTAATCTTTTACTGTTTGAGAATAGGCTGTTTCATTGAGCGTCAGCCTAGTGTGTGTGCACCAGTTACCGAGTCATAGGATACCTCGTTGTCCAGGCACGACTCAGGGCGGTAATGGTGTTTTGTTTTCCAGTGTTTAAGGCAGGGGTTGGATCTAGTGTTACCGTTGTTGCTGTTTGCCATTATCTAGTCCAATGTTGAAGAGCCCTGTGTCTTTGAGAACCTGGATCGTAACACACCTGTTCTACTGCTGTCCGCAATAAGGAGGAAGCATTCAAACGGTACCGACGCCTTAAAACTCAAGACTCTCATTCTTCCTATGTTTCTGCCCGGAATCAAGCCAAATCTGTTCTTCGACTTGCCAAACACAATAATAAATGCACTGAACTATCCAACTCTAGCTCTTCCCAAGCTTTCTGGCATCTAGCCAAAAACCTCTCTAACAATTTCTCTTCCTCGTCTTTCCCTCCCCTCTCCCATTCTGATGGCACAACCATCACTTGTTCCTCTGACAAAGCTAAACTCTTCGCTCAAACTTTTGCTAGAAACTCCACCTTGGATGATTCCGGTGCTATTCCTCCCTCTCCACCCTCCTCTCTCTTACTTATGCCTAATATCCTAATCTCTTCTAAAGATGTACTTTCTACCCTCTCTGGGCTTAATACTAAGAAGGCGTATGGTCCGGACGGTGTTCCTCCTGTTGTTCTCAAAAACTGTGCTTCCGTGCTGACTCCCTGCCTAGGCAAACTCTTTCGTCTCTGTCTATCCTCTAACGTCTTCCCTTCATGCTGGAAGTTTGCTCACATTCAACCTGTCCCAAAGAAGGGTGACCGCTCTCAACCCTCCAACTATCGTCCAATTGCTCTTATCTCATGTCTTTCTAAAGTTTTTGAAACTATTCTTGCTTCCAAATTTATTAAGCATTTCTCTTCTCATAATCTGCTCTCAGATCGCCAGTATGGCTTCCTTAAGGGTCGCTCTACTGGTGATCTTCTTTCATATCTTACTAACTCTTGGACATCCTCCTTTCGGGACTTCGGTGAGACTTTTTCTATTGCACTAGACATATCGAAAGCCTTCGATAGAGTCTGGCACAAATCTGTAATTTCTAAACTACCCTCCTTCGGTTTCTATCCCTCCATCTGTGCCTTTGTCTCTAATTTCCTTTCCGGCCGTTCCATAGCCGCGGTTGTGGACGGCCATTGTTCACTTCCTCACCCTATAAACTCCGTTGTTCCTCAGGGCTCTGTCCTATCTCCTATTCTCTTTCTAATTTTAATAAATGATCTCCTCAACTGTACCTCAATTCCCATCCATTCATACGCAGACGACTCAACCTTACACTACTCCATTAGTTTTTCAGAACGCCCCAGCCAGCAATCCCTCAACGACAAACGTAATGAAGCCATAGAATTCTTAAATTCTGATCTAAATACTATCTCCAATTGGGGCAGAGAAAACCTTGTTACCTTTAATGCTTCCAAGACCCAATTTCTCCATCTATCTACCCGTAAGGAACTCCCAGCGGACTATCCCTCATTCTTCAACAATATAAAAATCAATCCTTCATCTTCTCTCAATATTCTTGGTGTCTCTTTTTCTTCTGCTCTCAGTTGGAAGGACCATATTACCAGTCTTGCTAAGGCAGCCTCCCAGAAGCTGGGTGTGCTCAACCGCCTTAGGTGGTTCTTTTCCCCTGCACAGCTTCTTGCTCTGTACAGGGGCATAGTGCGTCCTTGTATTGAGTATTGTTCACATGTGTGGGGAGGTTCCTCTCACACCGCTCTCCTAGACAAAGTTGAAAGGAAGGCCTTTCGTATCATTAACTCCCGTCCACTCACCAACTCTCTGCAATCTCTCTCTCTCCGCCGCAATGTTGCATCTCTCTCGCTATTCTATCCCTACTATAATAATCAGTGTTCCTCAGAGCTTTCCCAGTGTATACCACCTCCTTTACGTAGGGCACGTGGTACCCGTCTTGCAACTCAATCCCACCCCTACTCTGTGCAACTCTCCAACCCGAGAGTGAAACGTTATTCTCAGTCTTTCTTCTACTCAACAGCTGAGCTCTGGAACTCTCTCCCAAAATCATTCTTTCCCTCTTCCTATGACTTAAATTGCTTCAAACTCCGTGTGTCCAGGCATTTTTGGCTCGAACGTCCCTTGATTTTGGCCCTGTCACTCTTTCAACTATGGGGGAGGCACTCGCTATAGGCAGTTCTGCCTTTTGCCTCCCTCAATCACATAAAAAAAATAAAAATAAAATGGGCAAAGGGGGGGGTAAGGTAGGGAGATAAGAGGGGTCTCCCCTGTATCTCTTTCTGAGAGGATTGTCTCAGATTTGGTCATAGTTAAATATATATAATTTAATACAATAATATAAGTCATAGTAAAATATATATATTTTAATACAATAATATTGCCAGGCGTCCCCACGTCCTAACTTTGGATGGTGGGGCCTAATTCTCGCCTGGCTGCACCCATATAGTTATTAGTAAGAATAAAAGGGGCGTGAGGCTACAGGTAAATAGTTGATAAAATTGGAGAAAGAAAAATAGGTGTCTTCCTTCCTATAAGTTTTATTGACATGGGAGAGGGGGTTGTGGTGTCATATACATCTAGTCATGAGAAGGAAAGATAACAAGCATAGTGGTTACATACATGTAGGCTATCCTCGTAAGGTAGAGAGATAATAGGCAAGAATACGGGGCATGGTTTTACATAACACTCGTGGTGTAGAGAGATACGAGGTGGCTTTCCTGTACCCCTCTCTTGATGGTGTTTGTATAGTTAACATATATAATTAAATACAATAATATTTCTAGGCATTTTACATAGTGTAAATGGAGGGTTCTAGAATGGTTGTGAATACACCACTTTCGGGGGGGGGGGTCTGTCGCTGTCTTTTGTCGGCCATGTTGGGGCTCGTTGTCCCCTTGTGGTGACGCGGAAGTAATCCCTCCTGGCTAGAGTCCTTGGCCTTGACTTGGGGATTATCACGGTGTACTCTTTTCTCCTTCTTTCTCTGCCTTTCATCCCTTTTCTCTCTTTTTCGTTTGACTTTGTCTATTGTTGCGATGCGACAATCTTCTTTCCTGGTCGGGATCTCTGGCCTTGACCCTGACGTTGTTGTGGTGTGCTTTGTTGTTTTCTTCCTTGTTTCTTCTGGTGTGTGTTTGTCTGTCTCTCTCTGACCATGGCCAGGAAGTTTAGAGACGTGGCCAATCGCAACCGCCGAAGCGAATGGGTCAATGTGGACGACATGGTATGGATCCGGAACGAGGATCCTGTACCAGTGACTAGCCAAAAGTTGAACGCAAAGTGGTTAGGTCCCTTTAGGGTCACGGAAGTGGTCCGTGACGTGGCTACGTATAAACTAGTAAATCCCTATACGGGTGTATTTATTAGTGGCCCCTCCATCATTGACGATTATGCCTATTACATAAGGCCTCCTCTTCAAACGCTCATTTACCGTAGTTTGAATCTACCGCGCAGAGCATAAAAAATTGAGGAGCCTTCATCATGAGCGCACGCAACCTCACTCATGGTTCTGTCAATATGAAATTGGGTTCTCACTACGAAAAAACTTTGTAACAAATAATAAATAAAAAGAAAATAAGAATAACTATTCATAAGCTTTCCATATACTCATGGATGTACTTGTGTGGATATTTGACCAGACGCTGACTTCAGGCGTCATACTTCCTTCTTCTCTGCTCTGCGCTCAACCTGCCCTGACGTGTCTCCCCACGATCCGCTGATTCCGCATTTGCTGCGTCCCTCGTGAGTTTTTTCTCATTTGTTTACTCTGGGATGTATCGAGTAAGGTTAGGATATGCGTAGCAGGAGTGTCATGGGCGGGTTTCCCGCAGTTCAGTGTATTTGGGTCGTGTGTTTGGGACGCCTATTTCGGGTGTACCATCGTGGTCCCGTGGTGGACGCGTGAAACGTTTTTCGCGGCTAGCTAGCCTAGTTATTTAGTTGGCTTTAACTACGCGTTATCAGGCTTCTTCTTATCTTTCTGATGAAGTTGCCTTATTTATTTGTATACTGACGTTCCTAGCGTATTATTCTTCACTTAGTGAAGTTTTTTCTAGGTCCCGAGTCAGTGCATCCCTCTCCCTGGATTTTTTCTACGATGTTGTGATGGCGGCTGTTCCTGTTGTGATATGATACAGTGCATTTTGTTTATATTACGACGTGATTAAGTGATGTTTCCGTCTGCTTAGGCCTAGCCAGCCACTCGTAGCTTTTTTGATGTACAAGTGTTATTGATTTATTGTATAAATATGTACTACTGTGTCATGTGTGTCCTTGATTAGTTGTGTTTTGGCTTAATCCAGGGACTATTTGTGTATATCAGATTGCATCTGGTTAGTGTGGGTTGCCTTTTCCGGCGGGTTTTCTCGATTGCGCCGAGAAAATCCGGCTGGTTGCCGAGTTTTAATCACGCGTGGTTAAAATAGGCTAGTTTCCCCCGGCGAGTGGTGGCTTGAGGGCTCTCCAGGAACTGCGTCTCTGTAGTGGAGCCTGTGTTCAGGCTTACTGTGTGTTTCCCGGCGGGATGGCTATACCCATTTAACTAGGTGTTCATGCGGACACCTGTTGAGTTTAGTTTTTCCCGGTTTTTGCAAAGCCATTGAAAAACTAGGCTGTTTTGTTTGATTGGTCTTTCCACCCCGGCGAGCTTTTGCAAAGAAGTGGGGATAGGAACAATTGGGGTTAACATTAAATCAATTTCACACCCGGCGGTTGAACCTTGGGAGGGTGGGATTAACGGATTTGCAATTCGGTATGGTTGGCCAGACAATTGAGGGATACAATTGGGTATCGAGGCCTTCAAAATACGGCGATCTATGAAGGCTTCGAGAGAAGTCAGATCTAAAAATTAAGATAGGCTTACCCTTTTAACTGCGATATAATAAGGAGGCCGGCGTCTTAATATGGGTTTCCGGTGAACAAAAAACCACTGGGAAGACTGCGTCATTGATAGAGATATGCTCGTCTTTATATCATGTCAGAGGATATTCTTAAATCTTTTGGACAAGTAAAGATATTCTAAAATCTTTACATATGAACCTACAGGGTAACAAGAGGTAATAGTGGTGTATTGCGTCTCGTTGCCCGGCGGTTCATTAACACTTGTGTTAGAACATTTTGGGGTAACCTTATGAGCATTAATTCCTGGAAATTTTCTTTTTTCCAGGGCGGAGTTCCGGCGGGTCAACAGAGGACTAGGAGAAGCCCGGGGGTGGGTTAGCTTTTCTCCAGTCTCTGTCATGGCTACACTAGACCCTGTTTTTGCTCTGTGCTTAACACCCTCCTGTTCAGGAATCCCGATTTTTGCTCATACACTGTGCATCAGATGCGTCAAATGCTTAGACCGGTCAGGGGTTTGTGGGTTACTAAGAATTGTGCTTTTTGTAGTCAGTTAAGTATCAAAGTCTTACAGCACAATAATCAGGCCGCGGCAGTTGCATTGCGAGAAGTCAGACAACTCCTAACTACTGATGCTACATCAGTGGCTCATAAAGCTCTTCAGTGCGATAACATAGTTCTGTGGCAACGATTGAGTGTTAAGCATCCCCCACTTAAACGTACCTCTTCTAAAAGTAGAGTAAATGTGCGTAAGTCAGCAGAGACTGGGCAGGGTAAAGTGCTTATTCCCTCCCCCGGCACATCTAAGAGATCTCGAGCGCCGACACCCCCGGCGACAGCTTCCAAGTCAGGGTCGAGGTCCAAGTCAAGGTCTCCCCTCCGACAGCAGACACATAGTCACTCTACTTCACCTTCGAGGAAGAAGAGCAAGGAGGAGAAGACCAAGTACAGTCCTAGTGTGAAATCAAAGTCAAGACGAAGTCACAAGTCTTCAAAAAAGGATACTCATATACGAAAGGCCTCCCGGCGTTCGCTGGAGCCTCGTACCTCGCTTTTTGCCTCTACTCCCGACATGTCTAATGTCCAATCTGACAGGTCGGGAGTGGAGTCAGAGACTGTGGTGGAGAATATACCGGCGGACAGGTTGTCACCAGATATTATTCCCAGTTCACATGTACCAGCTTTAGACTTAGAGAGTTCTGCCAGAAGATATAACCCTCTAGAGGGCTCGAGTGAGGGATCGGTAATTGATGTGGTACCTAGCTCACAAGTGAGTTCCGGCCAAGGCCGGGGAGTTTGGAGGTATTCCCAGCCATGGAGTGAAGGCTCACGTCTTTTTCATGCAACACAGGTAGTGGCAGACGTCCACCGGGACGCTGAGATCCCATCGTCCATCCCGGACTTAACATGGCAGCATGAGGGGGTCCCGGCTTCGGCGGGATCCTCTCATGAGAGGCCGGAGGAAAGGGATGAGGATTCTATTATTTCTGAGATGGAGGTTCAAGAGTCAGGTTCATTGATAGACGACTCTCAGAGTAGGAATGATTCGCCACATAGTTCATCCTCTGCTAAATATGTCACAGCTGATGAAATTAATGGGTTACTAGCGAATTCACTAACTAAGTTTTTTGGCCAGCAGCCGGAGACTCCTACAGTTGGTTTGGGAGCTTCCACGACAGCATCGAATGTCCGACCTCTGGCTACTTCCATTGCTTTGGCACAAATTCCGCACCCTCCCCTTGTACCACCTACTATTGTTACTAGGCCAACTTCGGCGGCACTGACTACTTCCAATGTGAGAGTAGTAGCAGATGTAAATCCTCCCCCTTTAGACAAGGCACCGATCAGAAAGGGAGCTATGCCCCTCTTATACGGGCCGGATGAGTCATGGGTAACAATGTTCCCAGCAAAGCCAGAGGTAGCACAATCCACTATGTCAGGGGAGCTTCCGGTACCATGTGAGTGGGTGATCCAGGGTAATAAATCTAGGAAGTTACGTGCTTTAGATATTATGGGAAATATACTTGATGTTAATATTAAGGCCACTCCTAACTATTATCACCATGATTATTTTGTGTATACTTCTACACCGGCCCTGCCCCCTGCGTCAGCTTCAAAACTGTTTTCGGACTGGACCAAGCATGACGGTTTCAATGATATAAAAGCTCTGTCAGCTCTAACATCAGAGTTAGGTTTAAAGACGTTCACAGACACAGCCGCAAATCCAGTTTTGAAGGTGGAGCAGTTGGGTCCGGGACCTTGGGTGGAATGGGAAGTGGAGGCTCAGAACTTTGCAACAACTTTTACCTCTAAATCTTCGCACCAAATTCCACAAGAAAGCCATTCTTGGTTCTCTCTGCCGGTATTCTCTGCCGGCGGAGTTCCCTCTGCTTTATTTGCATTTTTAGCTGCCCCTAAAATTAATCTATGCGAGCTTAAAGATCCCTTTTCTACACCTTCCACAGCTCACCTAGACCGGGAGTTTAGGCTACGTGGGAAGGCATATAGACTGTTTTCCCAGTATATTGTCACACAACAGGTAGCGAAGTCAATGCTAAGATCTGCTCAGGCAATCGAGGAAGAGGAAGTCAGAAAGGCAATCGAACTGTCTAGACGCTTGCTACTCCAGACTTCTATACAGTTACTGGGAGATATCCGTACAGCCTTGCTAGAGGCGGTGCGGGCAAGACAAGATCTAAGGATGTTTCTCGTGAAGAAGCTCCCGGATAGGTTTGCAAATCAAGTAGTAATGTCCCCTGTTCTAACTGCCTCTTTAATGTCCCCGGATGTGTGGAGAACAGTGTTCAACATGGCTCAGGCCTTTAAGCACAGTCCCGCCCCATCTAAGAAACCTGCTTTCAATTTTACCAAGCCCAAACCAGTCGCAAAAGCTCAGCCTGGTGGGGCAAAGCCCTTTCATCTGCCTAAGTCCTCTTCCACCCAAGGTCAGGCTCAGTACAGATACAAGCAAGGAAAGTTTTCAGGTAATCATAAAGGACAAAAGTATCAACGACCGGGCCAGGGCCCGTCTCCTGCCAAACCCGGCCAGTCATCTAAGCATACACCACCACCACCACCAAAAAACTAGGGTCTCTCTCACTCCCAGGGCCAGTCTTACGGCGGATGGATCAGAGGGTAGTCCAGCCGGCGAACCCTTGTCTGCTAACTGGGTCATTCTGGGCGTGTCATCGCGCATGGCCATTAAACACATGGGCGAGGATGGTGGCACGCAAAGGCATCACCTGGCAGTGGCTCCGGCGACCTCGCTTACGTCAGCCGACAAAGGCAAATTTTGTTTCATTAGAGGTGGAGTCACTGATCCAAGAGATGATCGCCAAGAATGTCATCATCCCGGTCCCTCAAAATTACCCCGTATTTACGTCCAAACTTTTTCTAGTGCCCAAAAGGGACAGTGTTCAGATGAGGCAGGTCGTAGACCTGTCTTATCTGAACCCCCACATTCACAACGTTTCCTTCCGGATGCTGACAGTGAATCAAATCAGGCTAACACTTCCGCCGGAAGGGTGGATGTGTTCTTTAGACCTGACAGACGCGTATTGGCACGTCCCGGTAAACAAAAGGTTTCAACGATCTCTGGCCTTACGAATAATGCATCAGACTTATGTCTTTCAGAGGATGCCGTTCGGATTGAACCTAGCACCTCGCTTATTCACGAAATTAGTCCGGCAAGCCTTGATGCCCATGTTAGAACAAGGGATCAGGATTTTGTGGTATCTAGACAACTGGCTGGTGGTGGCAGAGACGGAACAGTTATGCATCAATCATGTCAACATAACATTAAATCATGTAAAATCTCTAGGATTCAGGGTAAACCCGGTAAAGTCAAACCTTGTTCCCTCACGAGTGGTCCAGTGGATAGGGCTGGTCTGGGACACAGCTGCTCTCACTCTGAGTCAGAGTGTGGACAATCGGAACAGGTTTCGCAAGAAACTGTTTATGTTTCTTCACAGTCTGACTACGACACAGAGAGTCTGGGAATCTCTGGTCGGCTCTCTCAACTGGATTCAACTAACTGTAAAGTTGGGCCGGTTGAAAGTCAAACGTTTAATATTGGAGGGCAACAAATGTTTTCCACTATTGCCGGCGGAAACATTATGGCCCATCCCAAAATTAATACACAGCTTACTAGCGGTCTGGGCGAAGAGGGAAACATTGCACTCGGTCATGTCATGGACCTCTCCTCCGCCGACGGTATGGGTAGACACGGATGCATCAGGAACGATAGGTTGGGGCTTTCAGTCAAACCACGGGCATCAGGGTCAAGGGCTTTGGTCCCATTCAGAAACCTCCCACATCAATGTCAAAGAGTTACTAGTCCCCTTGTATTTCCTTCAGGCTCACGGCTCTACTTTACGGGACAAATCGGTGGCCTTCAGGATGGACAATCTGAATGCGGTTCACTGCATTCAGAAACAAGGGTCAACGAGATCTCGGAAGTTGCTAAACGTGTCAGAAAAGATTTTTGTTCTAGACGACAAGCTGAACATTCATCATCACGCATCTTATCTCCCAGGCGTAGCAAACGTCTGGGCAGACGCTCTGTCTCGGAGACAGAGCACAATAGTAGAATGGGCGCTCAAGCAAACCATTTTCGACCAAATGATTGCGGAGCCTTACCGTCCACAAGTGGATCTGTTTGCGTCCGAGGAGACACACAAACTCCCGCTGTACCTCACCCGCCGGACAATAACGCCGGCGGGAGGACCCGACGCACTGGTGACGGCCTGGAACATGTGGAGTTCCGTTTATCTATTTCCGCCACCAGACGCTTCTCTAATGTGCCACGTAGTAAACAAACTACAGGATTATCGGGGCGTAGTCTCGTTATTCGCGCCCCTGTGGCCGGCGCAGTTGTGATACCAGCAATTGAAAACGTGGTGCCCGAACCCGGTGTCGCTCCCGGTCGGGTATTTCCACTTAGACACGATTGGCAACCTAGAGACCTCGCTGACTTTTGCATTATGGACATTCAGGAGGCCAAGTGGCTAACACCGTATGATAGAAACGTGACCGATAAATTCATGAATCAATATACCCAATCTACAAAGAGACAGTATCAATCGCACTGGCAGTCCTTTACTTCTTGGATACTTAGAACAGAACAAACCGTACCTTCGGTGGCTTTGGTTTTTAATTATTTAAACTATCTGTTCAAGCAGAAACGTCTATCTGTAGTAACGTTAAAAAATCACTTAACAGCGATTAGGATGCCATTCTTTGACCTTACAGGTCTAACCATACCACTAGCGGAGGAAACAGGTTTCATGAGAGCATGTTTTAAACTCCGCCCACCACCCCGTCAACTCATGCCTACCTGGTCTCTGGACAAAGCGTTGTCTTTACTTCATTCCCGTCTGTACCAAAATACTGCAGATTTTGACTTACTTTTAAAAAGGGCAGTATTCCTTATGGCTTTGGCTACCGGGAACAGGGTATCTGAGCTGGCGGCGATGAGCAACACACCTAATTGCATAAGGTTTGGTAGTCTCAATGAGTGTATTCACATTGCACCTTCCCCAGGGTTCATCGCCAAAAATGAACACAGTGAACACGTGTTTTCAGAGTTCACGGTGCCGGCGTTGAAAAGGGGAAAAGTGCACCATAATTTATGTCCAGTGCAAGCGCTAACCAAATATTTGAGAGTAGCACCTCTGAATCAACAGGGTGCTTTATGGGTATCAAGTACGGGCAAACGTGTAATGAAATGTAAAATAGCTTCTCTCCTAGTCGAAGTCATTCAAGAGAGTAATCCCGGCGTCGTGGGAAGAGCCCACGATTTACGCAAATGGGCGGCCTCTTTGCGTTTCCTTAAGAATTTTTCTGTTGAGGACATAGCGTCCACGCACCTATGGTCCTCTAATCATACGTTTTTGACTCGATACCTTTCAGTAGCTCTAGACAGACCTTCCATGCCATCTATAGCTTTAAGGCAGAGGGTCTAGGTGGCCTCTACGTCACTTATTGTTTAGCTTAAGAAAAGAGGGGGGGGCGGTGCAGTCAGTGTAACATAGGACACCCTAGACCCCGCCGGAGTATGTGTACGGAGCATACGAGCTGTGATACTGTTTGTAGGTGTTGTGATATAAAATTTCTCTGTAGTATTCATTACAGGAAATTGTGCTAAAGTACAATAGTAGTAAAACAACAATTCTTGTTGTAAGTAGTTTTGGCTGTGAAGCAATATAATTTTAAGAAATCTCAGTAGTTGCGACTGCGAATTTTATTTTTTATGTAAGTACTTCTGCATAAGTACAAGAGTTCAGTACGTCTGCGAAAGTACAAGAGTTCATTTTATGTTTGGGTATATTTTTAGGAATATATCCACTAGTTTAATGGGGTTTATATGTGCACATGTAAACTTATAAGTTATTATTTTTCACCACTTACTTTAAGTGGGGTGCCTTCTTAACTAGCAGATCTGTGTACAGAGTCTCAGAGTTAACCCTTTTTAATCAAGCAGGCTTCTTCGAAGCATGCTCCTGCTTGTACCCCTTTTTGTATATACTGTATATATGTGCTGTATAAAGTTTATGTGCAAAATATATATTTTTTACAAAGTAAGAATACTATGTGGTTGTTTGATTATCTGCGTTTGCTAGAGTTATGATATGATTACGAATGTCCCCCTCCAGTCTTAGATATCAGGCATAATCGTCAATGATGGAGGGGCCACTAATAAATTATAGGTTTGACTCCTGCAAGGAGATAAAGAAAACCTAATATTTAGTAGTGGCCCCGTAATCATTGATGACTGGGGCCCTCCCGACCATCCCCTTCCCATTCGTTGATGTCTTAAGGATTTTGGTTTACTTGATATGTCAGTGAAGAAGGAAGTATGACGCCTGAAGTCAGCGTCTGGTCAAATATCCACACAAGTACATCCACGAATATATGGAAAGCTTATGAATAGTTATTTTTATTTTATTTTTATTTATTATTTGTTACAAAGTTTTTTCATAGTGAGAACCCAATTTCATAATGACAGAACCATGAGTGAGGTTGCGTGCGCTCATGATGAAGGCTCCTCAATTTTTTATGCTCTGCGCGGTAGATTCAAACTACGGTAAATGAGCGTTTGAAGAGGAGGCCTTATGTAATAGGCATAATCGTCAATGATTACGGGGCCACTACTAAATATTAGGTTTTCTTTATCTCCTTGCAGGAGTCAAACCTATAGTTTATGAAAAGGGCCGCTGAGAAAGTGAAACCGTTCGTGGGTGAGGAGTATTGGCAGGTAAAGCAAGTTGAAATGCCGGTTGAAGAAAACTATCAACCTGAAATTATGGCACCCAGAGCCCGCCAGCTGGCCCGGTGTTATATAGAATCTTGTTAGAGTGAGAGTGTAGAGTCCCTGTTGTGGTCGTCTTGTTGTGTACTCCCCTGTGGCCCCCGCATGGTTATATAATCTTTCCGGTCAATCCCCCGTGCAGTGAAACTTTAAGAGACCTAGGTTCCTAGGTTGTGTAGAACGTCATACAGGTGGTGGCGTTCCCATCAGGATGTGCTGTTGGCTCTGAGTACCTTCATGGTTGACTGGGGTTATGCTCCTTTCGTCCCGAGGCTCAGCCATCGCACAGAGTGTGAAGGGACTCCCATGATACGGGCGTCCACGCTGCTCTCTAGTCTGGTCACCTGGGATTTTCCAAGCAATAAGTGGGGTGGAGACGTCTCTACGGGGACAAGATAGTGCCTGGTTGGCACTCTCCTGAAAAAGGAGTGACACTTTATAGTGTGAGATAGTGAATTGTTGATGAAGGAAGGGAAGCCCCACAGGCAGAGTACAGTACCGTAATGTTGTTTCAGATTCTTAGACGCTGGGTATAGGGACTGCGAACTCTGGGCATGGTAAGATGCCAGGCGGATCAGAATTTCTGCTGTAATAAGTTAAGGCTGAATTAATTTTGTAACTATGTAATGTTTCTGTTGATGAAAGAGTGAATGAGGTCAAAAGTCTTCAAGAAAAGGTAGAGCTGTGTAACGGGAAGAAATTGTACTTTCCCTTTTGGTACCGGTATCTTTTGTAGGGTTTGACATAACTGTAAGACTTTTTCCCCTTCATTCACTCTTCACTATACGTATTTAAGGGAAATGTATCTTTTAAGGAGGGTTAACTAAACCTTGTCTATGTAAAGAGGGAATTAGCCTTAGTCAGGAGGAGAACTAGTATTCCTAATTTGATTTGCTATTCTTTAAAACCAAAATTTATCCTTTCACCCCTTTTGTTATTTAATATAAAAGTCTTTCCTCTTCGAAATTTAGAGTAATGCCCCTTAAGATTACCGCCAACACCCTAACCCAAGCGACGCTCCCTTTGTGGTCAAACCCTCCCCTTTTGGCGGGATTGCTGGCACAACCCCCTGAGTGCCGTGACCCTAGGCCTACGGGAGAGTCACCACCCCTCAGTGTCGATCACGTTCTCCCTTCTTCTCCGGATTTGGGTCTTTTCCCTCCACCCAGAGGGAACCAGATTGGGACGGAGTCGATGAGCTAATGAAGGTGGAGATTCAACCCCTCCCATCAGCTGCGAGTAGGAAGGCAGGAAAAAAAAACTTGCAGTCACCTTGTACGATGGTCCCAGACCACAGGAAGAAGTGTAATTACCCCTCATACTACAGGATATGGTAGGCCGATGTAGGCTAGTGTAGTAAAGAGACCCCAAGGATGGCCAGTATCTCTCAGGATTGGTGTATCAATATGATAATAATGGGGCTGTTACCGACAGCAAGGTTAGAGTCGAGTCAGGCGAAGCATAGGAGTATTAGGATTGGTAATTAGACCAGTGTGTGTCCAAGGTTAAGATACCGTACCGGTAATTGATTTTTCCCAGGTTAATTATGTATTATCTCTTGGGCGCACCTAAAGTATTGATATGTATTTTTTCCCACTCACAAATTATATCTCGTATTTTAATATTTATTTGCATTTTTTATTTGCATACATATATGGAAGCGGAACTTTATGAGGATTCAACAAATAACTTCAGAACTACGATAAACCAAATAGTTACTGAGATAAACGAATAAAAGTGAAAGTATTGACAATGGGTGAGGCAAGACTGAGGCGTTCTCTGCCCACTTCCAAGCCGCCGCTTGTAAACCCAGGGGGTTGCCAAGAATTTCCATTGAACTAGACTTGATACTGAGTATCTATACCAAATATGACTTACGTCAGACGAAAACTTAATTTTTGGCGAATATTTTTAAGTTTAACGATGCTGAACGAGTCATCTTGCGCTTAGGGATATACAATATTAATTCAATATTAAGAAAATTTCATATGTGCACATGGGATACAAAAATAACATTGTTCAACTCCTACTGCTCACCAATGTATACAGCACAACTATGGTGGAACTATAAGAAAATGACAGTGTCATAAGTATCTCATATCACAATATCATGAAAATGTTTCTGGGGCTCTCAAAATATGAGAGTACAAGTACGCTATGTGCCTATATGAACTTACACTGTTACCAATCACTCATTAGAAAGCTAACATATAAATTCATTCAGCGCCTTAACACTTCTGAGAACAGTATCATTAAAATGCTACAAACTCCAAGCATAGTGTACACCTCTAGGATCCAGGCACACTGGAGGAAGTTGCTCTATATTTAACCTTAAGTAATGATTTCAGGTCTGCTACTCTACAGAATTAGCATACCGGTACTGAACCTCATAGTGCAGTACAGTACCGATATTCCTATACTGTACTGTAGCAACATACTGTACCGGAAGCTAAATGATGTGAGGCATGGTACTGTACACAATTAGGACAGTGGTTTTGGTAACACAGTAGTTTGATGACCACTGTTTTTGGTTGAGGCAGTGCTGTGAACTACATGATAGCAAGCTGGGTATTATTTAATTTATTTTTATTTTATGTAGCCTATGTACAGTAGCTTATATATATTTATGTTACTGTAAGGTATATATGGACCCCAGTATGGTCCCCTCTGTACTGTGTGAGTCTGAAATAAAGTATTATTATTATTATTATTATTACTACCGTAATGACTCACATGGAGTCATCGTGCGCCCAAGAGTTAAGTACTGTACCCATTTCAATTTTGTGTAATCGAAAAAGGTTCCTGGTGTTAAATAGTTAATATTAACAAACTAAGATTAATGAGTTTGTATCTTTCTCCCTGTGCCTATTTTTTATCTAAATGTGCTGTCAGGGTGGTAAATCGGAGCCGTCAGTATTATGTTGGTCTAAGAGTAGTACCAGTACCTGAGAGTTAAAGTCATGTCAGCCACCCTTGAAGGTGAAGTTCTGGAGTGGTCTTTGCTAGCCTCCGATTTATCATACTGTCCCAATATACTACTAATGAGAATGATAGATAGTTCTGAATAATGAAAATGAGTCACGATTGCATGAAGAATATGAAAACCATGGGGGAATTTACCTCTAGACGTCTAGTTTACCTGAAGGTGGACGTGTGCAAATTCTAAAAAATTACCGAAAACATCCTATATGATATCTAGAATTGGAGAACATGCTAGGACTCAGTGGGGTTTTTGTTCTTTGGCCTACTCCTCGTGTCGAATTCGCAACTCTCCTTTTTTTCCCACTTTCTCTCTCTCTCTCTCTCTCTCTCTCTCTCTCGCTCTCGCTCTCGCTCTCTCTCTCTCTCTCTCTCTCTCTCTCTCTCTCTCTCTCTCTCTCTCTCTCTCTCTCTCTCTCAGAAGAAGTAAAGATATAAAACAATTTGGCTTCCCCCCCCCCCCCCGTTACATCTGTGTAGGGGTTATTTTATGGCTAGGATGTTAAGTTATTATTATTATTGTTAATTTTAATAATTTTAACCATAAGATGTGACCTTCTCATTCATGACGAATATTGTCACTGAACTGAAGGTGTCGGGAGACGTCCTGACGAATATATTTATGTACGGGTGTGTTTTTGCGAACTTGTTGCAAAAGAGTTAGAAAACACAAAGGTTTGGTTCTGTTTTTCCGGCGGAAGGTTGTCGAGTGTTACCCTGTCGGATGCCCTCTAGCGGCGGGCTAGTGTAGAAGATCCAAGTAACCCGTTCATGGCCGAGTGCCAGAACGAATACCCGGCGGAAGGAGAAGGCTTCCAAAGGGATTCCCGGCGGAAGCGAAGACTTCCACAGGGATTCCGGCAAAGCCGGAATGACTCGCCTATACTATTAAATATTCTTCACACGGCGGGGAAGACTTCTAATCCGTCGTCACGGCGGACAGGTCATTAAGTTAACATAACTACTGTATACTATATTCCTCACGCGGCGGGGAACACTTCTAATCCGTCGTCACGGCGGACAGGTCATTGAGTTAACATAATATACATCAGACGTCAGCCCGACGGAAGAGTAATTTTGTTAACGTTATAACATTCCAGCGGAATGGTAACTAAGTATAGGCCGGTGATAAGCATTATCATAGATAAGTAGTCATAATTCCTTCAATGGAAGAAAACCAAGGTGCGGTTTTTTTCCAGATGGATATACAGGAAACTTAGAGTAGTGGTGATCGCTACTTCTATTTTTCTTGCGTATTCGAGGTAATAACTTGTGTAAATGTCTTGGGTTATCCCTATGAGCATTGATTCTTGGAAATTTCTTTCCAGATCCTACATGTCCACCTCGGCAACGACCTCCAGACTGGGGGCCGAACCCGGCGGGGGGGTTAATTCAACATGGATTACGTCACTCTTTGTACTACACCAATGTGTGAAATGTGTATCTTGCCTTGATCGCTCTAGATAACTATGGCTAACTAAGCGATGTAGTGTATGTACTAGGCTTCGTGATGGTTTGCTTAACTATAAAGAAGCGACATGTCAAGTGACCCTATTGGAAATAAAAGGTCATTTTAATAACTATACTAATGCCCATAAGGCATTGCAGTGCGATGATCAGGCTATATGGGATCATTTGGTGATCAAATCTCCAGTAGTTAAGACTAAATCAATTCGTTCGGTGGTACCAAAAAAGAAACCTACTAAAGTAATTTCTAAAGAACTGGTTGGTACAGACGATGATTCAAATGACACAACAGACACAACAAAGAGTAAACCCCCCCCCCCGCCGACAGGCGAAACGGCAGACGCCAGATTCGTCATATAAGGAGGGCAGAACCCGGTCTAGATCGAGGTCACCCTTGAAGCAATCTTCGCGTTCTTCAGGTCTGCCAGGTCCACCAGCGACCAGGAAACGAAGAATCACGCCAGAAAAAGTGACGCTGGAGGCGAAAACTTTTGGCAGTAAACGGGTTATTACGTCCCGCACGGAGACGTCAGGTGTGCGACTCCAGCAACCGCCGGTGACAGCACCTCCTGCCCCCGGTTCTATCTTGCCCAAGCCAAACGTCCAATCTGGCAGGCTGGAGGTAGTGATGGAGGTAGCAGAGACACCTCCCAGGGAAAGTATTAGTGACTTTAGCCAAGTGTCGCAATCATTACGGCCAAGTTATGTAATTCCCCGATTTAATGTGCCGCCGGGTTTCAGTGTTCCATGTTCTCGTGTCCCGGCTCAGGTGTTAACCGGACAATACTGAGGATACCCGGGGGGCACGGGTGAGTACTCTGATAGACCTCAAAGCCGGATGTCTGCTATCTCTGAGGACACGGATAAAGACTTTGTGCAACAAACCGGTGAGGTTCACGTACCATCATCTATACCGGATTTGCGTTGGGAAGATTTCGAACGTAATGTGTTGGAACCCGCAGTTTGGAATGAGACGGTTCGATCCCGCTCAGACCGGCAGACGGAGGAGAGGTCAGTTGAAACTTGAATGTATGGAGTGCCAAGAGATCCCCGATGATGGGTCAGACCAATTAGACTCTGGGTAGAAACTAGCACCGTCGGGCCATTCGGATGGTGACTCTTTGGTTTCGATGGACAGGGCCAAACATTTTGTTACTAGGGCATATTTACAATAATTTTTTGATCAAATGGTGGAAAATTCAATGTGAGTAAAGTGGTGCCGGAATCTCCCTCACCATCATCAGTTGCTAGACCGCTGGGTTCAATTAAGGTATCAACTAGACAGACTCATTTTCCCTCCCCTATGACATCTAGTCCAACTCTGTCAACGTCAACTTTGACGACCTCAAATGTCCGAGTTGTCACGGATGTAATTCCTCCGCCTCTGGAGAAAGTCCCTCTTAGAAAAGGCCCTATGCCTCTCCTTTATGGGCCGGATAGGTCCTGGGTTGATATCGTCGCCTTAAAAACCCACAGGTCGTGCAGCCAACGATCTCAGGGGAGCTTCCGGTACCTGAACATTGGGGTATTCAGGTCAATGAGAGCAAGATTTTTTTTTTTTTTAACATGTCCGGGGAACTTTTAGACGTATCTATTAAGGCCAATCCAAATTTATTTGCCCCAGACTATTTTGTATATACATCTTCCCCAGCTTTGCCGCCTGCCTCATCTGCATGGCTGTACTCGGATTGGTCGAAAGTTGATGGTTTCAATAATGTTAAAGCTCTAGCCAATTTAACGCCGGAATTAGATACAATTCCTATTGGAGACCAATCCAGCAACCCAGTACTGCAGATTGGGGAGGTCGGTACGGGGCCCTGGGTTGAATGGGCGGCAGAGGCACAACAATTTGCTTGCACAATTACGAGTGTAGGAATTGTTTTTTACACCATACCCGAAAGAGGATTTATGGAGCTCCGATCTTACTCTCAACCATCTGAAAAATTTTACCAGCACACCTAAACTTCGTTAGATGCAGGAATAGTCTCCCGAAAATATCAAGCCCTGGTGTGGACTTGAACTCTCGACCCTTGGATTTTGAGGTAGACACTTTACCAGTTAGACCAATAGAGATATCCCACTTGGCCTAGTCGGCTCAAGGTATTTCCACAATCGATTCTGTTTAGGCTAACCTATTTTCACTGACTTTACACTACTTCACCTTCAGGGAAGCGAAGGCTCCGCACAGAGAGGAACTAACAGAGAGGAACAAGCCTGAGCCGAAACGACCGGGAGTCTGTCAGAGAGGCGAACGGGAATGGTGAGTCAACTTCACTGAGCGGTGCACACACAAGGCACCTTGTGCTACACAGGCACACTAACGGCCCTGTTGGCAACTCGCTTGAGCGGCCAGCAACTCCACAACCCAACCCAAGCGAGTTCTCACTACACCCCCTGTACTCTCCTATCCCCTTCCTTGTCCTGAAGAAGAAGAAGAAGAGAGGTACCTTGGGTAAACTGCTGCTCCAAGTTATCAACATATATACCCTATGTCAACACTACACAGAGCAAACAACGTATATAACTCCACAATGAATGCACAGAGAAAGTGGTGGAACATATACAGTGTTAGTGAATAGTCCATAAGTGAGTGAAAGTGAAGTGGAATATCTGCCCCCCTGGTCATCTGGGTATCAAACAAGATGGCGGGGCGAGGTGGGACAATCTCAACCCAGGGACGAAATAGTGATGGCCTTGAAATCAACGAACTGTTATGCTTTATATCAAATAAAATAGATAGTCTACCTACAGACAGTATTGTGCAGCTGTGTGTGCCCTTTTATGATGAAGATAAAATTGTGGCAGCCAAGAACAGAGTGTTCGATCTTATTGGTACTAGTGAAGATAACAATTATCGAAATATTAAACGAGTTGGTGCAAACAAAAGTGCTGAGAACATTAAAGACATTATTAAATTGCTACAAGAGAGTAAGGCTATGGGCTTACCCACTTTCGTGGCCATGGACCTAAAGGACCTACCACCTATAAAATTTGATAGGATAGATGTGTCAGTGCTACTTAGTGAAATCAAGAACACCCAAATGGAAGTTAAATTACTGAGAGAGTGTACCACAGGTCAAAAAGAAACCATAGTGGACATAAGCAGTGTGGTTTCAAATGTAGCTGACAGAGTGAATAAGTTAGAAAATAACTCTACTAACGCTCCACCTCAACCACAGGCACAAGTGACACAACAACAGCAGCAGCATCTAGAACAACAGCATCAACAACAACAACCACCCATAGGCCTACAACACCACCACCAGAAACAGCAGGCTGAACTACAACAGCAACAGCTGCAACAACTACAAACACAACAGCCCCAGCAACAACAGCGACCCATACAACAACAGCATCAACAGCAACAACAACAACAGCAGCAACAACCACAACAGCAGCAACAACCACAACAGCAGCAGCACCAGCAGGTGCAACAGCAACAACAGCAGGTGCAGCAGCAACAACAGCAGATGCAGCAGCAACAACAGCAGGTGCAGCAGCAACAACAGCAACAGGTGCAGCAGCAACAACAGCAGCAGGTGCAGCAGCAACAACAGCAGGTGCAGCAGCAGCAACAGCATCAACAAAAACAACAACACCAGCGACAGCTACAACAATCCAAACTAACCCAGCAGCAGCATTCATATCAAAGGCAACACCAGGTGTGGCAGCAGCAGCGACCACAACAGCAACAACACCGAACACAACAGCAATCTTTATCGTCGGCAACGAGAGAAGATAATACAGTGCCAGCTACACCATCCTCAAATTTACCTATACAAACTGAACCAAATGAAGGAGCCAATGCAAGGGAAAACCCATGGACTATGGTCAAATGGGTGAATGGCAAGCCTCGCTACTCTAGGGAAGGCGAGCAGGTTCACCCTAGACCGAGAAACCAGCCAGGAATTAAAGGTAGGGTCAAGGATACTGGCCTCAATACCATCAAAAGGCCCCGACTAGCTAGGGTGTTTGCCACAGGATTCAACCCTAGTGTTACTGCTGAGAATCTCAAGACATACTTGGCTGATAATCTACATATAAATATAGAGGTAAGACAGCTGACCACCCTCTCCAGGTCCACTACCTGTGCCTCCTTTTGTATAACTAGCGAATGTCCAGATCCAGATGTTTTCATGAATCCTGACCTGTGGCCAGAAGATGCATATGTCAACTGGTACAGAGAACCAAGACAATATCCCAATGAGGACAGTGCAGAGGCTTCTGGGACTTGGAGGCATCGCACACCACTATCCAACTCGCAGTAATGGAGGGGATACCAACAACAGCAGCAAGTATAAAAGTAACTTCATACAATTGCAGAGGACTCCCCAAAACAAAGAGGAATCTCCTGTTGCGACCTGACATCGTATCTACATTAAGGACCAGTGACATAGTCTGCCTTCAGGAAACCTGGTACACAAAACAGGACTTAGGTAATTTGAACATATTAGATAAAGATTTCCATGGGTACGGGGTCTCCACTACGGACACACGTGATGGTATTGTGGCAGGTCACCCCCCAGGGGGAGTTGCAATAATGTGGAGATCGTGCCTAGATAGTGTAATTAAAACCATTGAGACAAATTTAAGCTGGTGTGCGGGAATACAGCTGGAAGTGGGACACAGAAAATTTGCAATATTTTGTGTTTACTTACCGTATCAGTGTGCAGAAAATGAAGAACTTTATCTGGAAAAGTTAGGGGAGCTTGGTGGCCTAATTTCTGAATTAGAGATAACGTGTTACTCAGTGGTAGGTGATTGGAATGCTACCCCTCACGAGTTGGGTGGTTCCATGTTTGCTAAACATATGTTAAGGTTTTGTGAGGAGCAAGGTTTAATTTTGTCCTCCAAAAACCTGCTTCCAGAAAATAGCTATACATATGTTAGTGAAGCATGGGAGACCAGGTCGTGGCTTGATCATGCAATCTCTAGCTCTGACTTTCATGACTCTATCTCAGAAATGGCCATAAGATACGACATTACGGATGACGACCACATACCTATAGAATTAACAATCCAAATTAATAAAGCACCGGAAATAACAGAAACTAGCAATAGCATCAAGGCAAAAGTTCCATGGAATGTAATCTCAAATGAAGAGTGCCAAATGTACTGTGATAAAACCAAGGACTTATTAAATAGGGTGCAATATGATGGTAATGGTGTAGCACAATGCAGGGATCCAAAATGTAGTGATGCACAACACAGAAAGGACATTATTACATTTTACAATAGTATAATAGATTCTTTATCAAAAGCGGGGGAAAGTATTTTTAATAGCCGTAAATATAAGTCCTCATTCAATAAGCCAGGTTGGCAAGACTATGTGGCTGACCTGTATCAGGCCTCCAGAGATGCTAGGTCTCATTGGCTTGAAGTAGGTCAGCCTAGACAGGGGCCTATATTTGAACTTCACAAAAGAGCAAAGGCTAGGACCAAATATGCCATTAGATTTATTAAGCAAAATGAAAACCAATTAAGGAAGGAAGCCCTTGCAAAGAGTCTGGCAGAAAAGGATACTAACTGTTTTTGGAAGGACATCAGATCCATGCAAAATTGTAACACACCATTACCTGTCAGTGTTGAGGGGGTTACGGGTGAAGAGAACATTGCTGACTTATGGAAAACTCATTTTAAGGAACTACTTAACAGTGTAAACCAAAGGTCTACTAATGGTGCAATTCAATATGTGAAAGATAGTAATTATGAAGACATTAAAGTGACTGAAAGTGATCTTGAGAATGCCATAAGAAAACTTAACCTAAATAAAGCTTGTGGGCTGGATGGTATATATGCAGAACATCTTAAATATGCAGATAAGTTGTTAATAGATAAACTTAGTTCTTGCATCACCAGTCTATTTACGCATGGTGTCCTGCCGGAGTCTATGATATCCGTAATACTTGTTCCTGTCATTAAAGATAAATCAGGTAAAATTACAGCAAAAGACAACTACCGCCCAGTAGCACTTGCTAGTGTGGTGAGTAAGGTAGTTGAAATGATAATGCTAGAAAGAATGTCTGCATATATTGTCACCAGCAGCAATCAGTTTGGCTTTAAGAAAAATCACGGCACAGACCAATGCATATATGTGCTGAAAGAAGTGATTGATACATACAACAAACTAAATAGCTCAATTTTCTCTTGTTTTCTTGATGCAAGTAAGGCTTTTGATAGGGTGTGTCACAAAACCTTATTTGAAAAATTAGTTAACAGGGGAGTGCCTAGCTATATTGTTAGGATACTTATTTTCTGGTATGCTAATCAAAAAATGTGTGTAAGATGGGGCAACATCCTGTCAGGCTCTTTCGCCGTAACCAATGGTGTTAGGCAGGGGGGGATATTGTCTCCGTATCTTTTCAACGTCTACATGGATGATCTTAGTCTGGAGCTGAACAAGACTCGCACTGGGTGCTGTATTGGCAGCACCATTGTAAATCATCTCATGTATGCTGATGACCTAGCCTTAATCGCGCCCTCTGGAGCAGGACTGGATAAATTATTAAGAGTATGTGAAAAATTTGGAATCGAACATTCAGTCAAATTTAATCCTATAAAGAGCAATATCATAATATTTAAATCTAACCTTCTATTGAAATCAAAGCTACCTAAATTCCATTTGTATGAAGAAATTATAGAAGAAGTAAGTAAAGTAAAGTATCTAGGACACTATATTTCATGTGATCGCTCAGATGATGAGGATATGGGTCGTCAGCGAAGGTAACTTTACATGCAGGGAAATTCAATATTAAGAAAATTTCATATGTGCACATGGGATACAAAAATAACATTGTTCAACTCCTACTGCTCACCAATGTATACAGCACAACTATGGTGGAACTATAAGAAAATGACAGTGAATAGACTAAGTATCTCATATCACAATATCATGAAAATGTTTCTGGGGCTCTCAAAATATGAGAGTACAAGTACGCTATGTGCCTATATGAACTTACACTGTTACAAATCACTCATTAGAAAGCTAACATATAAATTCATTCAGCGCCTTAACACTTCTGAGAACAGGATCATTAAAATGCTACAAACTCCAAGCATAGTGTACACCTCCAGGATCCAGGCACACTGGAGGAAGTTGCTCTATATTTAACCTTAAGTAATGATTTCAGGTCTGCTACTCTACAGAATTAGCATACCGGTACTGATCCTCATAGTGCAGTACAGTACCGATATTCCTATACTGTACTGTAGCAACATACTGTACCGGAAGCTAAATGATGTGAGGCATGGTACTGTACACAATTAGGACAGTGGTTTTGGTAACACAGTAGTTTGATGACCACTGTTTTTGGTTGAGGCAGTGCTGTGAACTACATGATAGCAAGCTGGGTATTATTTAATTTCTTTTTATTTTATGTAGCCTATGTACAGTAGCTTATATATATTTATATATATTTATGTTACTGTAAGGTATATATGGACCCCAGTATGGTCCCCTCTGTACTGTGTGAGTCTGAAATAAAGTATTATTATTATTATTATTATTATTACTCTCCTATCCCCTTCCTTGTCCTGTAGGAATTGGTTTTTACACCATACCCGAAAGAGGATTAATGGAGCTCCGATCTTACTCTCAACCATCTGAACAATTTTACCAGCACACCTAAACTTCGTTATATGCGGAAATAGCCTCCTGAAAATATCAAGCCCTGGTGTGGGCTTGAACTCTCGACCCTTGGGTTTTGAGGCAGACACTTTACCAGTTAGACCAATAGAGATATCCCACTTGGCCTGGTCTGCTCAAGGTATTTCCACATCTGATTCTGTTTAGGCTAACCTATTTTCACTGACTTTACACGAGTAAGTCTTCCCATCAAATTCCCCAAGAACAACACAGTTGGTTTTCACTGCCCGTCGCTATAGCCGGGGGCATACCTAAATCTTTACTTGAATTCCTCACTGCCCCAAAGTTGTCATTATGGGAAATTCAAGACCCTTTTTCTAGCCCACCACTAACTCAGCTTGTATTGATAAAGACTATAAATTGAGGCAAAAGTCTTTGAGGCTGTTGTCTCAGTTTCTGCTCAGTCGCTAGATCGCAGAGTCACTGGTCAGGAAGGCTGAGGCAGTAACTGATTCGCAAGCTAAGAAGGCTCTGTCTCTCTCTAGGTGTCTTGTTCTTCAGAACTCTATCCATTCACTTGGTGACATCAGGGTTGCCTTCTTGGAGGCGGTCCGTGCTCGTCGGGACTTAAGAGTTTATCTGGTGAAGAAGTTGCCGGAAGAGATTGGGCGTCGCTTAGTTCTTTCCCTAGTCTTAACCCCAAATCTTGTGTGCCACGATACTTGGAGGACTGTGTTTAGTCTCATAGACTCTACTAGACAGACTGCCTCCGCAGCACGGAAGGAGTCAACTAAATTTATTAAGCCAAAATTTAGTCAGAAGAATCACCCAAGTGGGACTAAGTTTTTTGCGAAATTCAAAACCCCTTCCGTGCCGGGAAGCAGTAAGTTTACCAAGAGTAAACAACAGGGTAAAAGTTCGGGTAAGTGGTACAAAGGTCAGACTAAAAGTAAGCCAGGACTGGAGTCTCGGCCACCCTCTATCAGCCAGCCGTCTACACCAACCACATCCCAGTAAAAAAACTAGTCAACCACAAAACTCTCTTACTCCCGGGGTCCATGATGGGCGAGTTGGATACGAGCATAGTTCTGCCGGACAAGTCCAGTTGCATGACTGGATCATTCTGGATGTGTCACCGGGCTTGGCCCCGGCGGACTTGGGCACGGACAGTGGTACGCAAGGGCATCACTTGGCGGTGGTTCCGATGGCCTCATTTACGACAACCTTTAGAAGTCAACCATGTTTCTTTAGAGGAGGAGTCACTAGTCCAAGAAATGATAACCAAGCATATCATTGTCCTGGTCAATCCAACTTGCCCAGTTTACACGTCCAGACTTTTTCTTGTGCCAAAAAGGGACAGTGCTCAGATGAGACCGGTCGTAGACTTGTCTCACCTGAATCACTACATTCACAACCCATCATTCAGGATGCTCACTGTGAATCAGATCAGGTTAAAACTTCCGCCGCACGGTTGTATATGTTCTTTAGAACTGACGGAAGCCTATCGGCATGTCCCAGTATACAAAAGGTTTCAAAAATTCCTCGCAATTAGGATCGAGCATCAGACTTATGTCTTTCAACGGATGCCTTTCGGTCTGAACCTGGTGCCGAGAATTTTCACCAAATTAGTCTGACAGGCTCTGTTACCACTATTAAAGCAAGGGATCACGATCATGTGGTACCTAGACGACTGGCTGGTGGTAGCAGAATACGAGATACAATGCCTCAATCATGTCAATGCCATTTTACACCATGTCAAATCCCTGGAGTTCAATATCAACTTGGCAAAGTTGAATCTTGTCCCAACAAGGGTAATTCAGTGGATAGGGTTGATGTGGGATACAACACACCTAACCCTCAGTCAGAGTGCTGACAATTGGAACAGGTTCTGCAAGAAACTGTTTCTTTTTCTTCACAGTCTGACTACCACGAGGAAGGTGTGGGAGTCTCTCGTCGGCTCTCTCAACTGGATTCAACTTACTGTGAAGTTGGGCCGGTTGAAAGTAAAGAGGTTAATCTTGGAGAGAAACAGACACTTTCCGCTTTTGCCGGCGGAAAAGTCGTGGCGAATCCCGAAATTAATCAACAACTTACTAGCGGTCTGGGCAAGGCCGGAAACATTGCATTCAATTATGACGTGGACTTCTCCTCCGCCTACAGTATGGGTGGATACCGATGATTCAGGGACATTGGGTTGGGGTTATCAGTCAAACCTCGGGCATCAAGGTCAGGGTCTTTGGTCCCAATCCAAAGAGTTTCACATCAATGCAAAAGAGTTACTAGTTCCCTTATTATTCCTTCAGGCTCACGGTCCCAATTTGGAGGGGAAATCAATAGCCTTTTGGATGGACAATCTGAATGCAGTATCATGCATTCAGAAACAAGGGTCAACGAGGTCTCGAGTGTTGCTAGAGTTGTCGGAAAAGATATTTGTGTTAGCAGACAAGCGACACATTCGTCTTCACACATCTTAAATGCCGGGCGTGGCCAACGTATGGGCAAATGCTCTGTCACGAAGACGGAGCAAAGTAGTAGAATGGGCGCTCAAGCAAACCGTCTTTCAATAGATGATTGCAGAGCCATACCATCCACAATTGGACTTGTTCGCGTGAGAGGAGAACCACAGACTCCCTCTCTTCCTAACTCGCCGGGAAGTAACTCCGGCGGGGGGACCAGATGCATTGCTGATGGACTGGAACAGGTGGAATTCCATATATCTGTTTCCGCTACCAGACGCTTAACTCATATGTCAAGTAGTTCACAAACTACAGAATAATTTGGGGCATAGTGTCGCTGATCGCGCCCCTGTGGCCGGCTCAAGTGTGGTACGCCCAGTTGAAGATGTGGTGCGAGAACCCGGTGTCGCTCCCGATCTCGTACTTCCACTTAGAGGCAATTGGTAACCTAAAGACCTCACTGACTTTTGCATTGTGGACATTCAAAAGGCCAAATGGTTGAAACCTTATGGGGCTAGTGTAACTAATAAATTCATTTATCAGTACACTCTTTCCACCAGACGTCAGTACCAATAACACTGGAAGGCGTTTACTACATGGATAGTGGAAACTGACCAGACTGAAGCATCGGTGTCTTTAATTTTCAAATACCTGGACTATCTATTTGAACATAAAGGCTTGTCAGTTGTCACACTAAAGAATCACATGACCGCTATTAGGGGACCATTTTTTGACTTAACTGGCCTCAGTACCGCAGGCGGAGGAGAAAGATTTCATGGGTGCATGTTTCAACCTTCGTCCACCACCACATCAGCTCATGCCTACCTGGTCACTTGACAAAGCCTTGTCATTACTAAATTCTCAGAAATATAGTCACAATCCTACTTTTGATTTGATCTTAAAGAAGGCTGTGTTCCTTATGGCCTTGGCTACAGGAAACCGGGTATCTGAGCTGGCGGCGATGAGCAACGAACCGAATTGTCTCAGGTTTGGACGGCGCAACGTCAATGTGCAAATTGTGCCGTCACCTAACTTTGTAGCGAAAACCGAGAATGGAATTCGAAGTTCCGGCGCTCAAGAGAGGAGATTCTCACCATAAATTATGCCCGGTGAAATCTTTAACCCGATAAAGACGAGCCATATGTAGTGAACACCCTATAACTGGGCGGCCGTATTAGGCGTGATTTCCGCCTAAAATCGTAATTTTACGATAAATATCATTATTACTTATTCATACGCGCCTATTTTACATTTAATATGAAGATAGTAACATGTAACAGCAATAAAACAAGTGGGAATAGTGTTTGGATGGTGGAAATTGCGAATTATTGCCGACCGTTCATTCATGAAATGTGGAGCAGACGCGATGTACATCCTCTCTCTCTGAAGCCCAGAGGCAGACTGAAGCCTGCCTCTCTCTCTCTCTCTCTCTCTTTCCCCACATATTAGACACACAAGACCACACCCTGGGACCGGTTTGGAGATATTGGCACGGTAAATACACCGATAAACAAGTGAATAAGAGGAAAAATAGGTGATAATTGAAGGGGGGGGGGGAAAAGGAGGGGATTTTGACTCATGTGGAGGAATGATAGTAGGTGTGGAAGGGAATTATGTCACTTAAACACCCTTTTTTTTGTTTTAAGTGCTACTGGGGCCTTTTAAAAGGCATTTTTTTAGGCCTTACCTCTTAGGAGGATCGTCGTCTTTTCCCACCAAAACCTCTTAAGAATGTTCTCGTCATTCCCGGGTTAGACTTATATGGGAGTATCCCGGCCTAACCAACCGGGGCCCTCTGGGTAAATAGAACAGGTACACGCCTTACGAAGCGGCATTTAGCAGCTTTACTCGTTGATGTGATCCGGGAAAGCAACCCGGGAACCGTGGGACGTGCACATGACATTCGGAAATGGGCCGTCTCACTTAGGTTCTTGAAAAAAAATTCTGTCACAGATATTCAGCAGACGCAGTTATGGGCGTCCTATCACACCTTCCTAACGCGTTACCTGTCTATTACGCTAGATAAACCAAGCATGGCCTGTGTCGCATTGAGACAACGGGTCTGATGGTCTGGTGCTCCTTATGATTAATTGTTTATGATTAATTTTAAGCGATTTTCCCGCACTACCTACCACACCTCCGAAACAAAAGGAAGGAACAATCACCCCACCAAGATGTGCCAGATTAGCTTCAATAGATGTGGCACGTACTCCAACACCTGGGAAGAATTTAATCATCACCATCGACAATCCCGAGGCACAACGAAAAAGAAAAGATGGAAAGGAAAGGCAATCCAAGAAAAGACACCATAAAACACCATACCTCCAAGCGCCATTCTACCTCTAGGCCGCATCACCGCCGTAACCGTGAGGACAGGAGGGACTACCCCAAGAATCCCCCCCGCACCTGTGCCCTTATTAACCTGAGACAAACCGGCAGGAACAAACCAACAAAAGGTATGACCACCGCGGACAGTTCAAAGATCATTACAGTTGGAAAGCTCTTGGTTATATCGCACTGGAAGATATCCAATAGCTGGAAGATTTTGGCCCCTTTAATATTGGAGTAAAACCCTGATTGCACTGGTAATAAAGCCTTACTCCAATCTTATTTAACATTGTGGCTCATCAAATGAATTTGTTATTAGACCTTACTGGAGGCTACCTAATATCCGTTCCTCTGCCTCGATCCGGCGTTGTTATTAATAAAGAATGCTGATTTGTCAAGCGCTCTATTAGTAACAAACCACCCCTGTCTATTACTAGTTCATGCACTGGCTGGATGTTAATTAGACAAGGGCTCTGTGAGATACCGTCCTGCATAACGGCACTCAACATGAGAGTCCCTCCGATACGGAAGCCCAGGCATTTGCTCTGGGACATGATATCGGTAAAGGCCAAAATTAACTCATCAAAACCCAGTTCTGAAAGACTTTTATAACGGTCAGAACAGTTAAGAGACGTTGCGTCACAAACAACTTTCTTACGTTAGTTCGATAACGTGTTGCAGATGCACTGGCATATTGCACACAATATTTAAGACCCAACACCAAGAGTACTGGAAGTTCTGCATCAAAACTCTTATAACGGTCAGAGCAGTTAGTGAGTCCTCTCCTACGTTAATTCGATTATACTATACAAATGCACTGGTATATTGTATGTATTATTCAAGACCCAATACCCAAGAGTTCGAGTCTCCATCTACTGTCAACCAGCCATGTCAGGACAATCACCACGGCTCAGATTCTCACCAGAAGACTACAGAGTGCTCATATATAATATTTATTGGTGGCCCCTTCATCATTGACGATGCGCCTTAACGTTGGTTATGGCCAATCTTTGAACTCAAGCTTATCTTTCAAACTTCCCGCCCGGGAGAGATCAAAATACGATTGCCACACATCGTGAGCGAAACGCTCTTAAATACCACTCACGGACTCGTCCTATATGATGTGGGTACCACAACTAGAAAAAACTAATAAAAAATAATAAAATAAAAAGATTAAACTTTGATCTTAGCGTTGCGCTTCTCATGCGTCTGCTGTTTGTGTACGCTTCGCTTCCCTCCTCGAAGCGCTTGTTCTTTCTTATTTCTCCCGGGCCCGCTTGCGTCGGCCGTGTGTCCCCGGTGCTCCTGCCCTCCCTTGTTCGTCACCTCCCCTCGTTTATGGTGAGTCTTTGATCATTTGTACATGTTATGTGCTGAGGTCAGGTAGCTTATCGACTTGTGTAGGCTGTGAGTGTTAAATGCGGGCCCTGGAGACTGTTTTTCAGGGTCTATAGTAAATGTGTTAGGCGGAGTCCTCGTTGTGATAAAGGCGAGGCTCCCACGTGTGTGTTTTATTTTCCTAGCTCATTATTATTTCACCGCTTAGTCATGAGGTTTCTTATAGGGTGAAATTGGGCCTGTTGTTTGGTCCATTTTGGGTGTTCAACAAGTATGCCACGTGGGCTAGTGCTCATGGATTGTCTCACTTAGCTGAGGGCTCCTGCACGGCGCCATGCTGCTCTTCAACCTACTCTTCGTGTTTCTACGTGTTTGTGAGGTCATCGCTGGATCGCAGGTTTGTGCTACAATGACTAATTCATCGCCATCTGCCCCCATCTAGTTGGCCTCATGTAGGTTATTGATATATGGTTAGGGTGTGTTATTATTGATGTATTGATTACTATTCATGTATAATCATGCCATGTATGTACATGTTCATTCCAAATTGGAGGGTTGGCCCTTCCGGCGGTATTTTAATAAAGTAAGACTTAATACCAACGTGTCTCTTGTTGTTTCACGTGGTTTTTCCGCCGGGAAACATCGAAGAGTTATGTTAAAATTCAAAACAGCCGCGTTTGGTACTGGGTTGTAATGGATTTTGTCTGTTTTGTTCACGGCATCTAGTTTGATTCCGGCTGAACCGGCATGTAACTAAATATTATTGTGTTCCGAGAGGTCCAGCTATGCCTCCTCCTTTATCACAACTTAATCTCCGCCGTAAATAACTTAACAGATGAAAACGTTCGTTGCTTGGCACAATCGGACGTTTATCCTGGGGGTGCATCGAGGGGAGCCACGTCCGCCGGGATATTAACGGCTGAGCCGAGAAACTAACTCACCCATTCCTATCTTGTAGCTTTCAGTTAAACTGTTTTGCTTTAATTTTTGAGCGACTGGTCCGCCGGGAGTAAGAAATAATATCCATAGTAGCGCTTGCCGCCAGGGTTAGTTCTTGCATCACAAGACGGGATGAGGTCAGAGTTGGTCACTTGGGTAAGAAGTTATATCAATTAAGTAGAACATGGGACTACTAACTACTCACTTACATTTTTGGGGAATGTACTTAACGTAAGGGGAACTAAGATTGTATAGTGCTATTCACTTCTTTTTTCTCTTTTAACGTGGAGATTTTATTGCAATATTAGCTTTTCCAGCCTAGCGTGTCCTTATGAGCATTGATTCTTGAAATTTTCTCACTCCAGGTTCGCATGTGGGACACCTAAGAGGATCTGCAATCTCCCTGGCGGGAGGAAGTTATAATGGATAAGAGTGCTTTCTCTTTTTGTAAGGCTTTAGGTTGTAAAAATTTAACAGTTATCGGACACACCCTCTGTTTGAAGTGCGTTCCTTGTCTAGACTGTTCACGTGGCCGTTGGCTTTCCCGATCGTGCCCTCATTGTTCAGCCCTCCGCAATGCCTATTTGACCCATGCTGATAGCCAATGTAAAACTATTTTACTTCACATTAGGTCTAATTATGTAACATACTGTAAGACGGTCGCCCATAAATCTCTGCAGCTGGATGACCAGATTTTAGATGACTTGTTGAAAGGGGCTTTAGTTACTTCACCCCCTGTGGGTTCTTCTCGTGATACTTCCTCCCGCCAGCCTAAGCGACCAAGGACCGTTGATCCGCCGGAGACACCAGCTTCGTCTAGCCGGCGTGACAGGTCCCGCTCTCCTAGACTAAGACCCAAGTCGCCTTCTGATGCCCAAGCGACTAAGAGGTCCCGCACTGACTTTGACGCCCCTCTTGATGCCGGCGATGACAATTCCAGTAAGAGCAGGTCTAGGAAGTCCTCCTCCAAGCCGAAGAAGGCAGCTAAGCCGCCCCCTACGCCAGTCAAGTCTTCGTCACACAGGGAGGCACTAAGAGACACATCTAGTCATGTCTCCGGCCAATCTCACCGGTTCACTATTCCCCACAATCCGCAGCCAGAACCTAAGGTCGTGCCAGTTTTGGGAATAGAAAGGAGTAGCAGTGTGTGTTCTAGCCGGCAGGAAGATGATAGCTCTTCTGACCAGCAGCCCTCAGGTCATGACCCATTCTTGTATGACATTCCGGATCTGAACATTAGAGACCTTTCTGAGCCCTACGTTCTCGTTGACTCACAAACAGGAACACATGACACCGCTGCCCGGGTCGGCGCGTCTCGGTTGGGGACTGTGCCAGCCCCCCCAACCCGGTCACCGGGTCCTAATCTACACGAACAAGGAGTACACGCCGAGGAGCTGGCGTCTGGCCAACGCCCAGCTTCTCGTCAATCTGGAACGCAGGAGTCAGAGATGTCACAGTCTGCATCCTAGTCTGATCAAGAAAGTGGTATTTATGTAGCTAAGGACCAATTGCAAGAGTTATTTGACTTTATAAGACAGTTTAAAGGCGAGCGACAGGTAGTGGTGCCAGTACCAGTAGCCCCGGTGGTGCGACCTCTAGGGCAAGTACCAGTGCAACCTCAAGTTAGTGTAACTTTACCTCCCCCCACTGTCACTACTCAGGCTCCCACTTCGGGTGCCACAGCTCTGTTACCGTCCAATTTGAAATTGTTTTCAGATTTGCTGCCTCCCCCACTAGACAAGTCTATTCCTGGTAAGAAGGGCCCTATGCCACTTTTATACGGACCAGACAAATCTTGGTCAGTTGTTAAGCCGTTACACCCCGAGGTCGCACAGCCCATGGTTACAGGGGAGGCGCCTGTGCCGGAACATTGGGTAATCGAGGCGAGTGAGGCTAAAATGTTGCGGGCCAAGAACCAGTCGGGAGAGGTACTTGATGTTGTTGTCAGGGCCATTCCCACATTTTATAATCCTGATTATTTTGTCCATATGCAATCCCCTGCCTTGCCTCCCGCATCCGCCGGAAAACTTTTTTCCGACTGGACTAAGTCAGATGGGTTTAATGATTTAAAGCTATTACAGGGTTTGACCCCAGAATTAAATGCTGTACCCTTCAGGGACTCTCATGGGTCTTCTTTAGTTCATCTTCAGGGTGGGGAGTCTGGGCCATGGGTTGCTTGGGCACAAGAGGCTCAGCTGTTTGCCAGCACTATTATAAACAAGCACAGTCATCAGCTCCCGTCAGAAGACAATCACTGGTTTTCTATGCCGGTAGGCAAGGCGGATGGGATACCTCAATACATTTTTGAATTTTTGGGTGCCCCTAAACTATCTTTATGCCAGTTACCTGAACCTTTTTGTCCCCCAACACAGGTACAGATCGATAAAGATTTTAAAATGAGGCAGAAAGCATGGAGACTGGCGTCTCAATACCTACTCAGCCGCCAATTAGGGGCCTCTCTGGCCAGGACGACTGAGTCAGCAACAGACGCCGGGACCCAGAAGGCTCTTTCACTGACCAGGCGCCTTCTTCTCCAAAATTCCATTCAGTCTCTTGGCGATGTCCGGACTGCTCTCTTTGAGGCGGTACGGGTCCGCCAAGACCTGAGGGTGTAATTGGTGAGGAAGTTCCCGGCGGAGATTGGTAAGAGACTTATTTTGTCCAATGTATTCACCAAAACTATTGCCTCTGAAGATGCCTTGCGCACTGTAAATTTCTTATTAGACTCACAAACTGCTACCACTTCTAAGTCTAAGGGTGAGCAGCCAGCTAAATCTAACTTTAAAGCTAAGAGTTCCTTTCGTGGTCAAGCACAGTCATACCAGTCATCAAAGACTTACACCACCTCTGTAAATAACGGGACGCCTAGAGGGCGAGGTCAATTCAGGGGTTGAGGGTGTTGGTTCAGGGGTCATTCTAGGGGAAAACCCAGTAGCGATAGTAGCAAGGTCTCTCATCCCCCCACTCCAAAATCAGAGTCACATCCCTCCTCTTCAAAAAACTGATAACTTACCACAAGGCTCTCTCACTCCCAGTGCCACGGCAAGGCGAGGCGGAAACGAGAGTAGTACTGCCGGACAACACCAGTTATGCAACTGGCAACTTCCGAGATTGTCATCGGGCATGGCCCCGGCGAACATGGGCAAGGACAGTGGTCCGCAAAGGCCTCTCCTGGCGGTGGTCCAGGCGACCCCGTTTACGTATCCCCACAGAATTCAATCGTGTTTCATTGGAGGTGGGATCAATCGTCACAGAGATGGCCCAAAAACAGATCATTATCCCCAGTCCTGTGTCAATGCCCGTGTTCATATCCCGATTATTTTTGGTGCTGCCAAAAAGGGACAGTGTTCAGATGAGGCCGGTGATCGACCTCTCATATCTCAACACACACATTCACAATCAGTCATTCAGGATACTGACGGTGAATCAGATCAGATTAACACTCCCGCCGCAGGGCTGGATGTGCTCAATAGATTTGACAGATGCCTACTGGCATGTCCCAATCAACAAACGTTTTCAAAAGTTTCTAGCTTTATGCAACGGGGATCAAACGTTTGTCTTTCAGAGAATGCCCTTTGGATTAAATCTAGCACCCCGAGTTTTCACAAAATTAGTCCAACAGGCTTTGCTACCATTGCTCGCACTGGGGATCATGGTGTTATGGTACCTAGACGATTGGCTAGTGGTAGCACAATCCAAAATAATATGCCTTCAACATGTTCAACAGATATTAGATCATGTAGCTGCCTTGGGGTTCAAGGTGAACTTAGCAAAGTCCTCCTTGATCCCCACCAGGAAAATCCAGTGGGTGGGCCTTATCTGGGATACCGAGTTACTCACCCTGAGTCAGAGCAAAGACAACCGTCAGAGATTTCGGAGGAAACTCTTTCGGTTTCTTCATGCTCGGACAACAACGAGGAGGATCTAGGAATCTCTGGTAGGCTCACTCAATTGGATACAGCTGACGGTCCCGTTAGGTCGTCTGAAGGTCAAAAGAATTATTTTGGAAGGAAACAGGTGCTTTCCGCTGTTGCCTGCGGAAAATTCCAACTTTAATCCACAACCTCCTGGCGGCCTGGGCGAAGCCAGAAGTAATACACTCCTCCTTGATTTGGACAGCTCCGCCTCCAACGGTCTGGATAGATACAGACGCGTCAGGAACCCTGGGATGGGGTTACCAGTCAAACTTAGGGCATCAGGGTCAGGGTCTATGGTCAATATCAAATCATCTTCATATCAATGCCAAGGAGTTGCTAGTCCCACTATTCTTTTTACAGGAGCACGGCATGAGCCAGGCGGGAAAGTCTCTTGCCTTCAGAATGGACAACTTGACTGCAGTGACATGCATTCAAAAGCAAGAGTCAGCGAGATCTCGAGTGTTGCAAGGGTTGTCGGAAAAGATCTTTCGACTAGCAGCAAAGCTAGAGATTTATCTTCACGCAATATATCTGCCCGGCGTGGCGAACGTATGGGCGGATGCTCTGTCTCGGAGACGGAGCACTCAAGTAGAATGGGCTCTCAAGCAAAACATCTTTTATAGGATGATTGCCGAACCCTACCATCCACAAGTGGACTTGTTTGCGTCAGAGGCAACACACAAGCTACCTCTGTACCTCATACAGCGGAGTCAGACTCCGGCGGGGGGTCCAGACGCATTTCTGGTAGAGTGGAACAAATTGAGCTCCATTTATCTGTTTCTACCTCCAGACGCATCCTTAATGTGCAAAGTAGTTCACAAACTACGGGTTATCGGGGCATGGTCTCGATGATCGCGCCAATGTGGCCAGCTCAGGTTTGGTACAATCAATTGAAGACGTGGTGCGAGAACTCGGTGTCGCTCCCGATCTCGTACTTCCATTTAGACACAATTGGAAACCTCAAGACCTCGCTGACTTTTGCCTTATGGACATTCAGAAGGCCAAGTGACTAGGCCAGTTTGGGGAATCCGTGACTCACAAATTGATTAATCAATATGCTAAATCAACCCAAAGACAGTATCAGTCTCACTGGAAGTCGTTTACTACCTGGATAGTAGAAACTGATTAACAACAGTTCTCGGTGGCTCTGGTTTTTAATTATTTAAATTACCTCTTTGACATTCAAAAGTTATCAGTTGTCACAATTAAGGAATCACCTCACAGCAATTCGGACACCTTTTTTAGACTTAACAGGCCTGTCCGTGCCGGAGGCGGAGGAAAAGGGTTTCATGAGGTCTTGCTTCCGGCTTCGCCCCCCTCCTCATCAACTCACACCCACCTGGTCACTTGATCTGACCCTTGAAATGCTTCAACCATGTAAATATTGCCATGATCCTCCTTTTGGGTTAAAACTTAAAAAGGCAATTTTTCTAATGGCATTGGCTACAGGTGACAGGGTGTTTGAGTTGGCGGCGATGAGTTCGGAGCCTACCTGTTTACGGTTTTCGAGGCGCAACATGAGTGTCCATATTGCTCCTGCTCCTAACTTTATTGCAAAAAATGAACATAGTAATCATGTATTTACAGAGTTTGAAGTTCCAGCTCTGAAACAGGGCGATCGGCACCATTTACTTTGTCCGGTCCAGTCCCTTATATTATTTATGCGGGGGTCCCGGCCGTCACAGGCGGGCTCCCTCTGGGTTTCGCGGACAGGTAAACGTCTCCAAAAACGCCGGCTAGCTGCGTTACTAGTAGAGGTGATTCAGGAGAGTAATCCGGGCGTGTTGGCTAGGGCCCAGGATATTCGGAAGTGGGCGGCGTCACTCAGATTCCTCCACAATTACTCTCTCGATGATATTCAACAGACCCAGTTGTGGTCATCTAATCATACATTTCTAACATGTTACCTGTCCGTGAATCTCATGAAACCTTCTCGTACATATGTAGAATTAAGGCAGAAAGTCTAGTTTTAATCTATTTTGTAAAGAAAAAGGGGGGGGGGGGAGTATCCTAGCTAAGGACTCTGACCTGCCTCTTATGTGATACAAGATATGACGAGAATGAAAGGTCATGGTGATAACCCATTCCTTAGACTAAAATAAGTCTAGTCAGGAAAATGTTATGTTTACTTTATAGATGCAATAGAGTTCACTATATACTCATTAATCTTAAGGATTAGGATTAGAAGAGAGAGTACAAATATTTTGTAATATAGTACCTGGGGCCATAAATATATAGGCCAACATATTATCAGTATTGATAAAAGATTAATTTATTTATGTATTCTAAGCTATATGTATAGTTTATGTGTTTCACCAACTGTTCTGTCAAACGTAAATAGGTGACAATACCGCAGGCTACCTTTAACCCATTCATTGCGGGTGACGTTCTGGAACGTCCTGGCAAGTTACAGCAATTTCCAGGCTTTAAAAGCCTGTAAAAACCGTAAAAATCGAGTGTCAGTGGGCAGGCGTGAGGGGCCCACCTCCGTTCCTCAGAGCAGCGAGCGGCCCACTGAGGTTGACTGTGTCTCGTGCGGGTCTCTCTCTCTCTTACACAACAGTGTAGCCAAGCGAGCGAGTTGTTGTTGTTGTTCCCTAAGCTGCCTGGCCGAACAGCCCCGAGCGAGCGAGCGAGTGCTACCAAATAGCGGGTTTCCCGCGTTTCACTGGCACCGCTGCGGGTGAACCAGACCACGTATGGGGCCCGTTCTGGTCTCATTTTGAAGCTATTTTCGCCTAGTTTTCGGCAGAATACAGTTCATTTAATGCAGATGCTTGATTTATCATTCAGGAGTGCCTGAATATGCCCTAAATAGCCCAAACATAGCCGCAGCCAATGGGTTAAGGAACGCTGCCTGCAAATCCTTTATTATTTTCATTAAACTGATCTTTTTAGTACGTGTTTCTTTAGACCTTTGTAATTTATTAGTGGTTAATGATGTTCATGATGAATGTCCCCCTCCAGTCTTGAGATATCAGGTGCATCGTCAATGATGACGGGGTCACTAATAAATTATAGGTTTGAGTCCCGAAGGGAAGAAAGAAAACCTAATATTTAGTAGTGGCCCCGGATTCATTGACGATTTTGGCCCTCCCTTCCATCCCCTTCCCACTCATCTGCTATGTTTGGAGAGTCTCGATATATCAGTTAAGAAAGAACAAGGGCTTCGAGGAGGGAAGCGAAGCGTACACAAACAGCAGACGCATGAGAAGCGTAACGCTAAGATCAAAGTTTAATCTTTTTATTTTATTATTTTTTACTAGTTTTTTCTAGTAGTTCAATTCAATAACTTTATTTCGTAATATACATAAACTTATATACATTACATATACATTAGAAATAGATCAATCTTTAAAAGTGTGACCCGGTACATCCAATAATAGTTTGTCCCCTCATAATATATAATTTGTAATACTAAAAATAATTGTTTAACTCAATTCTGGTACTTCTCAATAAATTGATTTGCGTTAATATTAACTTAATACAGTATTTACGCGTTGTTACAGTAGCTTTCATTTAGTCGAAAGTAAAATATACATAATAAAAAAAGGAAAAAAAAAAAATATATATATATATACCGGTATATATATATATATATATATATATATATATATATATATATATATATATATATATATATAACTAATATTGTATAGCTGTTACTGTATTACTGTACAGAAAAAATATGTTTACTCCTTAAATTAAAGCAAGCTCCAACAATAAAAGTAATATATCACTTCAGCTTATTAGCTTATCAAGCTAAAAGTATATCTGAATATTGTTAGAAATTTGAAAAACAGTGTATAAGTAAATTAATATAAATATGACATGAAATAAAACCTAAACAGAAGAACCTATGACAACTTGTAAGAACTAGTACCCATAATATATGCAAGGGCCTCGTCTGTCCTCATGCCTTTGAACCCACTCTATCCTGGCTTTCAGTACATCTACCTCTTCTCCCAGTATATTAACATTGTATACATTTCTAAAGAGATTTATTACATGCTGCATCATGAACCCTTCCTTAATAATAGATATATTGAACTTAATGATAGGGTTTTGTGACCTTAGTATTCTCCTACAATAGCGAGCTTGAACCAATGTTGTATGATGGTCAAGAAGCAACTGGTTGCATCGAGCTGCCGTGATATGACTGCTGGCATAGGCTGGCACCTGACATATGCGCTTAAGTGATTTATTAAAAGCTATTTTAAAAGTTTTAAAAATATTAGATTTAAAAGAAGAATTATGATTCCAGAGGGGAATACCATAGTCTGGTAGACAGTATGAGTTAAAAAGAAATATAAAAGTATCTGTATTCACCTGTTTAAAATTTCTAAACATGCTGTTAAAGGAGGCATAACATTTGTTTATTCTAAAACTTATGTCATCCGTATCTTTGAAATTAAAAAGGATGTTATGCCCAAGGTACTTGAACGCCTTTACAACCTCCAGTCTATCACCATTCAGCTCGATGCTTTGTACTTTCTGATCTGGTTTTGTAGAAAAAATCATACCTTTAGATTTACCCTTATTAATTGTAAGTAAATGTGCGTCAATAGAAGAACATAATTTAGTATATAATACATCCATATTCGAAATAGAATCTGCAAGTAAAACCAAATCATCTGCGTAAGCTAAAATGTTGCTTCTTACGTCACCATATCTGCATCCAACATTGGTTCTTACCACATCAAGTATAATTTCGTTAATGAAAAAAATAAATAAAAAGGGGGAGAGAACTTCCCCTTGTCTTACTCCCTTTTCAATATACTGATAGTTACTATAGAAGTCTTGCCATTTAATGTTAGCTTTTTTATTTCTTAAATAATGAAGGATAATAAGGGTAATATCTACTGGTACAGAAGATTTTAACAATTTCTTACCTAGAATAAAATGATCCAACCTATCAAAAGCTTTTCTTAGATCAATAAATGTTGCAATAGCAGTTTTCTTACAGTTTGTATACTTTTTCATAACCTCTTTCAGGATACAGCATGTATCTGTTGTTGAAGAACCAGTTTTAAATCCAAATTGTCTATAATTAATAATAAGTTTTTCAGACAATATATCTAACATAAATAGTTCAAAGAGTTTTAAAAGGCATGAGGACTGCATTACAGGCCGGTAGTTATCTGCCTCTGTTACATTTGTTCTAATGTCCTTAATAATTGGAGTAGTAGTACCCTTTAACCCGGGAGCTGCGGGGAGACTCTTAAGAGTTCCCCCGGCGCACTGCGGGAAGACTCTTAAGAGTCAGAGAAAATAAAAATCAACTTTTGACATCGAAAAAAAAAAAAAAATTTATATTTTTTTTTTTTTATTTTTTTTTTATTTTTTGGCCCCTGGGCCATGCAAAATCTCAGTCCTCTACCTCCCCTCCTTCCCCACTTTCCTCCTCTCCTTCAGTTATCACCTATTTTCCCTGTTATTCCCTTATTCTGAGGTATATTTTCGTGCTAACATTAGAAATCCGATTGGAGGGTGTGGTCATCACTGATAGCAAGCGAGTGCAAGAGAGAGAGAGAGAGTATCGATCGACTGCGTCTCAGTGGCCTTGGGGGAAATTGGCGGGAAAGCAGATTGCCTCACCCATACATTATACAACTCGCGGGCTATATCTCCGATTTTGACCATCCAAACGCTGTTTTCACTCGTTTTATTGTTGTTTCAGGTTAATACCTTTATAATCAACCCATAATAGGCGCATATGGATAAATATTAATGCTATTAATGGCACAATGAATATTTTAGTGACGGAAACACCTCAAATACGTCAGCACAGGGGGACGTTTCCAATTACCCCCATGCGCACTTCAGAGGTTAATAAGTCTTCAGGGAGATAACAGTGGGTAAAACACGTATTCAAGAAGCAAGCAAGGTTTTCTAAGAATAATTGTGAAGCATTCTTTAAAAAAGTTGCATGGATGAGGTCATGACCTTGGCCCGAATTAAGACGAGGTATGAGATTTTTAAGAGTGTGACTAGATATTGTTAGATACATTTTTCTACCACCAGCCCAGGCTTGTTTCAGTTCGTTGCAGAAATTTTCCTCTGCCTCATTGTTATCCGAAATTAGACCAGGTAAAAATTTATCTGCAAATACTTGAGTAATATTAGAATTGTCACTTTGACCATTAATAACACTTGCCGATTTCTTAAATCCCCGTTATCTTTTAACTTCACCCCAAAATTTTGATTTGTTTTTATAATGACATTTTTCCATGATTGAATTGCAAACTTCTCTTTGTTCGTTACGTTTACAGTCATTGAGTGTTGTTTTAAACTCCTTTCTGGCCTCTAACATCTGGCGATGTAGATCCGTTCCTCTCAGTCTACCTTGTCTCACCCATAGTAAAAATGTCTCCCTGGCAACACTGTGTTTAGCTCTAAAACATCGGTTCCACCCTGGTATTACCTTATATTTATTTTTCCTGATGCTATGACGTTCGTAATCTCTACTAGAAGTCTGAATGCTGGTCGTGATATGTTTGTACAATTTATCAATCGTTTTCCAGTGATTGGGATCCCTGCAGCCTAACTTATGACAGTCATGAATAGGCAAGGAACACATATCTTGTAAGAGGTCATCAACCCTATTATTTATATCATTAAAATCATTCGCCTTTAGCTTATCCCAGTTAATATAGGCTCTATTTTCTTCAATAATCGGAGCAAATGATCTTGTCGGTCTTACCCCAGTAAATTTCAGAGATACTTCCACTGGAAAATGATCAGATCCCACAACACTGTAAAGTATTTTTATGTTTTTCACAGTAATGTTGTTGTCTTCCTTGCCTACAACATGATCAGATCCCACAACACTGTAAAGTATTTTTATGTTTTTCACAGTAATGTTGTTGTCTTCCTTGCCTACAACATGATCAGATCCCACAACACTGTAAAGTATTTTTATGTTTTTCACAGTAATGTTGTTGTCTTCCTTGCCTACAACATGATCAGATCCCACAACACTGTAAAGTATTTTTATGTTTTTCACAGTAATGTTGTTGTCTTCCTTGCCTACAACATGATCAGATCCCACAACACTGTAAAGTATTTTTATGTTTTTCACAGTAATGTTGTTGTCTTCCTTGCCTACAACATGATCAGATCCCACAACACTGTAAAGTATATTTATGTTTTTCACAGTAATGTTGTTGTCTTCCTTGCCTACAACATGATCAGATCCCACAACACTGTAAAGTATTGTTATGTTTTTCACAGTAATGTTGTTGTCTTCCTTGCCTACAACATGATCAAGCCACCTAGTAACCGAGTCTCCATAACCAACAAAAGTGTAAGAATCATTACTCAATATATTTACGTCATAGCATTGCAAAGAGTTTCTCTCCATGAAGTCTGATAAACTTCTCCAGGCTCTACCTGAGTGAGGGTCAGCATTAAAATCCCCTATGATAAAAATATCATCACAAAGTAAATTGTTCATTAAATTTTCCAATAATGAAAGTGTTTCCAAATATTTGTTTAAAGTTTCAGCTTTCCAAATATCGCTGTTCAAATATATATTGATAAAAACAACATTAAACCCATATATGTCTATATTAAAAACCATGTAATTTTTTTCCAATGTAATATTATATAATTTTAACTGTGTATTTGTTTCCCATAAAACAGCCATACCTCCCTCAAGTCTGCCGGCCATACTAATTAAAGATTTATCAGACAGCGTGGCTCCTACAGCAACACAATCGTACTCTTCATCAACAAAGTCTAAAATTGCAAGTTTATCATCAGTCAAAAACGTTTCCTGTAAACAATATTAGATCATAGCCAGATGATGTAAGCTGTCTCACCAAATCAATGTTTTTCTTTAGAGAGCAGCAGTTATAAGTACATATCTTGATACAATCAGAAGCCATTATCACAAAAGATTAAAAGGTAAAAAATATAAATGTATAACTATTAAGACCAGGAGAAAAACTACTTATTAAATTCACCAGGTCTGCTAAAAAACTTATTAACTACGATATCTTCAGGCCATAGTTCTGGATTAAAAAGTTGTTCTCTCTCGGCAAGTTTTACAGTTACTTTGACTTTGTTCATTAGTCCTGATTATTAATTTACTTATAGCTGTAATATCTATACCAAAGACATCCTTTATATATACCTTTAATTCCTGACCTGTTACATTATTATCAACTCTTCCAGTGTACACATCAATCATTCTAATAGCAGCTTTGAGTGTCGACCCTTCGCATTTCTTTAAACCTCTTACTCCAGTATTTACCTTCCTCTTCCTGTTACCATTCTTGACCTGTTTCCACCCTTCATCTACTGAGGAGGTACTGCTTCGTTGTGTTAATGAAGGGGGTGCCCTGGCACTCCCGTCTATAAAGGTGTGCCTGACACCCTTAGTCACGGCACCTGTACTCATCCTGGTGACTCGGGATGAGGGAAAGCTACGTTGCTGCCTCTTCTGGCTCACAGGCACACCTTTGTCTCGCAGATCCCGACCATGCCTCATCCTTCCCGCCACAGCATCGCCGTTATCCTTCCTTACGTTGACAAACACATCATCAACATTTCCATCAGTCGCCCCTCCGTTCCTCCCCGCTTCCTGCTGGTCTCCGCTGCCTCCCCCCGTCCGTCCTCCCCCCACCACCTGGCCTCCAATCTCACTTTCACCCTCCATCTCGTCAGCATCCCTCACACCTCTTCTGTTCACTATATTAGGAGTCGAGCTCACCCTCGCCACCTCTGAAAATTCCCTGGTATGGTTATCATTATTACTCGTGATTAGTTCAGCTCGTGGTGCAGGCGGCGTTATTGGTTGCTCAGTTACGCTGCGTAAGGATGTTAAGTCCTCCAAAACATTAACGTCGTTTACCGTTATGTCTCGTACTGCTTCGTCAAGACCCGAAACAGCACTGGTGAACTTGCCTTTAAAGTCAGCAAAGTCTATTTTCAATTGCCGAACAGTGTCGCCAGTATTTATCACCTCGGTTTTGATATCTAAAATTTTTGGTAATAGCTCCTTAATCAGTGCAGTATCTTCAGACAAGTTCAGTAGTAGTGGGCCAAACTTTTCAAGACTGATGGGCGGCATCTGTTTATGTGATTCAGTCACAAATTTCACAGGCTTCTTTGCTTTGATTACTCGTTTGTGAAGCTCAATTAAATCATTCAGTTCTTTTCGTTTTCTATCAGGATTCTTTCGACAGGTCCCATCTTCGCTCAAGATAGCACATAGTAATTCTTTCCCCTTTTTAATGTCTTCATAGCAGTAAAATGAGTTAATTATATCACTGAGAGTTTCATAAGGGTAATCATTTTTCCCCGAGTTCAGGAAACACAAAACACTGTTCACAATAAACTCATTCTCACCCATCGTGATGGTTTATTAGCAAGACTCCATAATAATAATTATCACAGAAAACGGAGAACGTTCACAAATATGAAGATATATAATGGAGATTCACCGAGGTTGTCTAGGATTATACTGAATAATTGTATAGATACATATTCAGTACACTTTAACTCCAGGTGTATATTATATCATAAGTATCGTCACTCGTTCATAAGTCCGGCAGGAAGGAGTTGGAGTAGAGGGGTAAATACCTCCACCTCCATAACCTCACCACAACAATATTGCAGATGTTCACGACCAACGAAGGTTTATAGTCACTGTATCCTTTATAATACCTCAATATTGACGGTCACTTCACCATGAAGGTTTATAGTCACTGTATCCTTTATAATACCTCAATATTGACGGTCACTTCACCATATTGTTCCCGAGGGCTTCACTGATAATGTTGTATAATCCATGTTGTAGCGGTTCACACCAACGAAGGTTTATAGTCACTGTATCCTTTATAATACCTCAATATTGATGGTCACTTCACCATATTGTTCCCGAGGGCTTCACTGATAATGTTGTATAATCCATGTTGTAGCGGTTCGCACCAACGAAGGTTTATAGTCACTGTATCCTTTATAATACCTCAATATTGATGGTCACTTCACCATATTGTTCCCGAGGGCTTCACTGATAATGTTGTATAATCCATGTTGTAGCGGTTCGCACCAACGAAGGTTTATAGTCACTGTATCCTTTATAATACCTCAATATTGACGGTCACTTCACCATATTGTTCCCGAGGGCTTCACTGATAATGTTGTATAATCCATGTTGTAGCGGTTCGCACCAACGAAGGTTTATAGTCACTGTATCCTTTATAATACCTCAATATTGACGGTCACTTCACCATATTGTTCCCGAGGGCTTCACTGATAATGTTGTATAATCCATGTTGTAGAGGTTCACACCAATTTAGAGAAAAAAGCAAGAATCCAGGAGGATATTCACACCACAACACACTCTCAGGGCTGCCAACCAGATAGTAGTGGTACCCACATCATATAGGACAAGTCCGTGAGTGGTATTTAAGAGCGTTTCGCTCACGATGTGTGGCAATCGTATTTTGATCTCTCCCGGGCGGGAAGTTTGAAAGACAAGCTTGAGTTCAAAGATTGGCCATAACCAACGTTAAGGCGCATCGTCAATGATTCCGGGGCCACTACTAAATATAAGGTTTTCCTTCTTCCCTTCGGGACTCAAACCTATACTATAGTGAAATCCCTCATAAGTAATTGTACTATACCTTATTGATCAAAGGAAGTACTTCATTAAATTTATATCTAGTACTTCCTTCAATCGAGGTATTACACTTGTACTGTTTATTTCGAGATAGAATAGTATGCCCTTAACTTGGAGTAAGGTGCGTAGAGTTATTTGTAATGAGGCGACACCAATATAGTATTCAGTATTTATGGTTATAGTGGTTAATGGTTAGAATATTTATATTTCCCTTTGTATTAAGATATAGAACTTTAATATAAGTTCTTCCCTACATTAAGTGGGCATCACTAGTACTTTGCTGGTATTTCAGATTGCGTAAAGTGAGATGGTAAGGATTCGCTCAAGTAACTCCTTTTACAATTATAAGGCGCATCACTAGTACTGTTATTCTTTAAATAAATTTGTAATCCTCTCTCTCTGGGCAACACTAAGTACTAGTACTTCTTATGCGTATTTCATATAGCATACAAAGGGAGACTTCAAGATAATTATAAGGTACTTCCTTTTATCAATAAGGTAAAGTACAACTATTTATGAGGGACTTCACTATTATTTTATCGAGGAGCACTCTGTAGTCTTCTAGTGAATATCTGGGCCGTGGTGGTTGTCTTGACGTGGCTGGTTGACTGTAGTTGGAAACTCGAACTCTTTGTGTGGGACCCTGAATAACGCTTCCTCACCAAGATTTTTACCTTTGTTTCTAAGTTTCGAACCCAAAATGGTAGAGAAGTCTGAGGGCTAAAGGCTTACTTTGTCTAGGCTCAACGCGCATAGTGACTCTGATTTGGTCAGCACCTGGAGGGCCCGGTTTCGGGGCCTCTGGCTTTGGTTTCTATCAGGGAGCCGGTCGCATTAACACTTGATTTGGTTTTGAGATTACATGAGGAGGACGTAGGTATCATTTGTATGTGAAGCTGGAGTTGGTATTGACTCTAAGGGGGATTTAGGCCTGATGGGTGAGGTGAGTCTACTATGACTTGGTTATTCCTTTCCTCATTGTTTGCATGGTTTTTGGGGTTTATTATTTCTGGGGAATAGTTAGATTGCTTCTTCACATTTTCTTTCCTTGGGTTATTACACAACACAGGGGCACACTGAAGGGGTTGATATTCTATTTGCATAGAGTTGCTGTGGTCCAAGTGTGTGTCTGGGCGGCTAGGGTAATCTCCCCTCCGACTGTCGTTTTCCTTCTTCACGCCTGGTGGTTTGTTGGAGTTAAGCCACTTTCACACATTCACGATGTTGGTCCCGATGTACCCCGAGGTACATAAATTGGTACATCGGCAGAGATAGTGACACGATGTACGCGTTTGACGACGAAGCCTCGACGGTGACACGTCGTAGCCACGACGGGCCAGATGGTACCACGGTTGCAACACGAGGGCGCCACGTCAATGCCCTAACGGTCCAAATTCCGGTCAAAACCATACCCCGACCGGTCAAAACCGTACCCCGACGTGGCACGAGGGGGGATGGACTTATGATGGTGTTACGTGTGTGACACGGCGAACACGACGCCACAACGACAGACAGGGTGACAGACACAATTCAATATAAAGGGGCCGGTTCTGGTACCTGTACCTCACTCTACACACCTCCCAAGCCACGGCCACACGTCAGCACCACTCGCCCTACCATACACCGTGGATGAACTCGAGGTCCTGCAGCTGCAGGTAGATCTGGCAGCACATCAGGCAAGATTAGATGTTTCCCTGTACAGAGCCTTGCAGGATGTGCAGGATGCCCAGGTGCCACCCAGGATACGGAGAAGGCAGGTCTGGACCCGGAAGTGGCTGTTGAGGCGAGGGCAGTACGGCCACTATGACAACCTGCTGAAGGAGTTGGCTGTGGAAGACACCACCTCCTACAAAAATTTCCTGCGGGTGGATAAAGCCATGTTCAGAGAGCTGCTTGAACGTGTTGGCCCACTGCTGGAGAAGCACGTCCCACCTGGTATGCGCCTGGCTATCACCCTACGTTACCTGGCTACAGAGGAGTCACTGCCATCATATTCAGCGGAAAAAATAGCTGTGATTTAGTATGAAAAGAAAAATAACAATAAAAAAAAGCGATATACCGGTACCGGTATATCTCATATAGTTTAAAATATAACAGTGCGTTTAATCTCCACTGGTAGGCTACACTTCGTGATGAATCATATTTTCTCTAATTGTGGAAGGTAAAATGTATTGATATAAACCTATCTTGTGCAGATATGGTACCTGCACGTCACTCTACACCAGGGGTGTCAAACTTATTTGCTCTGGCGGGCCATGTTTGACACCGTACAATATTGTAGGGCCGCATTAACCCCTTCTGTACCGGCGACGTTTTTTATATTTTATTGTAGCTATGTTTAGACCCTTGCCTGTGGAGATTAAACGCACTGTTATATTATAAACTATACGAGATATACCGGTATCGGTATATCGTTTTTTAATCGTTATTTTTATTTTCATACTAAATCACAGCTATTTTTTCCGCTGAACATGATGGCGGTGTTTAGAATATGCTATCATCAATATTGGACTTTATAGAAATAAATCTATAACAATAGTTTTTCGCTTTTTTTAGAATCCCAACCGCACCAAAATATTCGCTCTCAGTTGGTTTTCACCCATAATATTTTTTGTTTATTTCAATTGTTTTATGAACGGCAAGAGTAAAGGTTATTATATAAGATTTAAAAAATAAAAAAAAATAAAAAAATAATCTATCTATCTATCTATTGCCTGACGCCGTGATCCCCGAAGGGGTGGCCACGAACGAACCGCCCCCATGCACCTCTGTCCCCAGTCAGTCGACGCCCCTCCCCCCAACCAGCACCGCCTTCGTTCATGTACTTCCTTACTCCATCCTTCCACCTCTCATTCGGTCTACTTCTCCCTCTCTGTCCCTCCACCTCGCTCTCGTACACCCTCTTAGTCATTCTCTCGCTTTCCATACGTTCCATATGGCCGAACCATCTCAAGTTGTTCCTTTTCACACTTTCCAGCACATCTACCTCCACACCACACCTCCTTCTTACTTCCTCATTAGTCTGTCTATCCCTCCATGTAACTCCGCACGCACTCCTTAAGTAATTCATTTCCACTGCTCTCACTCTTGGTCTGAGTCTCTCAACCAACGTCCATGCTTCGCTTCCGTAAATCAGTGTCGGGATTACCACACTGTCGTGCAAGGACTTCTTCACTTCCATTCTGACCACCCTATTTCTTGTTGCTGCTTTTAGAGTTCCTACAACCCTCTTCCCCTGTTGTATCCTCTCCCGCACTTCTTCATCCATAGTCCCATCTTTACTCAACACACTGCCCAGATACTTAAAAGAGTTGACGATTTCCATAGCCTGACCATTCAGCTTCACCTCACACTCTGTGACTTCACCCCTTTCGAAGACCATAACCTTGCTCTTCCCCGCATTTACCTTCAAATTCCGTTTTTCGCACACTGTTCCAAACTCATTTACCAGACCCTGCAACTCCCATTCATTATCACTCATCAGAACTGTATCATCCGCAAACAGCAGTATAGGTACCTTCCACTCAATTCCCTCCCTTTTCAGAGATACACCAACATCCACTGCTCTTGATAGTATTTCTTTCATGACTCCGTCCATATATACAGTAAACAACCACGGGGACATCACACACCCCTGTTTCAAACCAACATTCAGGTCAAAGAACTCGCTCTGCTCACTCTCCACACGTACTGCCGCCTTTGCACCCTCATTCATGCTCTTCACTGCTTTCAGCAACTTGCCCTCTACTCCGTATATTCTAAGTACTTTCCACAAACCTTCTCCATCCACTCTGTCATAGGCCTTCTCCAAGTCCATAAAGGCAACATACACCTTTTGTTTCTTCTCCAGATATTTCTCCACAACACAATTCAGGGTAAAAATCTGATCTACACGTCCTCTTCCCTTCCTAAAACCTCCTTGCTCGTCGCCTATCCATTTCTCCGTTCTCACTCTCACTCTCTCAATCACTACCCTACTGTATACCTTCCCTACTACGCTTAGAAGACATATTCCTCGGTGGTTACCACACACTCCTCTTTGCCCTTTGCCCTTATATAGGGGGACTATTATGCCAGTCTTCCAGTCATCGGGTGCACTCCCCTTCTCCCATGCTAGTTTGCACATTTTCCATACCAATTCTATCACTATCTCACCACCATACCTCAACATTTCCCCACACACTCCATCTGTTCCTGGTGCTTTCCCCAACTTCACTCTTTTCATGGCTAAATAATAATAATAAATACAAAAATAATAATATGTGGAATTTCACCGTAGGAGATTACTGTTCAGTCCGCCCGCCGCCCGTACTTTCCCTCCCCATTTTTACGGATAAAAAATAGATAGGGTAAGACGGGGTAATTTCGCTGCGGGGTAATTTCGCCACGGCGCTAATAATTTGCATTCAAACGCTGATATCTCCGAAACTATTGCATGGATTCAGCTGCAGTTTGGCTTAGGCAGCATGACCAAAACATTATATATTTTGTTTTTGTTTTTTGGGGATTAAAAACAACCCGTTAATGTTCCCGATGCACCCAGATGCCAACACGTGTATACCGATGAAACCCGGTGCTCAACACGCCGTCCAAACGTCAACAACACAATGTACCCGATGGTATCACGCCAAAAGTCCATCGAGCGGAATTTTTGAAAAAATCCAAAACTTTGGTGGCCAAGCCCGATTTTCCACGTCCCGCACCGTGGGTAACACGCCGCTCCCCGATGACCCCGACACACGTTGGGGATTGCACCACGTTGTGTCCCGATATTCAAATCGGGGGCCATCGGGACCAACATCGTGAATGTGTGAAAGTGGATTTAGCCTTGTTGATTTGGTTTTCTTTGATACATCTTCTTCCCCTGTTATTATAGTTCTTGGATCTCGGGGGGCGCTGATTTAGGCTGCACGATGAAGTTATGGCAGCAATGCACACTGGTGCTTCTGAGGTGGTGGTTGTGGTTGGTCGATGGTTGGGGGGAATGTTAGTGAAATTTTTCTCCCGTGGCATCTCACGTTCTTCATGCTATGAGGGGTAGGATGGGAAGTATATGGTAAATAGTTAGTTAAAATAGGACTTCAGAGGCTATCAACACTTCTGGATTATTAAGCCAGCACACTGTAAGTCAAGAATAGCGTCAGTACTGGATCCCCTTTTCGAGAACTCCAGTCCCTTGAGGGTAAATATGGAGGAAGGTAGAATATAGATCGAGGGAGGGAGGGAGGGTAGATAAGACATTGATGGTTCTGATGAATAACTTGTCTTATTGTTGTTGTTTCAAGCTTGTGTGATTCATCTTTAAGTAGCTCATGAACCTTACATTTGTTGAATAAAACACTGTGAGCGACACTGTCGAATGCTTTGGATAGGTCGCAGAGTAAAATAAGATATTTTCTTTATGTTCGTATAAATTGGATGCGTGAAGAAGGTAGCTTCAGTAGATAAATTACGTTTAAAACCATGCTGGGTAGTGCTAAGAGCATGATTCCCTTCCAAATAGTCCATCAGCTGTGGTGTTGATAGATAACCATAGATAACAAAAACTAGAAGTGTCTTTGATCCGCGTTACCTGATTTAAAGACTGGTACGACTGTGGAGTGTTTCCATCCCTTAATAATAATAATAATAATAATAATAATAATAATAATAATAATAATAATAATAATAATAATAATAAGAAGAAGAAGAAGAAGGGAAAACTGTTACTATTGAAGTGCTTTATTTATGCAATAATCGAATTTAATAATTTTACTCCCAACACCAAACACCTCCTAATGAAATTGATGAAAGCACACGGTCCACCTGGGATTAGAACCTGGCCGGGTTACCACATACATATCTTGCTATCATTATAAACACCTCAATAGTCACAGGTCAATTCCCTGAAATATAGAAACATTCACATATACCTATACACAAATCCGGGGAACTATATCAGTCCCAAGCAATTACAGCCCGGTTGAGGTATTTGATGATTACGGGGAGGGAGTCTCAATAAGGGAAGGAGGGAGGTGAGAAAATGAGGGGTAGCTAGGGAGGGAGGGGAGGGAGGACACAAGGGAGAGGAAGGGAGGGAGGTGAAAACGTGAGAGGTAGGTATAGGGAGGGACATGAGAGGGAGAAGGGAGGGGTGTCGGGGGCCAGGGGGCGAGTCAAACAATCAGTGTTGCCAATCTAGCGACTTTCCCACTAGATCTAGAGGTATTTATTTTTGTCTAGAGGCAAATTTTTACATTAGCAACATAAATTTTAGCGATATTCTAGAAATTTGAATAGTTTTAGAGCGATATTGTTGAGATTGTGACATTATTTAAACGATGTTTGGCATTTATTTACCATTTAGCGGACTCTTACTTACTTTTGAAAACTGATCTAGCAGTAGTTTAGGTTTTGTTTTGGTAACCCTGGTTAAGCTGCAACAAACGGGCAGCCGCCAGCGCATGGCAGTGTAGTGTTAGCAGTGACAGTGGGAGGTTACGTTGACGCGCTCCCTTCAGCTTCAAGTGGAACCCTAGCGTATTTCTTCCTTTTGGTGAGTACTGACTAGATTTATTCGTTAGTGTCCTTGATTGGTGTGTGTTGCTTATTAGTTGAATTATACAAGATTACCATATGTTTGTTTATGCACGCGTGAATGGCAATACTATACCCCGTTCCAAATAGGTAGTCCAGAAATCATGAACCCTAATAACCTCTATAACTCAAAAAGGGCTAGCGCAAATGGGCTGTTAATTTCCACACATATTCCTTGGCTGACCCTTCCCAAATGGTAGATATATAAGCTGGAATACTGTAGTCGTTTGTGAGTTATATATAGGCTAGAGGTTATTCAAGAGTTTTGGCCTACTTACTTTGTCCGCGATGTCTTATAGGCCTATCCAGTGAAACTTGCTGTTATCTACAGTGAGATAGGGAGATTGTAGGCGGTATAGCCTATATCCAGTGAAACTTGCTGTTATCTACAGTGAGATAGGGAGATTGTAGGCGGTATAATTATAGGCTATGATGAGTTGCTGGATCTCCTGTTTCGTTTGCCAGCTACTAGCAATTGACAACATGAAGCAAAGTAAATTAAAATGGAATGAGAGGATCATTTAAAGTCAGGTCTATCTCATATATTTCGTTTCATCAATTTGACCACTTGCGAGTGTCAGGCTATAAGGAAGTTGGAGCCGAAAACATCGCTATTAAGCAGAAATACGATCATAATGTAGGTTCTGATGGATAGAAAGTATGTTGAATTGGGTTTTATGCATTTATAAATTTACTAAAACCGCATTTTAGCTGTTAATTCTGCTAAATATCGATGTCTACAGCTCCCACTTCGGTCAATATTTACGAGTCACACCACAGCTGGAATCTCATTTCTAATGGTAGTTTTGGGTTCCTATCATTCTATGCTTCATTACTATATACTTTTTATCCACCGGAAAATAATTTTTTTTCTTGTTTTTTTATTGTTATTTTTTTTTTTTTTTTTTTTTTTAGCATTAACCTAACCTAAAAACCTAACCTAACCTAACCTAAATGTATTTGCGGGCTATTAGGTTCGGTTAGGTTAGGTTTTTTGGTTAGGTTAATGCTAAAAAAAAAAAAAAGCCAAGAAAAAAATATATTTTCCGGTGGATAAAAAGTATATAGCAATGAAGCATAGAATGGTAGGAACCCAAAACTACCATTAAAAATGAGATCCCAGCTGTGGTGTGACTCGTAAATATTGACCCCAACTTCCTTATAGAACGAAACTCGCAAGTGGTCAATTCATTAACTTTTATTTCTCGTATTGATAATTTTTGAATCACTGTCCCTATCTATTTATGTATCTATCTTATCTTTTAGTTTCATCTGACAGAACCAATATGAATACAACATAAATAAATAAGAATTGCACCGTCCCACTTGCGAGTTTCAGGCTATAAGGAAGTTGGTGCTGTAAACATTGGTATTAAACAGAAATACAATAATAAAGTAGATGTCTAATGGATTAATCGTGTTAAATTTACTTGTATGTATTTATGAATGTACTACAACTGCATTTTAGGGTAAATCTACAGTTATACTACCCCTCCCCCACTACCTCCCCCCTTCAAAACACGCCTTTTAGCGTGTTTTTGGATGATTCAGCAGACGCGGAAACTGGAAAAAAACTTATTTTGATAAAAAATTATCACCAACCAAATAAGAGTTTTTCAGGTAATTTGTTGTTGTTTTTATTTTTTTATTTGATATACAGTGTTGTTTAATACCGAGGATCATCGCATTTTAGTATTTTTAACGGCTATTCTGCAGAACAACTACTCCTCGATTACGGAATTCCTGTCTCGTGGAATTATTTTGTTTTGCTCTTACCTTACTCAGGGGACCTTACTGATGTGCGTATAAGTGCTACTTTTTTTATTTTGTCAATTTGATTTTCACTCCCCTATAACATTATCAGAGTTATTTTTGTACAGCAAGTCCAGGACACTTTGTTTACATTCTAGCCTCCTTGGAGGCTCCTCCCCGATGTTTAGGAGCCAATCAGAGTGGAGCTTAACCTACAAGAAGTCGGTACATTTTTAATGGTACTTTCCTGTTATCGACAGCCAAAGCTGAAGATTGCAGAGTAAACACCATAGACTTTATCCCATCAATGTTGTATAGTTTTAATACCTAATCAGCGGGGGTGTGGGGGCGGCAGCCCCCACCCATAATACTAGGATAGGTTAGGTAAGGTTGTTAGGTTAGGCTAATGTCTTTTCAAAGTTGACTAAATCGAGTAAACTTCTAGATTGTTGGGTATCTGAATAATTACAATTAAAAATGCAAATGCTAATAAAAAGTGCGGTATTATTCTATAATTGCACCTATACGAGCTAAACAAATTATTATTGTATTTAACAGGAAGGTACGGTGAGGTAAGTGATGTGGTATAGGTGGCAATATGTGGAAATGGATTATAAAGGCATTCTGCCCCCCTCTTACCCCCTTACGAAAATCTACGGTTATTCACTCCACCCCAACTGGATTTCTACCGTTTTACCCAACCAGCGGGGGTGTGGGGGCGGCAGCCCCCACCCATAATACTAGGTTAGGTTAGGTAAGGTTGTTAGGTTAGGCTAATGTCTCTCTGAAACATTGTAAATCCGTGTCACATCTAGATTGATAGACTTTTGTCAGAGGGGGGCGGAATGCCCTTATAATCCATTTCCGCATATTGCCACCTATACCACATCACTTACCTCGTTGTACCTTCCTGTTAAATACAATAATATTTTTTTTAGCTCGTATAGGTGCAATTATAGAAATTTACCAAAAGTGCTTTCCGCACTTTCTAACAATAATATACACACTTACAATGCATTAAAATACATAAAGAAAATAAATAAGACCTAAAATAACAGGAGTAGTAGTTATGCAGAATGACCCCTGAAAGAGCCGCATGCGGCTCCTGAGCCGCAGGTTGCCGACCCCTGGCCTAGAGTATCCAGCTTACGTGTTGAAGTTGTTTAAGGCAGCTTTGCCTTTTGTCTTCTTTATGCACATACAAATCCTATACAGTATAATTATCAGGGTTGGAAAAAAGCATGTCATATCATTTAAAGACAGTGATTTAACCTAGGGCCGCCTATGTCATAAATGTCAAATATGTAACATGTCACAAATTTACGAATAAATTCATGAATTAAATACAAAAACATGCAAATTTACTTGTTATGCCCTGTTTTTCTACAGGTTTAACTTGGGTAATGTGAGTTCTAATTGACTGGGTATATAAGGCTGCATGCACAATACAAGATATGAGGAATAGAGAACACAAAGAAACACATGGTAGCAAGTTACACGATCACGTTTATTTATATACCACTGCAGAATACTCGTGCAAGACAATATAATGGAATTGAACAACACTAGCATAAGTGGATCTGGATGGAGCCTAGTCTCCCACTTCCAACGTTCAGGTATTAATCTTCTGATCACTGGCTTTAATTCAACAGGTTTATATACCGAAGACCATCAATGTTACTTATAGAATCATATTCACTGTTAGATTTATTACTGGTAGCTCTGGTGCACAAGTAGTAGTTCACAGACTAGATTAGACACGCGTATTTTAGAGCACGGGAATTCTAGTAACTTCAGGGGGTACTGATCTAAGTTGTATATTCTTGTCTCAGAAATACATAGAACGCAAATTAGTGGGCGAACCTTCAGATATCACTAGGGTTTCCTTCTAGGTAATAATATCTGGGCATATGGTTGATTACGAGAGTTAGTATCGCCTGTTAAATAATGAACACTGATACGCTTAACACTTCCTAATGTGAATGGTTATATGAATTATACTGGGGCAAAGAGATAGCCACTTCGTAGAAATATTAATTAGTGAATCTCTAAACAGCACAGTAATATGTAGTACTGCTAAAGGGAATCTTGGGTAGTATCTGATGGGTCTGGTCCTGGTTATCTTGCGTCCATGATGTTGGGGGCTAACGACTGGTTCCGCGGCCGTCCAGGGAGCCCATATGTGTGAAGTTCTCAAATACGTGGGCAGGTCCTTCTATCCAAATCTGCCACGGAGTCTGCCGGCTCTGGAATCTCACTCCGGAACAACACAAGGGCAGAGCTAGAAGTTAACTGCAGGGTAGTGACCCCTGATTGGTGTCTAGCTTTCAACTGATTTGACTGGGGGCGGGAGCTAGATTTATAGGCTCGGTTCTGGACCCTGTAGACAGTAGGGATCTCGAGTCTTATGGACTTACTTGAGCTCTCAATAGATATGGGGACTAGGTAAGATGGTATTTACTGTTGTGGCACATGGCTATAGGAAGCCTTTATATTTTCATATAACTGAGCCTTAGTAAGAGGTACTATTTTGGCTATACTGGAAGTATTTAGGGGAGAGAGACTGGATCTACTTTGCGAGGAGGATGGGGACAGCTGTGATAGGAGTGTCTCTCTTAGATTGTTCAATCTTCATTCTATGGTATAGCTGAGGTGCTAATTTAGTGATCAGAGCATGCAAGAAGGGTAAATGGTTTATGTGAGTTAATAGAGGTTAGTAAAGGTGTTAGTCATGCATGGTTAGTTCATTGATAGGAAGAATTCCTGTGCTACCTGGCAATGACTCGGAAGTCAAAACAGGGGCTAGGTATACCTCCGCGGCGGTGGGGGTCTCCCTCCTCGGGTGGGCAAAAAGGGGGAGCTGGGCGCCCTCTCTCTGTGATAGTCGTCCGGCGGCTGTGGCTAGGGGCTTGCCATATCACCAGTGTTCGTAATAACCCTCTGTGTATGAGACAGATGTGGGTGTCCTTAATACCAAAACCGAAGGTGCCTTGGCTAGCTGGTTTTACTCGGCTGGTTGTTAATTGTAGGGTTTGCTGGATGTGGTGGAGACTGGGTTGCTAACTCTGCCACATTTATCTGGAAGTATGGCAATAGAAGTTAGTTACTGGCGAGGCGGCTAGCCTCGCACCGACGACCATTGGGTGCAGGGTTGTGAATGGGTTGTAAGAGGATAGATGGCATGCAAGGGGCTAGTAAAGTTCTAATGTTGTTCTGGCCTACTAAGTGAAGGTAGGCTGGATAGGAGTATATATATACAAGGTTGGAGAGCGTTAGCAACGGACAATTCAAGGATCTTCAAGAGGTATGAGAGAGAGGCTAGGTCGGACAAGAGTAGAGAAGCGCGGGGTCTTATAATGAGAGGGGAGGAGTGCAGGGGGCTATAGGGGAATTTGACCCTAAGGTCTCTGGGCGTGGGGGTGGCATTAGGCTGCAGTTGATATGGAAGTTTGAAAAGGCAGTAGAATACGTTAGCCAAATGCTACCGGGGAATGCAACTATGGGGTGGTATATGAGTCTGGAAAAGATAGAGTTATGTGATCAGTCCGAGGGGTTATGGATACTATTAGTTGGCCCTGGGAACTGCGTTTTCTATTAAATATAAATACCAACAACAGCGGCAGTTCGTAGGGGTACTTAGTTATTGTTTCGGGGTACTTATGACAGATACTGGTAACCAGGTTATCTTATACAATCTCTGGTTGGGGTAAGAGGTGTATGACACGAAGTAAATTGGCGTAGTGTGGACTGTGGATACAAAGGAGGCAAGGGGAAGACGTATGACAATTGTGGAAAAGTAAATGGAAAAAGGTGAACACAATGGCGGATAAAAATACTTAACCTAAGGATTGAATACATAGATTTATGGGGCGATGGGTCTTCAGAAGCTTAGTCTGGCAAGACAAGATGTTAGGGAATGTTAATATTAATACTTAAACTAAGGATTGCATACATCGATGAACGATGACATTATAGTCGTCGTCCTAATAAGGTGATGAAACCTGGTTAATCTGTACTTGGCACAATACGATCCAAGGACAGTGCCGCTATGTCGTATCAATACTGGTGGCAGTTAATATTAGAGACACTTAGTTACTAGAGGAACAATGCAAGGGGGCGACTGAGCACGGGTTACATATATCTATACTCGTCATGGGAAATGATATACAAGGTCTAGGGACAGGCGTGGGTGTTTTAACTTCTAAGATATATAACATCTACTTCTCGGATGTAAGAACATACATAGATATAATTATGGCTGTCTGATGTGTTGGCATTGGCTCAACGTCGGGACAGGGCATGGGTGTTTTTAATATGAATGTATATTCCTGTTCATCATCTTTGTAGTTAGGAGTGTAGGACACGAGGGGGTAGTGTACATGAGGTGTGGAAAAATGGTCATTTAGAAGGGGTATCTAGGTGCAGACTGGAGCTGCTTAGCCCTGCAGGCTTGGGCCTGTCTGAATTGGCTGGCTCGGTCAGCTGGTCCTTTCGTTCTGTGGACCTTTCCTTTGGGTGTTTCTGTGTGGTTTTCGTTCGTGGCTTCTGTGGTGGGCTTCTCGTTCTGGGGCATTTTACTTCCCTCTCCTTCATTATAGGCTCGTCTCGAGCCTCAAGGGTGAAGTAAAAAGAAGCATAGTCAGAAAAATGTAGGTTAACAAGAAAGTAGTATGACTAAGGAAAAAATATATAATATATACAGTATATGGAAAACATGTAAATTTAAGAAAGAACAGATAATTAATAACACAGGAAATTAAGAAGAGATAAAGTGTTTAACAATGTATAAAGCAAATTTAAAAGATAGTCAGAAAAGTGTAGGTTAACAAGAAAAGTAGTATGACTAAGGGAAAAAAAATAATATATACAGTATATGGAAAACATGTAAATTTATAGAATCATGCCTAATCGCTTAGGAATTGAAAACAATCAAAACAAATTAATTACAATAATATCCTCATCATCATCAGGGGGGGTTATTTAGGGTCGCCGTTAGTCTGGGTGACGGTCTGGTAATAGGGGGTGGTGGTGGTTGTGGTTTTGACTTTGGGGTTTCACTTTCACTTTGGAAGGGCGGGGTGGATATACCGTTAGTTCTGTCGTTAGGAATGTGGGTCTGGGGGCGAGCTGGCCCGGGGCCAGTTTTGGAGGGGGGTCTAAGTGGTTTCGGTCCGGGGTAGTGATAGGGGGGTTTTAAAGATGAAACGGGCAGGTCGAGTTGGGGTTGTTGTTGCGGAAGAGGTTGGTGCTGGGGAGGGGTTGAATTGTGTAGAGAGTTGTGGTCGTGAGTGGGGTTTGGGGAAGGGTGAGTAAGGCTGAAGGTTGAGAGTTTACTATGATCGGGTGGTTTGGAGGTTTGGGGTGTGGGGATTTGATAGGGAGATGGGGGGGGGGGTCTGGGCAGGCAGGGTTGTGGTTTGAGAGGGGTTGAATTTGGACTGATTTTATTTTCGGGAGAGACATGGATGGGATTTCGAGGAGTGGTTGAAGTTGAGAGGTTGATTATGTTGTTTGGGGTGAGAGAGAGTATTTTGGGTTTTAGCCAAGGTGGAAAAAGTTTTGTGGTTGGATTGGGATGGGAGTGGTATTTTGTCGAGCGGGATCTTTGGGGGTGGAATTTGGGGCGGGTGGGGTAACGGTGAAGAGGGGGGTAAGATAGGTGGGAAAAAGGAGGTAGGAGTTATGTACGGGGGTGATTGTTCGTTCTGAATGTGGTCGTGAGAGGTTAGGCGGGCATGGTGGGAATTGGTGGAGGTTGAAAGTTTAGCTGGGCTCATGATGGTGGGGGACCGACTGGTGAGTATGTGTTCGGTACGCATGAGGGGGGGGGGGAAATCACTTTGGTGGGGGTCACGCGTGAGGGGGGGGGTTAACGGCGCGTGTGGGAGGATCAGAGTGGTGGGGTGTGTCGGTGGCAGTGACGGTTTGTTTAGAGGTTATCTGGGGTTGGTGGGTTTGTCTGTCATGAGGGGGTGAGTCAAGTGTGGGGTTTTGAAGTTTATTAGGGGTGTGAATTGTGGGGGGGGTGAATGGGGGGGGGGGGGAAGGGAGCTACTGACGGAAAACTGTCACAAGGGAAATTTTGTTGGTGGGGGGATAGTTGAGCATTTCTGGGGGAAGGGGGGGAACATGGTTGGGTCCCTAGGTCGTCACGCGTGAGGGGAGGATTAACAGCGCGTGTGGGAGGATCATAGTGGTGGGGTGTGTCGGTGGCAGTAACGGTTTGTTTAGAGGTTATATGGGATGGGTGGGTTTGTCTGTCCTGAGGGGGTGAGTCAAGTGTGGGGTTTTGAAGTTTATTAGGGGTGTGAATTGTGGGGGGGTGGAAGGGAGCTACTGACGGAAACCTGTCACAAGGGAAATTTTGTTGGTGGGGAAATAGCTGAGCATTTCTGGGGGAATGGGGGGAACATGGATGGGTCCCTAGGTCGTCACGCGTGAGGGGAGGATTAACGGCGCGTGTGGGAGGGTCAGGGTGGTGAGAGGTGAGCGAGTTAGAACACGGGATTTGTTGGGGGGACTGCGGCGGGTTGGTGGGGGAAGAGTTAGGTGTAGAACAGGGGTTATTGGTAGAGGACTGATGTATTGATTTGGGGTTGTTTACAGGACGAATTTGGGGAATTTTCTTGGTGTCAGTCTCGGTCTGGTTAAAGGTTATGTGGGACTGGGGAGGATTAGTGGGGGCAGAGTTAGGCATAGGACATGGGTTATTGAGGGAGGAGTGATGTACTGATTTGGGGTTGTTAACAGGACGAGTTTGGGGAATTTTCTTGGTGGCAGTCTCGGTCTGGTTAGAGGTTATCTGGGACTGGTGAGTTTGTTTGACATGAGAGGGCGAGTCAAGTGTGGGGTTTCGAAGTTTTCTAGGGGTGTGAATTGTGTGGGGGTGGAAGGGAGCTACTGACTGAAAACTGTCACAAGCTACTGACGGAAAACTGTCACAAGGGAAATTTTGTTGGTGGGGGAATAGCTGAACATTTCTGGGGTCATGGGGAAAATATGTTGTGGTAGGCCTACATAGGTAGGCATAGCTAGAATACGGGGCTTGTTGGGGGGGCTGCGGAGGGTTGGTGGGGGAAGAGTTAGGTGTAGAACAGGGGTTATTGGTAGAGGACTGATGTATTGATTTGGGGTTGTTAACAGGACGAATTTTGGGAATCTTCTTGGTGGCAGTCACGGTCTGGTTAGAGGTTATCTGGGGTTGGTGGGTTTGTTTGACATGCATAGAAAAAGGATGGGGTTTATGGGGTAACACAATTGATGGAAGATGATCGTTGGTGGATGGCTGGGCAGGGGAAAATTTAGGGATGGTCAGAGAGGATAGAGGCAAGGAAGAGTGCACTGGGGTTGGACTTTCACCGGAAGTCATTTTGGAAGGGTGCACGGAGTCTTGGATAGGGGCTGAAGGGTTGGATAGGGGATTCATCGAACCGAGTAGGCATTCTTCTCTGATGGAGAGCATAATTATGTTCTTCGAATAAGCCATACGGGTCGAGATGGGCGGTGATGTGGGGTGGGAGGATGTTTAACAATGCGGTGAATAAGAGTTCATTTTGTTGGTCGTAATCTTCATAGCTATACGTAGTCCTCACGTATCTGTAGAGTTGTATGAGGGTCACATTTATATCCCCTTCATACTTGATCTCGTCGATTTGTATTATTTTGGGGGAGATGAGGGAACCCAAAAGTGGCCCTAAGGTCCGGATCACGAGGGATCGAAACTGGGTCCAGGTACTCTCTGGCGTTACCTGTTTAGCAAATTGGGAAACGGCTTTTCCCAACTGCATAATGTGCGATAATGCAACGGCGATTTTTTCGCGGTAATTTTGAAGTGCCACATCTAACACTGGTTTTATTATGTCTAAGTAAGTGGCAATATCATACGTGTTTACATCATACTTGGGAATGTGTGTGAGTGACTGCCAATTTCGCGATGTTGCCATGCTTCTACTGTTCCAAACTTGCAGTGTAATGCAACCTTTTATCCGAATCAAGAACCACCGCTTCCGCCAATGTTATGCTAGGTTTTACCAGGGTTAAATAGGAATGGGAATTATCCCCAGGCTACCTTTAGGATCAACCTTTCCTGGTACCTGGCACGGGGTACGAACCTCTGAAGGGAATTTAACCCCCCTAAAAACCCACAGGTTTTGAGATGCCTTGGGTGGGGTTTGAACCCTGGTTAGTGACGCACCACCATCACCACCAGGCCCGCACGCTAACCCACTGTACTACCACGGACGTACAAAAGTATAGCAACCTTAGTCCGATTTTTAAGAACCACGGTGATAGTCTCTCGAGATGAGTTTATTGGACTTACCGTCTACGACTATTTTACGCTATACCTGACGTCAACTCGGGTTAGTATTATTGTGGGTGCGGGAAATTTTCGAGGGCATTACACCAAAAATGAATGTGGTGTAATGCCCTCGAAAATGTCCCGCACCCACAATAATACTAACCCGAGTTGACGTCAGGTATAGCGTAAAATAGTCGTAGACGGTAAGTCCAATAAACTCATCTCGAGAGACTATCACCGTGGTTCTTAAAAATCGGACTAAGGTTGCTATACTTTTGTACGTCCGTGGTAGTACAGTGGGTTAGCGCACGGGCCTGGTGGTGCGTCACTAACCAGGGTTCGAACCCCACCCAAGGCATCTCAAAACCTGTGGGTTTTTAGGGGGGGTTAAATTCCCTTCAGAGGTTCGTACCCCGTGCCAGGTACCAGGAAAGGTTGATCCTAAAGGTAGCCTGGGGATAATTCCCATTCCTATTTAACCCGGGTAAAACCTAGCATTTCATTACTATTTAATTTACTAGTATAGCCAATACATAAAGCTCTATTTCATGCTGGCCCACAATACCATAGCTTCATTATAAATATCAGAGGTAACACTTAACATCAGTTGTGCCGGTATATTTAGCATTTTTTTTTTTTTTTTTTTTTTTTTAAAGTGGAAAAAGAAACTTTGAAAAGACATTAGCCTAACCTAACAACCTTACCTAGCCTATCCTAGTATTATGGCCCCACACACCCGCTGATGGGTTTGTTTATGCTCGGGACTATTTATTTAATATCATATCAGGGTTTTCAAAGTTGTTGTTATCGCAAATCCTCCATGGGGACAATGTTGAGAATATTATTGCGAGTCTATACATACCTATTGTCCCTAATAAAGTGTGGTCTAATCCTGTGTAGCGGGTGGACCTGTACATATATCTCAATAATTTGGTAATGCTACAATATATTTTTACATTTTACATTAATAAATAGTCCACTAATATACTAGGTTAGGTTTTGGTTAATGCTGCATTTTGTGTTACCACCACCACTGATCAGCCATTGGGCTTTTGGCAGAAAATGCCAACAATTATCAGTGATATCCGAGACATGTTTACATACAATGTTCTCATCGTCCAGCATATTACTGCTTCATATTCATCAGCCAACTTAAAATAGCCCTATATAATATTTAATTATCACTAGAACAATACACTATACCATGTAGGAAGTCTTCTGGAGAAATAGGGCAAATTTAGATAAAATTGCAAGATAAGCTAAATCACAAATGTATGCTAGAATAGCATTGACAAATCGCTAGATAGTCACCAGACACTAAAAACTTGTATGTCACTAGAAACCATATGTTGAAGTATCTAGAATAATCTTTAACAATCGAAACATCTCTCCAATTCCTTAAAATAGGGAAAATAACTTGAATATCGCTAGAATTCATCACATCTTGATGTCGCTAGATGGAAGTGATTCGCTGGATCTAGGCGGTAGCAGCTACATTGGCAACATCGTACCAAGAACCTTCATTCCGTTATAATGATCAAGGTCAGATTTCGAAACTATTACAATTATTTCAAAGTTCAGAGATCATCAGATCGGTTTGGAAGTCGATGTACACAATTTCAGTTCCATTAGTTTAAGAAACATTCACATAATATGCTACTTAGAGGGTTTAATAAAGAAGCATTCCTCTCCTGTCATCGTATAAGCGAACGCAAGCTGGGTTTTTTTTTTTTTTTTTTGAGAACGTCAACAAATGCTTCGTATATTTGGGTTTGGTGAACCTTTTGGGGTTCCTAGTTATACATTAGAACATATTTAAATTTTGCACACTCTTATAAGTATAAACACTTACTTGTTAAAGAGGAAATACTCAAAAGCCAAATTTAGAATGATCGGGAATATCTTTATTTTGGCGTATGTTTGGGATAATTTAACCCGTACAGCCCCAGCGACGCGCCTGACGCGTCGGCGATGTATGTAACGCACAGCCCCAGAGACGCGCCTGGCGCGTCACCCTAATTGCGCCGACTGTAACCTCGGGTGTAGCCACTCAAGAGGGCTCAGATTTGTATGGGAGCTATGTACGTATCCCACGCAACCGTGCCGATGGTTGAAAACTCTCAAAGTCCACGTGCGTGCGCGTGAGCGCGCAATAACCTGGTTTTTTGGGGTAATTGCCTTCAATTTTTTACTCTTGTAAAATACGTTTTCGGGGGCTCTGTAGGACCATTCTTTAAGCTTTTTGAGCGGTTTTTCGTGGTTTTTCCTTCATTCGCTATTGTTTCTGGAATAAAACAATTTTTTGAAAACCGCCCGGGTTCTGGTGAACAAACATTACAAAACTAGCCGGGGCTGGACGGGTTAAGACTACATTTAGGTAGATAGAATTTTTTAACACTCGCCAATGAAATATGATGACTTGCTTACAGATATATACTTAAAGCCCGAATCGGCTTGACTTTAACCCAGTTGTTTACTTCCTCAACCCTGTGGAGGAGCAGGGTTGAGTTGGCTTGATATTGGACACCCTTTTATGGTCATTTGGGTGTGAAATACGACACCATTTCCAGTCTATCGGAGATAATGATGGTAAAGGAAAATGCGGTATAGGTTAGGTTAAAGATTTTAGCCGCATTTTCTTTTACCATCACTATCTCCGATAGACTGGAAATGGTGTCGTATTTCACACCCAAATGCCATAAAAGGGTGTCCAATATCAAGCCAACTCAACCCTGCTCCTACACAGGGTCGAAACTCAACCCGATTCAGACTTTCGGAACTTGATAACAGTTTTAAGACTTTTTGTATATATCCATATATAAATAATCGATTTGGATGTCATAATTATAAATGTACCTAGCTATATCTTCAGAATGTCCAAAAGAAGTGTCATAATCCTATAGAAGGCCGATAACCTACCGGAGTTATTATATATAATGCCTCAAAGCAAGTGATTATATTATAGGAATAGTCATCACAATTTTTTACAAATTCAACTAGATCAAAATAATATCGAAATGATGGATCATTAATTATTGATCTTGATATGTAGGCCTAAAGCGTGTTGTGTATAAACATTGGAGCACATGGTCGCAGCCGCGGTGCCACTCCATTCGCACCTAATCACTATTATATTTCGGTGTATTCTTACTTAAATGTATATCATTCGGGTTGATTAGGTTACACAATACAATATTACTAAGTAACAGTACACGCATATATATAAATAAAACATTTGTGAAATATAGGTTCGACCGCGCTAAGCACCACGGCTGCGTTTGGGCCAGTAGGAACGGTGACTGGACGACTCGGCCCATGGGACAACTCGGCTCGGACAGCTCGGCCCACTTTTGGACAACTCGGCCACGACGGCGAGACAACTCTGCCCATTATTTGAGACAGCTCGGCCCCATGTTTTGCTATAGGGCAATTTGACGAGACCAGTCAGGATTAGGATGGGGAGAGCTAAGTGGAGGGTTTATGGGTGAGGCCATGTATGCCGCACCAAATCCTGTCCTCTGCGTATGCGCGGCCTTTTCCCTAATATTTTTATTATGTTATTTAGGCTCAACTGTTAGGTTAATTTAAGTTAGGTTAGGTTAGGTTAGGTTAGGTTAAGATAATATAATAGTAGGCCTATAAAGGAAAAACAAATCGTGCCAAGGGGCCTAAGATTCTCACGCATGCACAGAGGACAGAATTTGGTGCTGCATACATGGCCTCCCGTTTATGGCGTGTGTGTAATGTGGGCGAAATGATCGTTTATTGTATAATTATGTCATCTTTTTTTTTTTTTTTTTTTTTTTTAAAAAGAGCCAATGAACGGAGGAAGGAAAAACACAGATAAAACAAAAAGGTCCATGTGCCTAAAGGCATCCTCCATTCATAAAATGTTTGTAACAACTGGATTTAAACATTTGTAGATTGTAAGTTTGTGGAAAGCAATTAGAGGGAAGTGAATTCCAAAGAGTAGTAGCTCTGGGGATAAATGAATTCTGATAAGCAGAAGTTCTGCATTGTGGAGGAGAAAGTGTAAATTCATGGGCGCTCTCAGCTGCCCTAGTTCTACGGGGAAAGATGTGGAGAGGCGGCACAATTGAAGCAAGTTCCTCGGAACAATTGCTGTGAAAATATCTGTAGAATAATGCAAGGGATGCAACGTTTCTTCGTATGGATAATGTAGGAAGGTCCTGTGTGATTGCAGGGTTATTGATTAATCTAATAGCTTTATTTGAATTTTGTCCAACTGCCTCAATGCAACCACTCCACTTCCACACCACAGAGGTGAACAGTAATCCATCTGAGAACGCACATGACTTTTATATATCACGGCCAACTGCTCGTCAGTGAAGAATTCTCGAACTCTGTACAGGAGTCCCAGTTTTTTAGAGGCATTCTTAGCAATGCTTCTAACATAATGTGTCCAGCTCAAGTTAGTAGTTAATGTTACACCGAGAATGTCAATACTAGGGGAAGTGGGAATATTTACATCATTAAAAAATATATGGGAGTCAGTGAGATTCTGTCGGTTAGAAAATTGAATGTATTGGTTTTCTGTGCATTAAAGGAAACTAGATTCTTTTGTCCCCATCCATTAATTCTAGAAAGGTCCTGGTTCAGAGAAATTGCAGTGTTTATTTTTGAATTTATAAGATCGGGTTGGGTGAAAGAATTGGTAAATGTGAAGGAACTGTGGAGTGTTGAGTCATCTGCGTAGGAATGTATTGGATTATGAGTGGTAGATATGAGATCATTGATATGAATGAGGAACAGAATTGGGGCCAAAACTGATCCCTGGGGAACACCAGCATTTATTGAGTGAAATTGAGAATAAAGGCCATCTACCATTACACGTATTTTTCTGTTATGAAGATAAGAAGAAATTAGTGGAACTAATGATGCAAGGCCGTAGTGTGACATCTTCGACAATAAGGATTGATGCCAGACTCTATCAAATGCCTTTGATATATCCAGTGCTATTGTATGTGTTTCACCATGTTGGTCTGTAGCTTGGTTGATTTGATGCGTAAGAAGGCAAAGCATGTCTGCAGTTGATCGACATCGTCTAAAACCATATTGCCTATCACTGATTAATTTATTATTCTCAAGATGCTTAATTATGTGATTATTTAATATAATTTCAAAGACTTTACCAAGAGTGGAAGTTATAGCTATTGGTCTGTAGTTTGATGGATCTGAAGAGGCACCTTTTTAGGAACTGGATGGAGGTTTGCTTCTTTCCAGGGTACTGGGAAGCATGAGGTATGAGTACACAGACGGAATTTTTTTGCCAATACAGGAGCGAGCACCAAGGAGCAATTCTTAAGTACTATTGGAGGAATTTCATCTGGACCAGGAGCCTTATCTACTGAGAGATTCTGCAAAATAGTTTTGACATGTCTGGTGTGGATCTTAAGTGAGAGAATTTCAGGCGAATTAAAATTAAGTACAGGGACATCTTGATTTATTTCATCTAAAGTTGAGTTGGTGGAAAAAATATCCGCAAGAAGGTTAGCTTTACCTCGTGGGTCACTTACAAGATTGCCAGTCGGAGATTTTAATGGTGGAATGGATGAAGCAGTAGTGAAGTTGGATTTAAATGAGTTAAGAGTAGACCAAAATATTTTGTTATAATTTGGATTATTTAGAAGTTTATTTGCCTGCTTGTGGAGAAAGTTTGATTTAGTTAGGTTTAATACAGTTTTGGCATGATTTCTGATGTTTCTAAAGTAATTAAAGGCTTCATGAGTTTTTGATCTTGTGTATGCATTGTAGGCTATTGCTTTTTGTTCAGTTACTCTAGCACAATTATGGTCAAACCATTTAGGTGAATTAGATCTTTTACTGTACCTTTGATGAGGAATAAAAGTTTCCATTCCAATTTTTACAAAATCTTGTATGTGGCTCAAGGTGGAGTGTGCATCATTAGAAAAGAAAGAGGTCCAGGGAATATCAATAAAGAAACCTTGAAGACCCTCCCAGTCTGCCCTATCGTAATGCCATTTAGTCACCAAAACAGGTTCAGAGTGGGAAGGTGTGGTAGGTGATAGACAGGTGGCCTGTATCAGGCAAGTTCTCTCGATTCATAATGTGTAGGTTAGGTTAGGTTAATTAAGAGTTGTCTCGTAATTAATACGGGGCCGAGCTGTCTCGTTTTTACTGGGCCGAGCTGTCCTGGCCGAGCTGTCCCGTGGGCCGAGTAGTCTAGCATTCGTAGGAACGTAGATATATCGAGGGGTGGGTGGGGCCAAAGTATATAGACACTATAGTCATCCTCCTATGAAATGAGCTACAAGGTGGAGTCCCTCGCCCTGTGCGGTGTTGTCAAATATTCAAAGCTTTTACAACAAATGTTAGTTTTTCAGGCTATTAACAAATTAATTTTAGCTTTTATGACTATATATATTATATTACAATTTTTAAAGGTTATGTGGTGTTAAGAAACATATCATTTTAAGGATATATAGAAGGAATTTATACAACATATGGCACGCTATTTAGAACATGCTGCCATTTTTCTGGGGACAGCTATAAATAGATTTAAGGAATGGTAGGAAATGCGACGTTGCCAAGTAATGTCAATGCGGTTCTGTTGGCTACGCACGCACTCACACACACCCCTACAGATACACACACAAACACACATACATACACAATCTCCAAAATGCAATATAGCACAATGTAATCCCATCAAAAGAGAGAGAGAGAGAGCTGGATACGAGTAATGGCAACGCTTTAAATGGCCTCAAACTACGACAACAACATCATCCAGGTCAGACGGTCACTAACCCTCATTCATAGCGCGACCACCATGGAAGGAAAAACTCGGAAAAGTTACTCTCATCTTCATAGCCAGGCAAGGGAGATGCTGTACAATGTAAATAGGTATATACAAATATAGCCTACCTATTGTTTCGTTTCTGTAACTTTTATACAAGAATACCAATAACCCTTCCAGACATAAAAACGTCTTTTACATTTATTTCAAGTCTCCCCTCTAAATGTGGTGTTCCTTGGTTTCCCGTTTTCTAAAAGGTTTGTTTTGGTAGAAAAGTGGCAACACCGCACAGGGCGACCTTGACCTCCTTGGAGCTCATTTCACTTGAGTTTGACTATAACGTTAGTGTCTATATACTTTAGGTGGGGCATCTAGCCTCGTGACCTTGACCAAGAGTCAAGTTCAGAAAATCAGTGTTCGTCACGGTAATTAATCTGTCACTCCTCAGAATTATTGAAATGTCTATGTATGCGAATATTTCTTGCTCTACTATTAAACAAATAAATATGTTGTATAATTTCACCTAATATGTAATGTCACAACACATCTTAAATTGTATATATTCAAATTTATTGCCGATATGTTCTGTTGTCGATTATTCCAGTTCCCTGACAAACCTCATGATATTTGGTATATTACGCTATTTCGCTTTTATTTTGTCTTTATTTTCTTTGTAATAATTATTCTGCAATGCATATTTACTTTCATTCTTAAAAATAGTCAGGAAAGGTTGTCCAATGTCCATATAATGTATATATTTAAAAGTCTGGATCGCCCCTTGTTCATTTTGTGCCACCACACTTTAATGAGAGTGGGTTATCAGACTTTGGGGTGACACAAAATGCAGCTTATGTTCAATGTTTCTTAGTAAATTGGCATCTGAAACACGGTTCCTCCCGCTACACAGGATCTTACCAGCAAGCCAACCACCAATTTTCATGATTATTTTGAAATGCATGTTGGAATCCCTATAAACTGTACTTAATTTTCATGTAAGTTTGATAATTTGGAAAAATCGATTAAGGGAGAAAATTAACATTGAAAATGATGTGTAAAAAGTCTCCCATAAACGGCGGCCCGCTATGTTATTGTTAATATAGCCGCATTTTCCTTTACCATCACTATCTCCGATAGACTGGAAATGGTGTCGTATTTCACACCCAAATGCCATAAAAGGGTGTCCAATATCAAGCCAACTCAAACCTGCTCCTACACCGTCCTAGCTGCATTTTGTGTTACCACCACTGATAAGCCATTGGACTTTTGGCAGAAAATGCCAAAAATTATCAGTGATATCCGAGACATGTTTACATAGTGTTCTCATCGTCCAGCATATTACTGCTTCATATTCATCAGCCAACTTAAAATAGCCCTATATAATATTTAATTATCACTAGAACAATACACTATACCATGTAGGAAGTCTTCTGGAGAAATAGGGCAAATTTAGACAAAAATGCAAGATAAACTAAATCACAAATGTATGCTAGAATAGCATTGACAAATCGCTAGATAGTCACCAGACACTAAAAACTTGTATGTCACTAGAAAACATATGTTGAAGTATCTAGAATAATCTTTAACAATCGAAACATCTCTCCAATTCCTTAAAATAGGGAAACTAACTTTAATATCGCTAGAATTCATCACATCTTGATGGAAGTGATTCGCTGGATCTAGCAGTACCAGCTACATTGGCAACATCGTACCAAGAACCTTCATTCCGTTATAATGATCAAGGTCAGATTTCGAAACTATTACAATTATTTCAGAGATCATCAGATCGTTTTTTTTTTTTGTTTTTTTGTTTTTTTCTATGTGATTGAGGGAGGCAAAAGGCATAACTGCCTATAGCGAGTGCCTCCCCCATAGTTGAAAGAGTGACAGGGCCAAAATCAAGGGACGTTCGAGCCAAAATGCCTGGACACACGGAGTTTGAAGCAATTTAAGTCATAGGAAGAGGGAAAGACTGATTCTGGGAGAGAGTTCCAGAGCTCAGCTGTTGAGTAGAAGAAAGTTTGAGAGTAACGTTTCACTCTTTGGTTGGAGAGTTGCACAGAGTAGGGGTGGGATTGAGTTGAGTTGGTTTGGAAGTTGATGTACACAATTTCAGTTCCATTAGTTTAAGAAACATTCACATAATATGCTACTTAGAGGGTTTAACCCGGGAACTGCCGGAAGACTCTCAAGAGTCAAGGGAAAAAAAAAAATCCATTTAAAACACCCAATTTTTTATTTTTTTTTTATTTGTTATTGCCCCTGGGCCATGCCAAATATCACTCTTCCACCTCCCCTCCTTCCCCACTTTCCTCCCCTCTTTAAGTTATCACTTATTTTCCCTGTTATTCCCTTATTCTGTGGTATATTTTCGTGCTAACATTAGCGAGTTGCAAGCAGGGCATTGTCATCACTGTTAGCAAGCGAGTGCAAGAGAGAGAGAGAGAGAGAGTATCGATCGACAGTCTCTCTCCAGAGGTGGAGAAAAGTGGTGGGAAGTGAGGTTGCCTCAGCCATACATTATGTAACTCCCGGCCTGTATCGCCGATTTTGACCATCCAAACGCTGTTTCCACTTGTTTTATTGTTGTAACAGGTTAATACCTTTATAATCAACCTATAATAAGGTGCATATGGATAAGTATTAATGCTATTTATGGTAAAATAACTATGTTAGTGATGGGAACAGCTCAAATACGTCAGCACAGGAGTGTGGAGTCTCATACCCCCCATGCGCACTTCAGAGGTTAATAAAGAAGCATTCCTCTCCTGGCATCGTATAAGCGAACGCAAGCTGTTTTTTTTTTTTTTTTTTTTTTAAGAACGTCAACAAACGCTTCGTATATTTGGGTTTGGTGAACCTTTTGGGGTTCCTAGTTATACATTAGACATATTTATATTTTGCACACTCTTATAAGTATAAACACTTACTAGTTAAAGAGGAAATACACAAAAGCCCAATTTTGAATGATCGTGAATATCTTTACTTTGGCGTATGTTTGGGTTAATTTAAGACTACATTTAGATAGATAGAATTTTTTAACACTCGCCAATGAAATATGATGACTTGCTTACAGATATATACTTAAAGCCCGAATCGGCTTGACTTTAACCCAGTTGTTTACTTCCTCAAGCCTGTTTCAGAGTTTGATAAGAATGCTAGACTACTCGGCCCACGGGACAGCTCAGCCCAGTAAAACCGAGACAGCTCGGCCCAGTGTTAATTGCGAGACAACACGGCCTTTCACAACCCTTATTTGCTTCGACAACATAAAAAACTATATAGATGGCTATTTATTAGTGGCCCCTCCATCATTGACGATTATGCCTATTACATAAGGCTACCTCTTCAAACGCTCATACGCGTAGTTTGAATCTACCGCCGCAGAGCTCAGAGGAACCTTCATCATAAGCACACGCAAAATCACTCATGGTTCGTCTTTATGATTGGGTTCTCACTACGAAAAAACTTCGTAACAAATATATATTTTTTAAAAAATAAGAATAACAACTATTCATATGCTTTCCATATGCTTTCCATATTCTGTGGATGTACTTCTGTGGATTCTTGGACCAGACGCTGACTAGCGCATCCTTCCGCCTTCCTTGCTCTGCGTTCACCCCACCCGGACGTGGCCCCCACAGTGGTCCGCTTTGATTCCGCATTCTTGCGTCCCTAGTGAGTTTTTTCTCATTTGTTTACTCTGGGATGTCTTGAGTAAGGTTAGGATTAGCGTAGCAGGGATGTCATGGGTGGTTTTCTCGCAGGACAAGTGTATTTTGGGTTGTTTTATTGGGGCGTCTATTTCGGACGGACCCTCGTGGCCGGGTGGAGGACGCTCTGAAACATTTTTAGTGTTTAGCCATCTTTAGTCCTAGCTTGTTAGGCGGCTTTAACTACGCGATGTCGGGCTTCTAGCTATCTTTCAGATGGAGTAGCCTTGTTTGTTTTTTACTGACGTTCCTGGTGTTTTTCTTCACGTAGTGGAGTTCTTTCTGGGTCCCGAGTCAGTGTTACCCTTACCAGTTTTTTTTTACGATGTTGATGTGGCTGCTGTTCCAGTTTTGGTGGGATGAAGTGCTTTTCGATTGTGTTTCGACGTCATTAAGTGTTTTCCGTTTTCACTAGGCCTAGCCAGCCACTCGTAGTTTTTCACATATGCAAGTGTTTTCATTGTTTATTATTATAAAAATTTACTCATGTGTCATGTGTGTCCTGGATTAGTTGTGATTGGCTGATCCAGGAGCTTCGGACTGCGTCTGATTATGTTTATGAGACTGCGTTCTGTTTGTTGTGGATTGCCTTTCCGGCTGTTTTTCTCGATTGCTCCGAGAAAGCCGTTTTGGTTTACCGAGTTTTAGTCAGGATGGCTAAAATAGGTAAGTTACCCCGGCGAGTTTGGTAGGTTGAGGGCTCATCAGAAGCTGCGTTTTCTGTGGTCGAGCCTGTGATCAGGCTTCCTGTGTTATTCCCGGCGAGGTGGGCTCCACACATTTATCTAGGTGATCATGCTGACACCTGTTGGATAAGGTTTTCTCGGCTTTTCAAAGCCATTGAAACAATGCTGTTTGTTTGTCTGTCTGGTCTTTCCCTCCCGGCGACCTTTTTACAAAGAGGTCTGGGGCAGGTACAATTGGTTTGACATTTAATATGACCCCAGGCGGTGGTACCTTCGGGTGGTTGTATTAACGGATTTGCAATTTGCTATGGTTTGCCAAACAATTGATTGATACAATCAGGTATCACGGCCTTCAAGACAATGCCGTTTGTTTGTTTGGTCTTTTCCTCCCGGCGACCTTTTTTGCAAAGAGGTCTGGGGCAGGTATAATTGGTTTAACATTTTATATGAAACCCGGCGGTGGTACCTTCGGGTGGTTATATTACCGGATTTGCAATTCGCTATGGTTTGCCAAACAATTGGTTGATACAATAAGGTATCACGGCCTTCAAGAAGGCGATCTATGAGGGCTTCTGGTAGAAGTCGGATTAGAGATTAAGATAGGCTTAGACTTTTTATGGGATAAGAAGATGCCTGAATCTTACTAGTGTTTCAAGTGTAAAGGGATACTTGAAGGACTTCATCTTTAGTAAAGATATGCTTCATCTTTATGAAGACTCAGAAGATATGCTTAAATCTTTTGGACAGGTAAAGATCTGCTGAAATCTTTAATTTGAAACTGCTGGACAGCGAAAAGTAGTGGTTGAGGACTACGGTTCGTTGACCAGCAGTTTTATGACACATGTTTTTGTAACATTTTGGGGTAACCTTATGAGCATTAATTCCTGGGAATTTTCTCTTTCCAGGGCGGAGTACCGGTGTGGCGCCAGGTGACCAAGTAGATCCCGGGAGTGGGTAGATTTCCGCCAGTCTCGGTCATGTCGGCCATAGAACCTCTCATTGCTTTATGTTCAACGCCGTTATGCTCTGGTATCCCTATTTTTGCGCACAAGCTGTGCATTAAATGTGTTAAATACCTAAATCGGTCACGGGGGATATGGGTGACAAAGCATTGCACTATTTGTACCCTCTTCAGTGTTAAACTGTTGATTCACAAAGATAATACTGCGGCGGTGGCCTTGCAGGAAGTAAAACAACTTCTCGCAACTTATTCAACAAATGTAGCTCATAAAGCATTGCAATGTGACAACCTTGAGCTTTGGGAACTGTTAATTATTAAACATGCCCCCCCCCTAAGAGTAAGATCCGTACACGTAAGGCCTCCGAGACTGGGCGGGGACAGGCTCCCACACCCTCCCCTGGCAAATCTAAGAGGCATCGCTCGCCGTCACCTTCGTCATCGGCGACGAGGTCGAAGTCAAGGTCACCCCTGAGGGAGCAGGTGAAAGCTTCGGGCCACTCTTCTTCACCTCCACGGAAGAGGACAAAGGAAGAGAGTAGGGGACCTAAAGACATTATTATAACTAAACATAAGTCTAGTAGAAGTCATAAATCATCCAAAAGGGATCCTCCGGCGCGAACGGACTCACGGCTGTCGCCGGAGCCTGGTACCCCGCTCTCTGTATCTACCCCCTCCAAGTCTAACGTCCAATCTGACAGGTCGGGGGTGGAGTCAGAGAATGTGGTGGAGGATGCCCCGGCGGACATTTCATCACCTGATATTCATGCTTTCTCTACCAGGTCACGTGTGTCAGCCTCAGATTTAGAAGTATCTTACGGAAACTATAAACCGCTAGGGTGCTCGGGTGAGGGCTCCCAATTGGGGAGTATTCCAGGCTCGCAAGCGAGTAACGGCCACAGCCAAGGTGTATGGCGATACTCACAGCCCTGGCAAGACGGCACACATCCTTTTGTAACGCAAGTAGTGGCTGACGTCCACCGGGATGCCGATGTCCCATCTTCTATCCCAGATCTAACATGGCGGCATGTGGAGGTCCCGGCTTCGGCGGGATCTTCCCATGAAAGGCCAGACTTAAGGGATGAAGAACAGCGTTCTCTGGTCTTAGAGATGGAAGTTGAAAAGTCAGGTCACCACCTAGAAGACTCTCAGGGTACTGTCGAATCTCCACGGAGTTCGTCATCTGCTAGGTATGTAACTACAGAAGAGATTGATGGGTTACTATTAAATGCACTTAATAAGTTCTTTGGCCCTACGCCGGAAACTCCTACAGTTGGTATGGAAGCTCCCGCGACGTCAACGAATGTGCGACCTCTGGCTACATCCATTGCTTTAGCTAAAATACCTAACCCTCTTCTTGTGTCAGATTCAATTTCCAATGTGCCAGGCACAGCAGCTCTCACTACTTCCAATGTGCGGGTCATATCAGACATAATTCCCCCCCCCCCCTTTAGGCAAGGCACCAGTCAGAAAAGGAGCTATGCCTCTTTTATACGGGCCTGATGAGTCATGGGTAGCAATGTTACCAACTAAGCCAGAGGCAGCACAAGCTACTATTTCGGGGGAGCTCCCTGTACCACATGAGTGGGTAATCCAAGGCAATAAGTCTAGAAAACTCAGAGCATGGGATAGTCAAGGCGATGTTTTAGATGTTCATATTAAGGCCATTCCCAGTTATTATAACCATGACTTTTTTGTGTATGCATCAACGCCAGCTCTACCCCCTGCCTCAGCTTCAAAGCTTTTTCCTGACTGGACTAAGAATGATAGCTTTAACGACGTCAAGGCACTTTCTGCTTTGACGCCGGAATTGGATATGTTTCCGATCACAGACTCGGCCTCTAATCCAGTCTTGCAGGTGGGGCAGTTTGGTACGGGACCTTGGGTGGACTGGGAAACAGAGGCTCAAAATTTTGCCACTACTTTCACTACAAAGTCTTCTCACCAAATCCCTCAAGAGCACCATTCTTGGTTCTCTCTTCCGGTTTTTAGTGCCGGAGGAGTCCCCTCTGCTTTGTTTGATTTCTTGGCTGCCCCTAAAATCAATTTGTGCGAATTAAAAGATCCATTTAGCACGCCTTCCCCAACTCGCCTAGACCGCGAGTTTAGAGGTAAAGCGTTTAGACTGTTTTCACAATATATTGTGACTCAGCAAGTAACAAAGTCTCTGTTACGCTCTTCTCAGGCAATCGAAACTGCGGAAGTCAGGAAGGCCATTGAACTTTCCCGGCGATTGCTTCTCCAAACTTCCATTCAGTCTTTAGGAGATATTCGGACGGCCTTATTAGAGGCGGTTCGAGCAAGGCAGGATCTGAGGATGTTCTTTCTAAAGAAACTTTCTGACCGTATTGCAAGCCAAGTAATTCTGTCTCCAGTTCTAACCCCTTCTTTGATTTCTCCAGCAGTTTGGAAGACTGTTTTCAATATGGCACAAGCATTCAAACAAAGTCCCTCTCAACCTAAGAAGCCTACCTTTACTTTCCCTAAACCCAAACCAGTTTCGAAAGCTCAAGCTAGTGGGTCGAAGCCTTTTCATCAGCCTAAGTCCTCTTCCACCCAGGGTCAGGCTCACGTCAGGTATAAACAGGGTAAATTCTCAGGTAAAGGCCACAGGTTTCACCAACGACCAGGTCAGGGCCCGCCTCCAGCCAAACCCAGCCAGTCATCCAAGAGTACACCACCACCAGCAAAAAAATAAGGTTTCTCTCAATCCCGGGGCCAGTCAAAGGTGTGTTGGAACAGAGAGTAGTCCAGCCGGCGAACCCCAGTCTGCTAACTGGGTCATTCCGGGCGTGTCATCAGGCATGGCCATTAAGATCATGGGCGAGGACTGTGGTACGCAAAGGCATCACTTGGCATTGGCTCCGGCGACCTCGCTTACGTCAGCCGACAGAGGCCACTCATGTTTTTTTTAGAGGTGGAGTCACTAGTTCAGGAGATGATTACCAAGAGTGTCATTATCCCTGTCCCCCCGACTTACCCGGTGTTTACATCCAAACTCTTTCTAGTACCAAAAAGGGACAGTATTCAGATGAGGCCGGTCGTAGACCTGTCTTATCTGAATCTCCACATTCACAACGTGTCCTTCAGGATGCTGACAGTGAATCAAATCGGGCTAACACTTCCGCCGGGAGGGTCGATGTGTTCATTAGACCTGACAGACGCGTATTTATTAGTGGCCCCTCCATCATTGACGAACATGCCTATTACATAAGGCACCCTCTTCAAACACTCATCCGCCGTAGTTTGAATCTACCGCGCAGAGCATTTAAAATTTGAGGAGCCTTCATCATGAGCGCACGCGACCTCACTCATGGCTTCAGTCATTATGAAATGGGTTCTCACTACGAAAAAACTTCGTAAAAAATAAAAACAAAAACAAAATAAGAATAACTATTCAATAAGCTTTCCATAATATCGTGGATGTACTTGTGTGGATCTTTGACCAGACGCTGACTCAGGCGTCATTCTTCCTTCTCTGCTCTGCGCTCAGCCTGCCCGGACGTGTCTCCCCACGCTCCGCTGGTTCCGCATTTGCTGCGTCCCTAGTGAGTTTTTTTCTCATTTGTTTACTCCGGGATGTATCGAGTAAGGTTAGGATATGCGTAGCAGGAGTGTCCTGGGCTGGTTGCCCGCAGTGCAGTGTATTTTGGGTCGTGTGTTTGGGGCGTCTATTTCGGATGTACCCTCGTGGTCCTGTTGTGGACATGTGAACTTTTTCACAGTTAGTTAGCTTGTGATGCAGGCGGCTTTCATTACGCGTTATTATTGCTGCCTTATATCTTTCTGATGAGGTAGTGTTGCTTTGCTGACGTTCCCAGCGTATTTTTCTTCACTTAGTGAAGTTTTTTCTGGGTCCCGAATCAGTCTTCCCTTTGCCGGAAGTATTTGCTACAGTGGTGTGTTGGCGGTGGTTCCTGTTTTTTTTTTTTTTTTTTTTTTTTTTAAGAGACAATGAACGGAGGAAGGAAAAACACAGATAAAACAAAAAGGTCCATGTGCCTAAAGGCATCCTCCATTCATAAAATGTTTGTAACAACTGGATTTAAACATTTGTAGATTGTAAGTTTGTGGAAAGCAATTCGAGGGAAGTGAATTCCAAAGAGTAGTAGCTCTGGGGATAAATGAATTCTGATAAGCAGAAGTTCTGCATTGTGGAGGAGAAAGTGTAAATTCATGGGCGCTCTCAGCTGCCCTAGTTCTACGGGGAAAGATGTGGAGAGGCGGCACAATTGAAGCAAGTTCCTCGGAACAATTGCTGTGAAAATATCTGTAGAATAATGCAAGGGATGCAACGTTTCTTCGTATGGATAATGTAGGAAGGTCCTGTGTGATTGCAGGGTTATTGATTAATCTAATAGCTTTATTTTGAATTTTGTCCAACTGCCTCAATGCAACCACTCCACTTCCACCCCACAGAGGTGAACAGTAATCCATCTGAGAACGCACATGACTTTTATATATCACGGCCAACTGCTCGTCAGTGAAGAATTCTCGAACTCTGTACAGGAGTCCCAGTTTTTTAGAGGCATTCTTAGCAATGCTTCTAACATAATGTGTCCAGCTCAAGTTAGTAGTTAATGTTACACCGAGAATGTCAATACTAGGGGAAGTGGGAATATTTACATCATTAAAAAATATATGGGAGTCAGTGAGATTCTGTCGGTTAGAAAATTGAATGTACTTGGTTTTCTGTGCATTAAAGGAAACTAGATTCTTTTGTCCCCATCCATTAATTCTAGAAAGGTCCTGGTTCAGAGAAATTGCAGTGTTTATTTTTGAATTTATAAGATCGGGTTGGGTGAAAGAATTGGTAAATGTGAAGGAACTGTGGAGTGTTGAGTCATCTGCGTAGGAATGTATTGGATTATGAGTGGTAGATATGAGATCATTGATATGAATGAGGAACAGAATTGGGGCCAAAACTGATCCCTGGGGAACACCAGCATTTATTGAGTGAAATTGAGAATAAAGGCCATCTACCATTACACGTATTTTTCTGTTATGAAGATAAGAAGAAATTAGTGGAACTAATGATGCAAGGCCGTAGTGTGACATCTTCGACAATAAGGATTGATGCCAGACTCTATCAAATGCCTTTGATATATCCAGTGCTATTGTATGTGTTTCACCATGTTGGTCTGTAGCTTGGTTGATCTGATGCGTAAGAAGGCATAGCATGTCTGCAGTTGATCGACATCGTCTAAAACCATATTGCCTATCACTGATTAATTTATTATTCTCAAGATGCTTAATTATGTGATTATTTAATATAATTTCAAAGACTTTACCAAGAGTGGAAGTTATAGCTATTGGTCTGTAGTTTGATGGATCTGAAGAGGCACCTTTTTTAGGAACTGGATGGATGTTTGCTTCTTTCCAGGGTACTGGGAAGCATGAGGTATGAGTACACAGACGGAAAAATTTTGCCAATACAGGAGCGAGCACCAAGGAGCAATTCTTAAGTACTATTGGAGGAATTTCATCTGGACCAGGAGCCTTATCTACCGAGAGATTCTGCAAAATAGTTTTGACATGTCTGGTGTGGATCTTAAGTGAGGGAATTTCAGGCGAATTAAAAAGTACAGGGACATCTTGATTTATTCATCTAAGGTTGAGTTGGTGGAGAAAATATCCGCAAGAAGGTTAGCTTTTCCTCGTGGGTCACTTACAAGATTGCCAGTCGGAGATTTTAATGGTGGAATGGATGAAGCAGTAGTGAAGTTGGATTTAAATGAGTTAAGAGTAGACCAAAATATTTTGTTATCATTTGGATTATTTAGAAGTTTATTTGCCTGCTTGTGGAGAAAGTTTGATTTAGTTAGGTTTAATACAGTTTTGGCATGATTTCTGATGTTTCTAAAGTAATTAAAGGCTTCATGTGTTTTTGATCTTGTGTATGCATTGTAGGCTATTGCTTTTTGTTCAGTTACTCTAGCACAATTATGGTCAAACCATTTAGGTGAATTAGATCTTTTACTGTACTTTTGATGAGGAATAAAAGTTTCCATTCCAATTTTTACAAAATCTTGTATGTGGCTCAAGGTGGAGTGTGCATCATTAGAAAAGAAAGAGGTCCAGGGAATATCAATAAAGAAACCTTGAAGACCCTCCCAGTCTGCCCTATCGTAATGCCATTTAGTCACCAAAACAGGTTCAGAGTGGGAAGGTGTGGTAGGTGATAGACAGGTGGCCTGTATCAGACAGTGATCAGAAGATCCAAGCGGGGACCTCACTGTAACATCATAATTTTCTGAATTGGTTGTTAAAAATAAGTCCAGTAGTGGGAATTATGATTAGGATTATCTGGTACACGGGTGGGTTGGTTGACTAGTTGAGTGAGATTAAATGAGTCTGCAAATAGCTCACATTCAAGACCAGCATCATCAGTCCTGGCTGAATGAGTGAGCCATTCAACATTATGGACATTAAAATCACCCAACACAGTGATTTCAGAAGAAGCATTTAAGTTGAGGACACTGAGTTGTGAGGACAGAGAATCAAAAAGACTTTGCTCTGGAGGAGTATTTGGGGAACGGTAGATGCAACATATGTATTTAAATTTACCAGCAGAAATTAATTTGTATATAGAATAATCAAAATAGGGACAATTGAAACTAGTAACCTCCTCCAGGGCAATTTCAGATTTTGCGAAGCAACATACACCTCCTTTAGGTCTGAAATTTTGGAGCAGTTGATAACCTGGAAAATTAAATCTAGACGTGTCAGATGTGGATGTTACTTGAGTCTCTGTCAAAAAAAGGAGAGTAGGGGATTCCGCTTGAAGAAATTGGTGTACAGAATTGATGTTAGAGTGAAGTCCCCTTATATTACTAAAGAAAAAGCTGCACCGACGAGCAGCTTTGGGACGTTGCAATGCTCTTGACACAGTCGCATGATGACGACCGGGAGGGCCCTGTGTCAATGACCCAACCCTGCCGGGGGTGGATATCCGAGGGACCACCAGGTTTGCTCTTGTTGTGATATAATTCAGTGCTTTTTGTTTATATTCCGACATGTTGTCTTTTCCGTCTGCCTAGGCCTAGTCAGCCTCTTGTAGCTTTGCCACATGTACAAGTGTTATTGATTTATATTATAAATATGTACTACTGTGTCATGTGTGTCCTGGTTTAGTTGTGTATTGGCTAATTCCACGGACTATTTTTGTTTCCTGGATTAGTTGTGTATTGGCTAATTCCACGGACTATTTGTGGGCCCGGGGTTAGTTGTGTTTTGGCTAACTCTTCGGTCCTGTGTGGCGTTCAGATGGTATCTGGACGAGGTGGGTTGTTTCCCGGCGGGTTTTTCTCGGTTTCACCATGAAAAACCCGGCTGGGTGCAGAGTTTTGGCCACACGTGGTTTCAAAAACAGGCTTGTTTCCCCGGCGAGTAGGTGTCTGAGGCTCCCCAGGACTGCATCTCTGTGGTGGTGCCTGTTTCAGGCTCCCTATGATTCCCGGCGGAATGGCTGTACCCATCTAACAGTGTTCATGCGGACACGTGTTGTGAAGTTGTTTTCCCCGGTTTTGCAAAACCAGGAAAAAACCTAGCTGTTGTTGTTTGGTTTTCCTCCCCGGCGATCTTTTACAAAGAAGTGGGGATAGGAACGATTGGGGTTAACTTTTAACATCTTGCACACCCGGCGGGTGCACCTTGGAAGGGTGGGATGAACGAATTGGTAATTCAGTTTAGTTAACCGGACAATTAAGGGATGCTTTATGTATCGCCACCTTCAACATACGGCGATTGAGGGCTCAATTGGGGTTAACGTTTTTAATAACTTACTTTCACACCCGGCGGGTGCTCCTTGGCAGGGTGGAATAACGAATTTACAATTCGGTTTAGTTGACCAAGACAATTGAGGGATACATTTGTGTATCGCCGCCTTCAACGTACGGCGATCTTAAGACAATTCATTAGAAGTCAGATCTCGTATTTTTGTCAGCCTTCCCAGTTTTTGATCTGAGAGATAGTTCAGGGGCCGGCGTCTTTTTGGGGGGTTGTTTTTCCAAAATTGAATCTTGAATCGGACACCACCGGAAAGACTAATTCAATTATAAACGCCATGCTGTTTTTTTATATTGTGTCAGAGGGTATTCTTAAATCTCTTGGACAAGTTCAGACCTGCTGATATCTTTACATAGGAACCCCACCGCGTAGCGAGCTGTGATCGTAGAGTATTACGTCTCGTTACCCGGCGGGTTATTACCACTTGTGTGCGAACATGTTGGGTTAACCTTATGAGCATTAATTCCTGGAAATTTTATTTTTTTCCAGAGCTGGGCCCCGGCGAGTCTACAGAGAACCTGGAGTAGTTTCCCACCAGTCTCTGTCATGGCTACCTTTGCCCCGGTTTTTGCTTTATGCATTACGCCCTCCTGTTCAGGTATCCCTATTTTTGCGCACACCCTTTGTATAAAATGTGTTAAATGTCTAGACCGCTCAAGGGGTCTGTGGGTGATGCAAAACTGTACCTTTTGCTCTCAACTCAGCGTTAAAGTTTTACAAGACCATTATAAGACCGCAGCGGTCGCCTTAAGGGAGGCCAGGCAGCAAATGACCACTTATACTACTACTGTGGCTCATAAGTCACTTCAATGCGATAACGTCCCGCTTTGGGATAAGTTACTAATTGAGCACCCTCCCATTAAACGTCCCTCTAGAGTAACTGTTCGTAAACCGGCGGAGACTGGACAGGGTTCTATACTTGCTCCAGCCCCAGGCACATCTAAGCGACAGCGAGAACCGACGCCCCCGGTGGCAGCCTCCTCGTCACGGGCGAGATCTAGGTCCAGGTCCCCGCTTAGACAGCAGCCGCCAAGTCTCTTCTTCACCAACGAGCAAGAAGAGTAAGACGGAGGGGTCAACAAGTGGATATAGCGAGAAATCTTCTAAATCCAAGAGCAGTTCGCGGTCGCACCGTAGCCACAAATCTTCTCGAAAGGACTCGCATGATCGAAAGGCCTCCCGGCGTTCACCGGAGTCTAGTGCCTCTCGTCATACCTCTACCCCTGACAGAGCTAGTGTTCAATCTCATGGGGATAGTTTAGTGCCAGTACCAAAAGACAGTTTACCACTTAGTATTTTAACCCTAGATTTGGAGAGTTCAGTGGACAGTGATCGTCCAATGGCAGAGTCAAGTGGGAGCTCCATGATTGAGGGTATTTCGGACTCCCAAGGGAGTGCAGGCCAAGGCCTGGGTGTTTGGCGGTATTCTCAACCTCTGGCTCAAACTACACAAACCGTGGCTGAGGTCCACCGGGACGCGGCGATCCCATTATCTATTCCTGACTTGTCTTGGCAAAAAGATGGGACTCCGGCTTCGGCGGAATCCTCTCATGGTGAGCCGGATGACAAAGACGAGATATCTATCATCTCAGACATGGAAGTGCAAGAGTCGGGTTCAGTTTTAGACGCCGCACAGGATCGTAATGATTCACCTTTGAGTTCATCATCGAATAAATTTGTCACAGCAGAGGAAATAGATGGGCTGCTGGTTAATGCTCTCACTAAATTTTTTGGCCAACAGCCGGAGACTCCTACAGTGGACCTGGGAGCTCCTATGACAAGTTCTAATGTCTGGCCTCTGAGGACTTCTATTGCCTTGACTCAGATCCCTCACCCTCCCTCTATATCACCATCGGTGGTCACTAGGCCTGCTACGGCGGCACTGACTACTTCTAATGTAAGGGTTATAACGGATGTCAATCCGCCCCCTTTAGAGAAAGCACCTATGAAAAAGGTAGCTATGCCCTTACTGTACGGTCCAGATGAGTCATGGGTACACTTGATTCCCACTAAACCAGAGGTCGCTCAACCTACCTTGTCAGGGGAACTTCCAGTGCCACGAGAGTGGGTAATACAAGGCAATAAATCTGAAAAATTACGGGCCTTGGATACTTTGGGGAATGTACTAGATGTTAATGTTAAGGCCATTCCTAACTATTATCACCAGGACTATTTTGTTTATACTGCTAAACCTGCCGTGCCCCCTGCCTCGGCTTCGAAACTGTTTTCTGACTGGTCCAAACAGGATGGTTTTAATGACATAAAGACTCTGTCAGCTCTCACACCAGAACTCGATTTGCGAACTGTCACAGACTCGGCCGCTAATCCAGTGTTGAAGGTGGGGCAGTTGGGTCCGGGACCTTGGGTGGAATGGGAGACGGAGGCTCAGAACTTTGCGACCACCTTCACCTCAAAATCTTCCCACCAGATCCCTCAGGATTGTCATTCTTGGTTCTCTATGCCAGTGTGTTCTGCCGGCGGAGTCCCTTCGGCTTTGTTTGATTTCTTAGCTGCCCCCAAAATCAATTTATGTGAACTCAAGGACCCTTTCACTACCCCTACCCCAACTCACCTAGACCGAGAATTTAGGCTACGGGGGAAAGCATTTAGACTTTTCTCACAGTACATTGTGACGCAACAGGTAGCTAAACCGATGCTCCGGTCCACTCAGGCAATCGCAGACGCGGATGCCAGAAGATCGGTTGAACTGTCTCGGCGACTGCTCCTTCAGTCGTCAATTCAGTCATTGGGTGACATACGCACAGCCTTGCTTGAGGCGGTGCGAGCTCGACAAGATCTCAGGATGTCCTTGGTACGGAAGCTTCCTGATCGTATTGCGAATCAGGTGGTCATGTCACCAGTGCTCACTCCCTCTTTAATGTCCCCTGAGGTGTGGAGAACAGTTTTTAATATGGCTCAGACCTTTAAACATAGTCCTGCCCCTTCTAAGAAACCTGCCTTTAACTTCCCCAAACCCAAGCCAGTCGCAAAAGCACAGCCGGGGGGATCTAAGCCCTTTCATCTACCTAAGTCCTCCTCCCCTCAAGGTCAGTACAGGTATAGACAGGGTAAGTTTACAGGTCAGAAAGGACGAGGCTATAATAAACCAGGTCAGGGCCCGTCTTCTGCCAACGCCAGCCAGCCGGCGAAGCATCCACCACCACCACCTCCACCACCATAAAAAAACTAATGTCTCTCTCATTCCCTGGGCCGGTCTCAAGGCGAGTGGATCCGAGGTTAGTACAGCTGGCGAACCCTTGTCTGCTAACTGGGTCGTTCCGAACGTGTCACCAAGCATGGCCGTTAAACACTTGGGCAAGGATGGTGGCACGCAAAGGCATCACTTGGCAGTGGCTCCGGCGACCTCGCTTACGTCAGCCGACAACGGCGAATCTAGTTTCTTTAGAGGTGGAGTCACTGGTCAAGGAAATGATTGCCAAGAATGTCATCATCCCGGTCCCTCAAAATTACCCAGTCTTCACATCCAAGCTATTTTTGGTTCCCAAAAGGGACAGTGTTCAGATGAGACCCGTCGTAGACCTGTCGTATCTGAACCTTCATATTCACAACGAGTCATTCAGGATGTTAACAGTGCACCAAATCAGGCTAACACTTCCGCCGGGAGGTTGGATGTGTTCCTTAGACCTGACAGACGCTTATTGGCACGTCTCGGTAAACAAAAGATTTCTGGCCTTACGGATCTGGGATCAAACTTATGTTTTTTCAAAGGATGCCATTCGGTTTGAACCTGGCACCTCGCTTATTCACGAAATTAGTCCGGCAAGCACTGATGCCATTGTTAAAACAAGGGATCAGGATTTTGTGGTACCTAGACGACTGGCTAGTGGTGGCAGAGACGGAGCAAGTATGCATAAATCATGTCAACATAACATTAAAACATGTCAAATCTCTAGGGTTCAAGGTAAATCTGATAAAGTCAAACCTTGTTCCCTCACGAGTAGTTCAGTGGATAGGGCTGGTTTGGGACACAGCTGCTCTCACTCTGAGTCAGAGTGTGGACAATCGGAACAGATTTCGCAGGAAACTGTTCATGTTCCTTCACAGTCTGACTACGACACGGAGAATCTGGGAGTCTCTGGTCGGCTCTCAACTGGATTCAACTAACTGTAATGTTGGGCCGGTTGAAAGTAAAGCGTTTAATATTGGAGGGCAACAAATGTTTTCCACTATTGCCGGCGGAAAAATTATGGCCCGTACCAAAATTAATCCACAACTTACTAGCGGTCTGGGCGAAGAGGGAAATGTTGCACTCAGTAATGTCATGGACCTCTGCTCCGCTGACGGTATGGGTAGACACGGATGCGTCAGGAACGATAGGTTGGGGTCTCAGTCAAACCAAGGGCACCAGGGTCAAGGGCTTTGGTCCCATTTAGAAATCTCCCACATCAATGTCAAAGAATTACTAGTCCCCTTATATTTCCTTCAGGCTCACGGCTCTACTTTACGGGGCAAGTCGGTGGCCTTCAGAATGGACAATCTGAATGCGGTTCACTGTATTCAGAAACAAGGGTCAACGAGATCTCGGACGTTGCTAAACGTGTCGGAAGAGATTTTTATTCTAGCCAACAGGCTGGACATTCATCTTCACGCATCTTATCTCCCAGGCATAGCAAACGTCTGGGCAGACGCTCTGTCTCGGAGACAGAGCACAACAGTAGAATGGGCGCTCAAGCAACCCATTTTCAACCAAATGATTGCAGAGCTTTACCATCCACAAGTGGATCTGTTTGCGTCCGAGGAGACTCCCAAACTCCCACTGTACCTCACCCGCCGGACGATAACGCCGGCAGGGGGGCCAGACGCCCTGGTGACAGACTGGAACAGGTGGAGTTCCATCTATCTGTTTCCGCCGCCAGACGCGTCTCTAATGTGCCATGTAGTAAACAAACTACGAGATTATCGGGGCTTAGTCTCGATAATCGCGCCCCTGTGGCCAGCGCAGTTGTGGTACCAGCAATTGAAAACGTGGTTCCCGCACCCGGTGTCGCTCCCGGTCGGGTTTTTCCACTTAGACACGATTGGCAACCTAACGACCTCGCTGACTTTTGCATTATGGACATTCAGGAGGCCAAGTGGCTAGCACCATATGGTAGAGATGTGACCAATAAATTATTGAATCAATATACTCAGTCTACAAAACTACAGTATCAATCATATTGGCAAGCCTTTACTTCTTGGATCCTTAGAACAGAACAAACTGTGCCCTCGGTGGCGTTCGTTTTTAATTATTTAAATTATCTATTTGAACAGAAACGTTTATCTGTGGTAACGTTAAAAAATCACTTAACAGCGATTAGAATACCATTTTGGGACCTTACCGGTCTCTCCATACCAGTTGCGGAGGAAACAGGTTTTATGAGGGCATGTTTTAAACTCCGCCCACCTCCCCGTCAGCTCATGCCTACTTGGTCTCTGGACAAAGCATTGTCATTACTTCACTCCCGTCTGTACCAAAATACTGCAGATTTTACATTACTCTTAAAAAAAGGCTGTATTCCTTTTGGCTTTGGCCACCGGGAACAGAGTGTCTGAGCTGGTGGCGATGAGCAACACACCTAATTGCCTCAGGTTTGGTAGGCTTAATGAATGTATTCACATTGCACCTCCCCAGGGTTTGTAGCCAAGAATGAGCACAGTGCACACGTGTTTTCTGAGTTCACTGTGCCGGCGTTGAAAAGGGGAAAGGTGCACCATAATTTATGTCTAGTGCAGGCTCTAACCAAATATTTGTGGGTAGCTCCTCTAAACCCCCAGGGTGCTTTATGGGTAGCAAGTACGGGTAAACGCTTGCTCAAACGTAGATTGGCTTCTCTTTTGGTCGAAGTCATTAAAGAGAGTAATCCCGGCGTTGTGGGTAGGGCCCACGATTTACGAAAATGGGCAGCCTCTTTGCGTTTCGTTAAGAATTTTTCTGTGGAAGATATTACGTCCACGCATTTGTGGGCCTCTAATCATACGTTTTTGACTCGATACCTGTCAGTAGCTCTAGACAAACCTTCCTTGCCATGTATAGCTTTTAGGCAGAGGGTTTAGGTGGCCCTTAAGTCACTTTTTGTTTTAATTTCAAGGAAAAGGGGGGGGGGGGGGTGCAGTCAGGTAACATAGGACACCCTAGACCCCGCCGGAGTATAAGAGCTGTGATACTAGTTATGGGTATTGTTGATATGAAAATTTCTCTGTACTATTCAGTGCAGGAAATTGTGCTAGTACAATGATAGTACAAACAACAGTGTTGTTATAGTAGTTTGGCTGTGAAAGCAATTTAGTTTAAGCATTGGATATATTTTGAAAGATGTTTCCACGAGTATTATGGGGTTATATGTGCACATGTAAACTTATAAGTTTTTTATTTTTCACCACTTATGTTGAGTGGGTGCCTTTTTAACTTTCAGATCTGTTCTCAGAGTCTCAAGAGTTAACCTTTTGTATCAAGCATTTAAATATATTTTTCAAAGTAAGAATACTATGTGGTTGTTTGATTATCTGCTTTTCTAGAGTTATGATATGATTACGAATGTCCCCCTCCAGTCTTAGAAATCAGGCATGTTCGTCAATGATGGAGGGGCCACTAATAAATTATAGGTTTGACTCCTGTAAGGAGATAAAGAAAACCTAATATTTAGTAGTGGCCCCGTAATCATTGACGACTGGGGCCCTCCCGACCATCCCCTTCCCATTCGTTGATGTATTAAGGATTTTGGTTTACTTGATATGTCAGTGAAGGAAGAATGACGCCTGAGTCAGCGTCTGGTCAAAGATCCACACAAGTACATCCACGATATTATGGAAAGCTTATTGAATAGTTATTCTTATTTTCTTTTTGTTTTTATTTTTGACTAAGTTTTTTCGTAGTGAGAACCCATTTCATAATGACTGAAGCCATGAGTGAGGTCGCGTGCGCTCATGATGAAGGCTCCTCAAATTTTAAATGCTCTGCGCGGTAGATTCAAACTACAGCGGATGAGTGTTTGAAGAGGGTGCCTTATGTAATAGGCATGTTCGTCAATGATTACGGGGCCACTACTAAATATTAGGTTTTCTTTATCTCCTTACAGGAGTCAAACCTATAATTGGCACGTCCCGGTCAACAAGAGATTTAAAAAAATTCTGGCTTTAAGAATACTGCATCAGACTTATGTCTTTCAAAGGATGCCGTTTGGATTAAACCTAGCGCCACGCATTTTCACAAAATTAGTCCGGCAAGCCCTGATGCCCATTTTAGAACAAGGGATCAGGATCTTGTGGTATCTGGACGACTGGCTGGTGGTGGCAGAGACAGAAGAGTTATGCAACACTCATGTCAACATTACGTTAAACCATGTCAAATCCCTAGGATTCAAGGTCAACTTGGTAAAGTCAAACCTTGTTCCCTCACGAGTAATTCAGTGGATAGGGCTGGTCTGGGACACAGCGTCTCTCACTCTGAGTTAGAGTGTGGACAATCTAAACATGTTTCGCAAAAAACTTTGTTTCTCCACAGTCGGACTACGACACAGAGACTCTGGGAATCTCTAGTCGGTTCTCTCAACTGGGTTCAACGAACTGTGAAGTTGGGCCGGTTGAAAGTCAAACGTTTAATCTTGGAGGGCAACAAATATTTCCCACTCTTACCGGCGGGAAAATTATGGCCTATCCCAGCATTAATACACAGCTGGACCTCTCCTCCGCCGACGATATGGGTGGACACGGATGCGTCAGGGACGATAGGTTGGGGCTTTCAGTCAAACCTCGGGCATCAGGGTCAAGGGCTTTGGTCCCCTTCAGAAACCTCTCACATAAATGTCAAAGAGTTACTAGTCCCCTTGTATTTCCTTCAGGTTCACGGCTCTACTTTACGGGAAAAGTCGGTGGCCTTCAGGATGGACAATCTCAATGCAGTTCACTGCATTCAGAGATAAGGGTCAACGAGGTCTCGGAAGTTGCTAGACATGTCCGAAAAGATTTTTATGCATCATATCTCCCAGGCGTAGCAAACGTCTGGGCAGACGCGCTGTCTCGGAGACAGAGCACAACAGTAGAGTGGGCACTCAAGCAAACCATTTTCGATCAAATTATTGCAGAGCCTTACCGTCCACTAGTGGATCTGTTTGCGTCGGAGGAGAATCACAAACTCCCTCGGTACCTCACAAGCCGGACATTAACGCCGGCGGGGGGGGCCCGACGCATTGGTGACGGATTGGAACAGGTGGAGTTCCATTTATCTGTTTCCGCCACCAGACGCTTCTCTAATGTGCCACGTAGTCAACAAACTACAGGATTATCGAGGCGTAGTCTCGTTAATCGCGCCCCTGTGGCCGGCGCAGTTGTGGTACCAGCAATTGAGAATGTGGTGCCCGAACCCGGTGTCGCTCCCGGTCGGGTATTTCCACTTAGACACGATTGGCAACCTAAAGACCTCGCTGACTTTTGCATTGTGGACATTCAGGAGGCCAAGTGGCTAACACCGTATGGTAGAAATGTGACAGATAAATTTATGAATCTGTACACACAATCTACCAAAAGGCAATATCAATCTCATTGGCAGTCCTTTACTTCTTGGATAGTTAGAACAGAACAGACAGTACCTTCGGTGGCATTAGTTTTTCATTATTTAAACTATTTGTTTGAACAGAAACGTCTATCTGTAGTGACTCTAAAAAATCACTTAACAGCTATCAGGGTGCCATTCTTTGACCTTACAGGTCTAACCTTACAGGTCTAACCTTACCACAGGCGGAAGATACAGGTTTCATGAGAGCATGCTTCAAACTCTGCCCACCTTCCCGTCAGCTCATGCCTACCTGGTCTCTTGACAAGGCGTTATCTTTGCTTCATTCCCGTCTGTATCAGAATACAGCAGATTTTGAATTACTATTAAAAAAGGCTGTGTTCCTTATGGCTCTGGCAACAGGTAGCAGGGTGTCTGAGCTGGCGGCGATGAGCAACACCCCTAATTGCATAAGGTTTGGTAGACTCAATGATTGCATTCATATTGCACCTACCCCAGGGTTCATCGCCAAGAATGAACATAGTGAACATGTTTTCTCGGAGTTCACGGTGCCGGCGTTGAAACGCGGTAAAGTGCACCATAATTTGTGTCTTGTACAAGCTTTAACCAAATATATGAGAGTGGCACCTCTTAACCGACAAGGTGCTTTATGGGTATCTAGTACAGGTAAAAGGTTAATGAAACGAAAAATGGCTTCTCTGCTAGTCGAAGTCATTAAAGAGAGTAATCCCGGCGTAGTGGGTAGGGCCCACGATTTACGCAAATGGGCAGCATCTTTACGTTTTCTAAAAAAAAATTCTGTTGAAGACATAGCTACTACTCAACTATGGGCTTCAAATCATAAGTTTTTAACTCGATACCTGTCGGTAGCACTAGACAAACCATCAATGCCGTGTATAGCGTTACGGCAAAGGGTCTAGAGGGGTCTCTAAGTCACTTATTGTTTAGGTTAAGAAAGAGGGGGGGGGGGGGGTGCAGTCAGTGTAACATAAGACACCCTAGACCCTAATCTGGCAACCTCTGCGTCATATGAGCGTGAAAGGTTTAATAGGAGCCGATGATTATGGACTCTAACTTTCTAGGTACACCTGCGCACTGGTGAGAATTAGGCAGAGTCAATATTTGTGGACTCTAACTTTATTTCCTCTCTTGCGCACTAGTGGGAATTTAGGCAGAGTCGATACTGAGGAACTCTAACTTGGTAATGCACTGGTGAGAATTAGGCAGTCAATATTTATAGACTCTAATTTGATATACCTCATCACTGGTATTGACTTATTTTTATTTTTCAATATGGACTCCTGAGCTAACACTTGGAGCTGGAGAAGTGATGAGTTGAGGTAACAGCTTGGGGTCATCTGAGTCTCCGTTGGGCCGTCCAGGTTGGCCTGTCTTGTGGATCAGTTGTTTAAGTTACAGTTGGATTAGTTGGTATCGGGTCTTAAATGAACCTCCTTAACCCTTGTCTAGCGGGAGGTTTTGGGCTTATTTGGGCATATTCAGGCCCTCCTGAATGATAAATCAAGTATCTGCATGAAAAGAAATTTATTCAGCAAAAAAACTAGGCGCTAAAAGCTTCAAAATGAGACCAGAACGAGCTACGTAGCATTCGTGGTTCTCATACAGTGGACCCAGTAACATGGGAGTTTAGCGTATAGTGGCATATTTTTCCCAGCTATGCTCACTACTGGCTACACTGCCGGCCTCTCGAGAACACAGGGAACATGAGTTAATGGGCGGCGGTAAGCCCTGGGAGTCGGCTGTCTGGCCCGCTGCGCTCCCGGCCATTTGCACTCTATTTTAACCCTTTAAAAGCCTTAATAATGCTCCTAACTTGCTGCAAATTGGAGGCGGACTTAAGTCCGCTCCCGATCTTTAAGGGGAGCGTCCGGCCTTTACTCTAGAACGTGTCAGTGGATTTTGTCTGTATTTCATAAGATTTTGTACACGTATAGGGGACCTAACAACTAAGAAATTTCCAAAATTTTAATTCTCTAGGACAATTATTTTTTGAGTTAGGTGTGTAAATTTATGACTTTTTGTAAAATCAGAATCTCATTTAAATGTTGTTGCTTGATTGTTTTAATGCATTGGGGGTACTAAAAATAGGTGTAGTTTCAATTGTACGTTGATACTTTTTTCCATTTTGTATCTAATTGTAGAATTAGGGCATTTACAATTAGGTGACAAATGTCTCGGGGTGCTGTGTCGAAATGGGAAATAAATAAAAACAAATGGCGACGTGGCGTTGTAGAGAATTTCATGCCCTTTCCAATGACACCAGAAACATTGTTGTAGCATGTTTGGTTACGTCAGAATTGCGCCGACAAGTGAACTTTCTTACGTGAGGTACTAAGGCACGAGAGCTGTTGCAAGCCAGCCGGCCAGCCGCACCCTACCTCTCTCGCGGCTTGGACCACACTGCTCTTTCTCCTCCACCACCACCACACCCTTCGTTGTTACCCGGGTTGAGTACCAGATACTGTTAGGCAAAATATCTAAGAACGTCATAATTTCACCAAAAATTCATGGTTTTATTTTATTTTTTTTCAGATCCGAAACCCATAATGCATTTTCTACGCGTCTGCGCGACCCGCGACCCGCGAAAACTTTAAACTAGCCCAGAAATAACATGCTTCCAGACGGAATATTGCCTCAGGATTTTAACTGAAGACAGAGGGATGGGTGATGATGCCATATATCGGGTTGCGCAATTTTGCCGTTTTGAGCACTATTACGAGTATGAACCGGACGCTCCCCTTAAGGGTTAAATGTCATGACACTGGGCACTTCATCGGACTAACGCGAGTATGTTTAGCGTATAGCTAGAGTTACTTGACTATCCTGACCGTTATACTAATCGGTGGTGAAGTTCTGTTCAGGTATTCTTGGTGTGGGGTCTTTAATATGAGGTCTCAAATGCCATGACACTGACAACATATCGGGCTAACTAATCGGTGGTGAAGTTCTGTTCAGGTACTCTTGGTGTGGGGTCTTTAATATGATGTCTCAAATGTCATGACACTGACAACATATCGGGCTAACTAATCGGTGGTGAAGTTCTGTTCAGGTATTCTTGGTGTGGGGTCTTTAATATGATGTCTCAAATGTCATGACACTGACAACATATCGGGCTAACTAATCGGTGGTGAAGTTCTGTTCAGGTACTCTTGGTGTGGGGTCTTTAATATGATGTCTCAAATGTCATGACACTGACAACATATCGGGCTAACTAATCGGTGGTGAAGTTCTGTTCAGGTATTCTTGGTGTGGGGTCTTTAATATGATGTCTCAAATGTCATGACACTGACAACATATCAGGCTAACTAATCGGTGGTGAAGTTCTGTTCAGGTACTCTTGGTATGGGGTCTTTAACCCTTAATTGGCGGCGCGCAACTTATGTCGTGTGAAATAAATATGGACTAAGTGGCGGTTCACGACTTGTGTCGTGTGCCATTTTCACCACGTAATGTTGCTGAGAGAGAGAGAGAGAGAGAGAGAGAGGAGCGGTGGGAGGACCGTAGCAACCCTATGACTGCTCCAGACCACTGCGGCGGTGGTACTGACATGAATCCCACCCTCACTCGCTACACAGGGAATTATGTAAGGAAATTACCTAATTATAGGGTTTTTGCACTCGTGTTGCTCGATTGTTGCAAGAGAACCAATGGTTGTACAAGGATGGTTCGGGTGTCATTGGAAAGCTCTGTTTACGCCCTTTCAGGGATAGATACTTGTTTTACGCTCTGGGGCTTATTTAGGCATGAAAATTAGCCCGCAAACTACCCTATTTAGGGTAAAACCCCCCCCCCCGCTGGGCGGTACGGTCAAATAGACCACCCAGGCCGCTCGTAAGGGGTTAATATGATGTCTCAAATGTCATGACACAGTGACAACATATCGGGCTAACGCGAGTAAATAATAAGGTCATGACCATTACTATGTTCCTCGATCTGCCAACTGACCTTTATAAGAGGTTCAAAGAACTCGGGGCGGTGTTGAAACCCTTTTAATTGCAAGTGTCCGCTAACATGTTGTTGGACAGATGCATTAAGGACTTCTATATGCAGAGTGCCAGTTACGGTGTCTCGCACTAATCGAATGACCTTGACATGTCAAGTATCCTTTGACAGTTTGTGTAGGTGCATATTTAATAGCAGAAGTAAATTCAGGACATGTCCGTAAGGTATACTTCTAGTATTAAAGGTACCGCCTATTGTGGACCTTAATGTTGTACGATACCATGGTACGTCTGACAACAATTCCTCGATAGGAAAAATACTCCTTCAGACCTTTAAGGATATTCATCATGCCTTCAATCCTTACTTGAATGGGAGGGTAATTTTAGGACTATCACCACTAGTATGCCAGCGTTATGAAAGCTCTAGAATTGCTTGCCTTGTTCAGGTTTCGTCGGAGTAGTGACGACTTTGGCTGAGATGTCCCTGGGTAGGTGTGCGGCGGTCAAAAGGTCATATGTCCAGTAGAGGCGGATCTAAGGGGATTAGGAGGGCCCCTTAGAAGTTCGCGGGCAGGTGATTTGGCCTTTGGGTGGAATATTTTTCTGAATATTATTCTTTTCTTGGGAGCCTCACGTTGTGTTGGTATTATGGGGATAATTTTCCTGGTGTTGATGAAAGTTCTGGTGTAATGGTGGCAATACTGGCGTCTCGTCTGTTGTTCGTAGAAGGCGTGGAAGAAGTCGTAGCTGGTATATATATGAGAGTATTATTTGTAGTATGCTGGTGGTGATCCCGTACACGTGGCTTCACTATGCGTGTGTCTTTTGTTGTTGTTGATGTCCTTATCTTCTTGTCTTCTCTCCCGAGTTTAATATTCTTGCTCTAGTTCTTCTTGTGGGGGTAATTTGGGGTGACTGATGGCGGTGTGGGCGACGCCCTCAGTAGTGATTGTTTTGGTTGGGTCGGGAATGATGGAAATATGTGGGATGGGGTGTTGCAAAGTGGTTGAAAGGGGGGTTGGATTGTGTCCGGTTGCGAGCTTGCCAAGTACGCATGGGACAATTATTAGAGCAGGAAGGAAATTCATATAAATCCACGGAAGATCGGCGTGGGTGGGTATTGGTCGTTTCTTGGCCTGTACTGGGGGGGGGGGCGAGTTAATTTGGGCAACAGGATACGGTTGCATGGGGGGCACGGCAGGGGTTGGTGCAGAAGGCTGACTTGGGTAGGTCTGAGGGACTGGAGTGTTGTTGCGGTTGCGTGGGGTTATGGCTAAGGGCACAAATGTTACTCTCAGCCCCCTGGGAAATAGTTAACAGCTTCCAGATGGTGGCGAAATCCGCAGCCGGGGTGGTAGTGTCGTGTACTGTAAAATATTGTTTGACATTGTAGAGCATGATCCTGATTAGGTTATCGAATCCAATCTCGTGAATGCGTTCGGGGGTTGCGGTAGGGTAGGCAGTCGGTATAGGGTATCTTCGTAATTCCCGAGATACTTAATGTCATAGAATTTGTTTAAGCGGGTACACGGCCCAGAGATGGTTGCAAGGTGGTAATGATCAATTGATTTATCTCTTCCCAAGGGGTCTCTGTGGTGACTATCCCGTTAAGCAAGAATATGTTCGGAATCCCATACTAGAGAGTAATACAGAGGTACGTTTAGCTTCGGGGTAGTTCAGGGTAATGGGGGTCATGACCATTTATCAAGCTACAGACCAAGCTACAGACCAACGTGGTGAAACACATACAATAGCACTGAATATATCAAAGGCATTTGATAGAGTCTGGCATCAATCCTTATTGTCGAAGATGTCACACTACGGCCTTGCATCATTAGTTCCACTAATTTCTTCTTATCTTCATAACAGAAAAATATGTGTAATGGTAGATGGCCTTTATTCTCAATTTCACTCAATAAATGCTGGTGTTCCCCAGGGATCAGTTTTGGCCCCAATTCTGTTCCTCATTCATATCAATGATCTCATATCTACCACTCATAATCCAATACATTCCTACGCAGATGACTCAACACTCCACAGTTCCTTCACATTTACCAATTCTTTCACCCAACCCGATCTTACAAATTCAAAAATAAACACTGCAATTTCTCTGAACCAGGACCTTTCTAGAATTAATGGATGGGGACAAAATAATCTAGTTTCCTTTAATGCACAGAAAACCAAGTACATTCAATTTTCTAACCGACAGAATCTCACTGACTCCCTTATATTTTTTAATGATGTAAATATTCCCACTTCCCCTAGTATTGACATTCTCGGTGTAACATTAACTACTAACTTGAGCTGGACACATTATGTTAGAAGCATTGCTAAGAATGCCTCTAAAAAACTGGGACTCCTGTACAGAGTTCGAGAATTCTTCACTGACGAGCAGTTGGCCCTAATATATAAGTCATGTGCGTTCTCAGATGGATTACTGTTCACCTCTGTGGGGTGGAAGTGGAGTGGTTGCATTGAGGCAGTTGGACAAAATTCAAAATAAAGCTATTAGATTAATCAATAACCCTGCAATCACACAGGACCTTCCTACATTATCCATACGAAGAAACGTTGCATCCCTTGCATTATTCTACAGATATTTTCACAGCAATTGTTCCGAGGAACTTGCTTCAATTGTGCCGTCTCTCCACATCTTTCCCCGTAGAACTAGGGCAGCTGAGAGCGCCCATGAATTTACACTTTCTCCTCCACAATGCAGAACTTCTGCATATCAGAATTCATTTATCCCCAGAGCTACTACTCTTTGGAATTCACTTCCCTCGAATTGCTTTCCACAAACTTACAATCTACAAATGTTTAAATCCAGTTGTTACAAACATTTTATGAATGGAGGATGCCTTTAGGCACATGGACCTTTTTGTTTTATCTGTGTTTTTCCTTCCTCCGTTCATTGTCTCTTAAAAAAAAAAAAAAAAAAAAAAAAAAAAAAAAAAAATCTAACTACCGATACATCGCGATGTCCATGGTTTCCGGGCAGAAGGCCGTGAACTGTGAGAGTTGGGACTTGGGGAGTTGGAGTTTTCCCCTGTTCGATTTAGTTTGATTTATCGTTCCTTTACCTCTAGCCTCGCAGACACTGCTGCCACCAGTGAGATATCAGCCCTTATTATAAGATGAGGTGGTGTTTAGGGCTGCATAAACTACACCGTATGTATGGGTCTTTACTTGCTAGGGAAAGTTATCAGAGCGAATAGTCGAATAAGGTTTTACAAGTTTTATTATTATTGTAGGTAATGGGGATCCAAATAAACATGAATGGGTTAATCAGTGCGGGCAGTACCCATCATCAATAATTATATAACAGAATATGGCAATCAAGGAATGCACAGGTATAGTCTTTATTAAGTACCTGGCTCAAATAATAGAAACAATCATAGACAAATTATATACACGACGTACAGAGAATATACAAGGATGATATTATGAATAATGAAAATGAGGCTCGATTGTGTGTGGTTGGAATGTCATGGGGGGGTATGCTACCTGGGCTCTAATATGATGTAAGGTAGGGCAGAGCTGGTCATCTATGAGGAGGAAGTGGTTAGGTGACTGAGTGGTCAAACTAACATGTAACAATCTACTCATAAGATGACTATTTACATTACAGATAGTGTTGAGGTTTTGAATGGCAATTACTAAATTTACTTTTACTCTCGAGGGGGTCTGATAGACAGACCACGGAAATATCTAGCAGTGAGGCTGACAGAGATATTTAGAGATTGTAGATACTCTTTTGGTCCAACAGCAAGGGTTATCTGCAGGGACGCTGACAGAGTCACCAGGGGGTCGTAGACACTCCCTAACTTCCTACCACACTGAGCTTTGGGCTATAGAGCACCTAGAGAGGTTATTGAACACTCAAACTCAGGAGGGAAGGTGAGATACTTTCCCTAACCTGATTCGAGTACCTATTTACTTACTAGGCCTTCTATGGCCGTGTCTGGCTACATTGTAGAAGGACGCCTTCGGCCCTCCTTCCTGGAGACATAGGCCATTGTCGCTCCGGCGACGGGGGCAGGGGCGATAGTAGAGGTAGGGCACTTAGGATAAGTTTCCGTATCGTATCCCAGCTCCATTCCCCAGGAGTGCGCGGTGGTGTAGATGGCGTCTGGTTGGCTGGTTTGACCTGGCTGTCAGCCAACCCCAGGTCAGTCTGCGGGGATGACGTCACTCCTGGTGGTGGGGGGCCGCAGTACCGGTTTCCAGGTAAAGTAGTCCTGTTTTGGTGGGGGAGTGCTACTCTCTTTACTGGGGGTCTCGTCCATGTTGCCCTCATTCGGTGTGAGAGAGAACTTTGCGAGGGTAAGCTCTGTTATTGTGGGGCCCCAATGGACGGCGCTGCCTTTCCTTATGGAACACCTTCTGTGGTGTTCGCCTTGGGGCGCTCTGGTGTCCTTTGGTAGTTGCAGGAATTGTGTTGCTGTGGGTGGCATGTTGCATTTGCGGCATAAGTCTTGTTCATACACATAGAACAAAAACCATCTAAGTAACCTTAACCGAACGCAAAGTAACTTAACCATAAATTATTAGTGGGGGCTGCCGCCCCTACACCCCCGCTGAATAATCCATTAGCAGGGATGTGGTTTCATGCAGCCCTCACTTAGAACACTAGATTAGAGTATGTTGAGTTAGGTTAGGCTGTTTAGATGGTTTATGCCATATATATCAATATTATTAGGAAAACATATGTCAAATTAGATGCGAACGTAACCGCAAGCATAATGTAAACAAAGGTATGCCCAATAACACAACTCTTAACTACTGTATTTCCAACGTTCTTGACATATACGCGATGATGTATACAGGGTGCCAAACGAAAATTGAGGCCATTATTATTTTGTAGTCCTTATTTTTGTAAATGCTAAGATTAAATTATGGTTTATAATTCCAATTATGTCTTTGGAAGTGATAACATTCCTTAAACAAAATGCTATTTTATGTTAATTTTCGTTTAGTCTTTCTCATATTCATTACAGTCTTCAAACAAAATTGTTCCGGTTTTACACTGCTATATTATAAACCTATTAGACATATACATATTGATGGGTCCGATATCAGCTATAAACTAGCAGTGAACCACGCTGCGAGTGTGTTCTTGAAAATGACCAAGTGATCATTTTCAAAACCACACCCGTGATCTCTTTAGCCCAAACTTTCAGAATGCTCTTATATATCACTATAATAGCCTACATGATATTGCTGTAGAATATTTTCAAAATCTTTACTTGCAACATTAATTGTTTAAATTCTTGCTTTAGAATCAATCCTAATTAGTTTCATTTCCAACACCAAACACTTAACCTAAAAACCTAACCTAACCTTTCCTAAGTACACTGGGAGATTAGGAGAATACTGTATTTAAGAAAGTTTAGATGTGGTTTTCCAACTATTTTATAGCTAGAAATTATACAAGCAATTTTGAACATTTTCTCTTATAGCATGTTATGCATTATATTGATATACTGTATGTGTATACCTAAACTTTGGGTTGAAAATAATGAGTAGTAATAACAGCACGAGTGTCTTCTTGAAAATTACCTTTTGCTTTAACACTTAAAGAGCGGGGCCCGACTTAAGTCTGTATCTAAAAAGCAGCAAGTTAGGAGCATTATTAATGCTTTTAAAGGGTTAAAATCTAGTGCAAATGGCCGGGAGCACAGCAGGCCACACGGCCGACACCCAGGGCTTACCGCCGCCCACTGACTCACGCTCCCTCTGTTCTCGAGAGGCCGGCAGTGTAGCCAGTAGTGAGTGTAGCTGGAAAATATATGCCGCTATACGCTAAACTCCCATGTTGGTGGTACCACTGCATCAAAACGACGAGTGCTACGTAGCTCGTTCTGGTCTCATTTTGAAGCTTGTAGTGCCTAGTTTTTTGCTGAATACATTTCTTTTCATGCAGATACTTGACTGATCATTCAGGAGGGGCTGAATATGCCCAAAATAGCCCAAAACCCCCCGCTAGACGAGGGTTAAAGCCATCACTCAGGGTTAGGACGATAAAGTACCGGTAGCGGTATGCTGGCGGTCATTGCTGAGATTTATCATTTCCAATATCCACCACCCCACCCCTCCCGGCCCCCTTCCAGGGTGGCTAACCGGGACAATGTTGTTTTTAAAATAAGTGGAGTGTGAGAGGGAATACAAGAAAAGTGTGCATCAAGTGCATTGTTTTAGCCATTTATTCACGTCCAGAGGCATAATGGCAACTATGGAGAATAACTAACTTTGTATAATAAATAATAATGACTAAGAACAAGGGAGTTAGTGTTGATGCAGGATATGAAAAGTGTCTGGTTTGCCAGCGTGCCCCCTTCCCTCTCGTTAACCCATCACATCTGTCGCATCACATCTGTGGTCTGGTGCCAATTCTGAACAAGTGTGTGTGGACGATTATCCTGATTCTATCTATTCTATCTATATGCTCAGGCCCAATCTCCACTTTTCCTATTTTTGTTTTCTTTTATTTTTCATTTTTTTTTCTTTATTTTTTTTTCTTTCTTGGGGGTGACAAGAACAGGAAAACACAAAACAAAACCGCGAACAAACACAGACCAAACACAAAATTCACACACATCTAGGTCACCCAGAGAATACCCTCACCAAGGTCGCTCCAGCACTCCCCTGGCCCCCGACCACCCGGAGAGGCTCCGGTCTCGGCAGGCAAAAGCCACAAGCCCGCCCACCACACTTCTAGGCGCACCCTTCATATTAATCGTCTCCCCGGGCCAGACGCCTGATGGACTATTATCTAGTCCAACTTGCTCCCGACCCCTTCCCCCAAATGACCACGTGTTCACTCAACTATTCACAAGCATTCTCCATTCATTCCTGTTTATTACCACTTCCTTTGCCTGATCTATAGTCATTCCTCTATCATCCAAAGCTTGTCTTACACAGTCTCTCCATCTCAATGGGGGTCTTCCTGCCCTTCTATCTCCCCTTGTATCTGACTCATATATTCTCTTTGTAAGCCTTTCATCTCCCATTCGTTCAACATGACCATACCAGCTCAGCACCCTTCTGTCCACTCTGGCTGACAAATGTTCCTTCTGCCCCACTCTCCTACGTATCTTTATTCCTCAATCCGTCTCTACGAGTAACTCCACACATACTCCTCGAGCAGCTCATCTCCACATCCAGCTTTCTTCTCTCCTTTTTCTTCAGAGCCCATGTCTCAGCCCCATACATCACTGTTGGCACAACAATTCCTTGATACATTGCACTTTTTACTTTCATTCAGAGATTTCTCGTCTTCCACATACTTCCCATTGCTCCGAAAACTTTCCTTCCTTCACACACTCTCTGTTTTACCTCCATTTCCATACCTCCACTCCTGCTTATCATTCCTCCTAGATATTTAAAACTCTCTACTTGTTCCAATATTTCCCCATCCAGCCTCGCATCTAGATTCACCCTATGATCACCCCTATTACACACCATTACTTTACTTTTATTGACGTTCACCTTCAGTTTCCTCCTCCCACAAACCACTCCATTCTCTTTGACTACCCGCTGCAATTTCTCCTCAGAATCCGCCACCAACACTGTGTCATCAGCAAACGGCAACTGATCCTGATTAGCTGTCATTAACTTCATATTACAATTAATGAGTTTCTTATCTATCTATCTATTGCCGGACGCTGTGATCCCCGAAGGGGTGGCCACGAACGAAACGGCCCCATGCACCTCTGTCCCCAGTCAGTCGATGCCCCTCCTCCCATCCAGCACTGCCTTCACTCATATACTTCTTAACTCCATCCTTCCACCTCTCCCTCGGTCTACCTCTCCCTCTCTGTCCTTCCACCTCACTCTCGTACCCTCTCTTAGTCATTCTCTCGCTTCCCATACGTTCCACATGGCTGAACCATCTCATGGTGTTCCTTTTCACACTTTCCAGCTCATCTACATCCACACCAAACCTCTCTCGTACTTCCTCATCCGTCTGTCTATCCCTCCATGTAACTCCGCACGCACTTCTCAAGTTTCCACCCCTCTCACTCTTGGTTTGAGTCTTCACCAACGTCCATGCTTTGCTCCCGTAAGTCAATATCGGGATTACCACACTGTCATGCAAAGACTTCTTTACTTCCATGCTGACCACCCTATTCCTTGTTACTGCTTTCAGCATTCCTACAACCCTCTTACCCTGTTGCACCCTCTCTTCTTCATCCATACTCCCATCTGTTGCACCCTCTCTTCTTCATCCATACTCCCATCTGTTGCACCCTCTCTTCTTCATCCATACTCCCATCTGTTGCACCCTCTCTTCTTCATCCATACTCCCATCTGTTGCACCCTCTCTTCTTCATCCATACTCCCATCTGTTGCACCCTCTCTTCTTCATCCATACTCCCATCTGTTGCACCCTCTCTTCTTCATCCATACTCCCATCTGTTGCACCCTCTCTTCTTCATCCATACTCCCATCTGTTGCACCCTCTCTTCTTCATCCATACTCCCATCTGTTGCACCCTCTCTTCTTCATCCATACTCCCATCTGTTGCACCCTCTCTTCTTCATCCATACTCCCATCTGTTGCACCCCCTCTCTTCTTCATCCATACTCCCATCTGTTGCACCCTCTCTTCTTCATCCATACTCCCATCTGTTGCACCCTCTCTTCTTCATCCATACTCCCATCTTTACTCAACAAACTGTCCAAATATTTAAATGAGCTGACATTCCCCTAACCGTTCAACCTCTCCTCACACTCTGTGGCTGCACCCCTTTCAAAGACCATAACCTTGCTTTTCCCCGCATTTACCTTCAGATTCCGTTTTTCACACACTGTTCCGAACATATATACCAGCCCCTGCAACTCCCATTCACTATTGCTCATCAGAACTGTATCATCAGCAAACGGCAGTACAGACAACTTCGAGTCGTTTTCTTCCCTTATCAGAGGTACACCAACATCCACTGCTCTTCCTTGAATTTTTATCATGACACCATCCTTATAATTATATATTGAACAGCCATGGGGACATCACACACCCTTGCTTTAACCCAACATTCATATCAAAGAACTCACTCTGCTCATTCTCCACATGTACCGACACCTTTGTACCCTCATTACATGCTCTTCACTGCTTCAGCAACTTGCCGTCTACTCCGTATATTCTCCGTACTTTCCACAAACCTTCTCTATCAACTCTTTCATAAGCATTCTCCAATCTCTCTTAATAGTGCCTTACCTTATGAATTTTTTTGTGGTGTCACTGAAGACTCCTTTCACAGCTATTTTGGCTCTATATTTTGGCGTGTTCCTTTTACAAGGAACTACCGGTAGCGTTTTATTGTTTATTTTTTTATAAATGAAGTATCTGCATTATCTTCCTTAACTAACCTAACCTAACCCCGCTAAGTAACTAACCTAACTGGAATGTTTTATCATTACCATAACCTAACTTAGCCTTCACGGGGGTAACTTTTGACTGTTTATTTTTCGGCGATAGCAGGCGTGGGACTGTATTTTTTGGCAATATCGGTTTTTTAAAGACTTTGATAATACAAAACCTCCATGCCGGATTATAGTGAAACAGCTATGAAGAGTCCATACATTCCCATTGTCCGTCATAAATTGTTTCTAATAACGCCGCAAAAAGGAATTTTCGGACAATGTCAAGACTCGGCGATCACCGAGGAGTTTGGTTACATTCCTTGTCATTATATTTTATCCTTATAGAAAACGAGCATTTAATGGCCTTCTCAAGTGTCTATGCACTGGCACACCTGTAGCTTTGTGAACCACTTGCAATCATTTAGCAGCTTCATGCACCACTGATCGACATTCTTCATGGACCGTACTGGCAGACTTATTTTGTTCATGTTGTTACGATCCAGGTTCTCAAAGACACAGGGCTCTTCAACATTGGACTAGATAATGGCAAAATGCAACAACGGTAACACTAGATCCAACCCCTGCCTTAAACACTGGAAAACAAAACACCATTACCGCCCTGAGTCGTGCCTGGACCACGAGGTATCCTATGACTCGGTAACTGGTGCACACACACTAGGCTGACGCTCGATGAAACGGCCTATTCTCAAACAGTAAAAGATTACTCGTTTAGGTTACACAAAGAAAAGATAAGTAACGTGATTATTTAACGTTACGGTAGATACTCAAATAACTGGCACTCCTGTATTAAAGAAAGTGCAATGCTAGTCCTGCAACATTAACTGGAAACTTCTGAAATAAGTCTGATGCTGGGAAGATGTTCGTAAAGAATCTTGAACAATTATAATGCAGAATACGGGTCACAATAAATACTAGGGACATATAGTAATAATAGGCAGGCGAATAATAAAGACGGCGCAAAGGTAGTAATGCTCGACAACTAAAGAAATGCTTCGTGACACAACGCAACAGCCTACTAGGGTTGTGCAACTCAACAACAACCTCGGCTCAAAAGTGCAGTGAATAATAATGTGGCATACATATAATAATGGGGGCTTATCTCTAACCAGTGTCTGCTCGGTTAATGAAGTCTAGCTGGGGTATCAAGGCAGGGCAACAATGGGTGAGCATGCGGCTCGTAGCCTAATGTTGTCCGAAGGTGGTATAATGAAGATTACGTTATATGACGGGGATGCTCTCTTGATAAATCTAGGTCTCTAGTACCTAGTTCTATCCTGGCGATCCCTCAGGAGTCAACACAAAGAGGCAGCACTATGTTGTGAGGGATAGGCTATGGCCCTCTCACACCACAGCGCTGTGCTCGCAAAAGTAAACCCACCCGAAGACAACTTAGGCTCCCACAGTACCTGTCGATGTCGTGCAGGGCTTAGCTAACACTGCACACATCGGAGACAACGACACAGTAACCTTACCCCTAGTCTAGCTTTAAATAACTAAGCAGAATCACTCAACACCCTGCCAGGAAGAGGACACACACGGAAAAGTCCGTCTCTCCAAACCTCCTTAAAGCCTAATACATAGAAATATCCGAGAGCTTCGCGTACAATACGACTGGCCGACGGTGAACGTCTATGCTGAAACAGAAGGGATGTTGAGTTTAATAAAGATTAGAGAATGAGAAAGGAGAAGTCGAGAGAGAGCAATAGTATGCAAAGTGGCGAGTATGGGGGACAGAATTGCAAAGGATGTAGACGATACGCGTGTCAGGCCAGCTCTGAGCTTGGTAAAAAAACATGAGGCCGCGACGGGAAAGGACTAGTTGACCACCCGGCCGCCAACGCCGTCAGCGCCCAAGCGGGCCGCGTGATAGCTCGCCCCACTGCCAGGTGTACCCCCTCACCCGCTCTCGCTCGCCTCCCACACAAGCAACATTTATATTATAGCGAATATAAAATATAAGGCGCGGTCACAGACCAAAACAAATACCATTTCTAGACTGTCTGTGGCAACACGACACTAATAAAAGAAAGCAGATCATTCTAGGACAACTGTAGCCCATCCCCCCATCCTGGCGAGCGCTAGCGAGCTGCAATGCCCCACGCAACCATTCTGCTAGCACCGGGAGGCGTCACAATGTACCACTGGCACCAGCACATCATGGTACCACTGGTGTATTATGCTCCACCACCGCAGCCATAACAACACTGCACTTGTCCACCTGATGAGCCAGAACCATTACAGTATTTCCAGATATAAACGAGCCTGAACCTACCACGTACCACGTCAGAGCTCACACTACATCTGGAGACCCCGATTCCACCTACTTCAGACTCGGAAGACAACGACTTATGCCTACCCAACACACACCTATCACACAACAGACACTAGGGCCCGCAGTACCAGATAATCGTGAGATCCCTTCGACGAAGGACTGTCCCGTCGGATTCGCACGTGAAGGTGATACCGCCATTTGCTTCCTTGTGCGAATCTCTCGTGCGATACCGTCGGACGTAGGGTTGGTAAGCCTGTCAAACTCGCCGCGGTGCATTTCTTACGGTTGGTATACCGGTACCTGAGGAACGTTTTGTTTACAAATTACTGCCTCGGGCAGCCTCACGGGAGTACAGACGGAATCGAATCGTAATAAAGTGATGGTCCCTGGTGTATTATTTACCCAGTTTATTGCATTAATCTTATTAGTCTGTATTTAGGACATTCTCAATTGACGAAAATAAGGTAGCCTAGGCCCTAGTGATTCCCCAGAGGACCATTGAATTTCTCTAGCCTAATTTCCCTTCAACCACCAATCAATTTTTGAGTTTAGGAATAGCCATGGGGTTGTGGTATGGATTTTCGCTGAATAATTGGGTTGTGCATGGCTCTCTGGAAAAGTGGCTTGGTTATAATACCAGGCAAGCTTTTCTGTTATATTCAAGCCTAGCCCTGTTCACCTGTTCCAAGTAGATCTATGGCCATAAATCGTGAAATCTAACCTAGCCTATCTCTAACTCAAAAAGGGCCAGAGCTACGATAGTGGGCTGTAAATTGCCATAGGCTATCTATCCCCTGGCTGACCCTTCCCAAATGGGAAAGGTAAAGCTTTGAGTCCTCCATTTCATAGTAAGAGATGCTTAAATTGGACATATGAGCAATTTTGATGAGCATTTAGCATAGGCCTATATTGTTTAGTAATTATCTTGATATATTAAAACTACTGAAAACAGGGTAGGCCTAGCCTAACCTCAAGAGGTTACCAGGGTTGGATTTTGGACGATGGGTTAGGCATGAGAGGCTAGTTAGGATTATTTTAGCCAGGTCAGGTATTCCTGCTATCAGTAACATGTAATCTGATTCTAAGTGTTTCATGGTCGGATTGTCGGCGACTAAACCGTCTCCCCCTCCGGGTCCTCACTTGGAGGGTGGGTGGCTAGACACCCTGCAGGACTAAAAGCAATACCTGTCAAAGGGCGGATGAACTATATATTAGTCAACGGCCATCTAGCAAACCTATGGTATTTTACCATGATGGATGTCCAAGGTCTTCCATTGTCCGTTTTCATCCATCCCTGCTGTTTGGTGCTATACAGCAACTTTCCTTCCTTTTCCTGCAATCTCCTGTTTTTTTCCCCACAGTGGTTAGCAGGCCAATGAGGAAGACTTTTGAGTCTGGTGGATTTTCAGGAGATTTGGCATTTTTTTTCTGTTTCTCGTCTTTGCTAAACAAATAAAATCCAGCGCTACTGCTCCCCCCTGGATATGGTGTCTTTGGGGCTTGTTTTATACCTTACCCAGATGTGATGGCTCCGTCTGGGTCGACCTGTTTATATCCATCTTTATGTATTTGTGTATGGATTGCTTTCAACTTTTTCTGTTTTTGTTTCTACTTTTGTCCGGTGATATAGAAGTTAATCCCGGTCCTCACAGACAACCTGTTACAAGTTGTCGTGTATTTTATTCCAATATTCGTGGTCTCTATAAGAACATCAAGGAACTTACATTGGCATCTGTTGATAATGATATTGTCTTTTGTTCTGAAACCCTTGTCTCTGGTTATAGAGATTATTCTGAACTTCTTATACCTAACTTCAGTAAACCAGTTCTTATTCGGCGTGATTCTATTCCTCGTGCTCGTGGAATGAGCTTGTATATTAGATCTGGGTATAATGCTCAGCACTTAACTAAAGAATATTTGTAAATGCCATGAGATGCAGTTAGTTAAAGTTTCCAGCAAGTATCATAATCATTACATTTTTAGCCTGTACAGAAATCCTGATATTAACAATGACATAATGACTGCCTCTTAACAGCCATGGCTTTAATACAGTCTGTAGATGTCAAATCATCCTTTATTTTTGTTGGTGATGTCAATGCGCATCATCAAGAGTGGTTGAAATCGGTCTCTCCAACTAATAGAAATGGTCTTGCTGCATTGGATTTTGCAAACTTATCTGGTTGTGAACAGCTAATCCAAGGACCTACTCATATGTCTGGAAATTGTCTTGATCTAGTACTAACAGATATTCCTGGCGTTGTAGAAACCTCCGTTCTTGTACCTGTTGGCACTTCCGACCAAAATGCCATCATGTGTAAAATTATTCTTGATTTTTCGGTTCCTGACGTAAAGTCTACCTTAAATCCCGGGTTAACTGGGACAACGTTTGTAATGATGTTTGTAATATTGAGTGGAATCACATACTAAGATCTCATGACTCAGTTTCAGCTCTCAACAATTCCCTTCTTGGTATCCTTCGCAAAAGAGTTCTATCAAAAACAATTAAGTCTCGTATCAGGGATAAAGCATGGTTTAATGATGACTGCAAGTGTGCATTTGATGACAAACAGCCTGCATATCGGCTATGGAGGCGTAATCAAACCCCCTTGCATTGGGAAAATTATGTTTTTAAAAGGGCAGCTGCGCAGAGAATTTATGATGGTGCTGAGAGGGATTATAACTCCCATCTTCAGGATGTTCTGGCAGGAGCTACACAGCCTCATAAATGGTGGTCCGCTTTGAAATCCTCTTATTTGGAATAGATTCCTCCATGCCTCCTCTTTGTGATTCTGATGGCTCCATCTCTTTTGATCCATTATCGAAGGCCAATATTCTATCTAATATTTTTATTAATAAGCAGAGTAATCAGAAATTGTCTTTGCCATTGACATGTTTCCCTAGACCCAACCTCAATTCAATGGCGTTCAAATCAGCTGAACTGAAAAGGTACTTGCTGGATCTTGATACCTATGGTGGCACAGACCCGGATGGGTTTTCCCTCTCTTTATTAAAAAGGTTGCAGTGGTCTTTGCACCTAAATTGGCAGTGGTGTTTAGGTTGCTTTTGAAATCAGGTAGTTTTCTTCTTTGCTGGCGTAAGGCTATTATCACTCCTATTCCAAAGGGAAATACTGCCTCATCATCTCCTAATGACTATCGCCCTATCTCCATTACACCTATCCTATCCAAGCTCTATGAGAGGCTTTTGTCCAGACGCCTTTCCTCTTATTGTAATAGTCATAATTTGATACCAAACTCACAGTTTGGTTTTCGTAAGGGACTGGGTACATGTGATGCGCTTCTGACACTCACCCATGACTTGCAATCTTCATTGGACCAGGGACATGAGTCTCGTGTCGTGGCTATTGACTTTAGTTCTGCTTTTGATTTAGTCAACCATAAAGCACTTCTGTATAATTACAGCTCATCGGTATTGGTGGCAATTTTTAAAGGATCTTTGAAGATTTTTTGACGAAAAGATCTCGGTCTGTGGTCATTGATGGGTGTCATTCCCCTTCTGTTACTGTTGTTTCTGGTGTTCCACAAGGCAGTGTCCTTGGGCCTTTGCTTTTATTATTTTTACTGCTGACCTGTGTTCTGAGCTTGAAAATAAATTAATCTCCTATGCTGATGATACAACTTTATATGCGTCAATTCTATCACCAGAACATTTAGCGGAAAAGATAAACAAAGCCAATAGAATTGTAGGGCTGATAAGGAGGACATTTGTGTCACTTGACGAAGAAATCTTCAGGAATCTCTATACAGCGCTGGTTAGGCCGCACCTGGCATACGCGAACCAGGTGTGGGCTCCATATATGGTAAAGGATATAGAATCAGTGGAGAAAGTGCAGAGGAGAGCTAGCAAGCTATTACCAACGTTGAAGAACGCGGGCTATGAGCAGAGGTTGTGGACACTGGCATATAGGAGAAAGAGACGGGATATGATAAGAGACTTTTAAGATAGTGTCAGGAAAGTATGATGAGGATGTGTGTGAAGGTATCTTCTTGATGCGGGAGGGAACAAGAACGAGAGGACACTCTAAGAAAATTTACAAAGAAAGAAATAGGCTTGAGAAGGCAAAGAACTCATTTTGTGATAGAGTGGTAAATGAGTAGAACGCACTGCCCCAGTATGTAGTCGATTCCGAATCAATAAGGGAGTTTGAAAGTAATCTTGATAAAGCATAGGGAAGACAAGATTTGAAGTTTGATTATAAAGCAAAAATACAGAATAGTAAAAATGTTGCGTCTGCTACCGTCGCCGCCAACACCGTGAACGACCGCAGCAGTGCAAGTACTGGTACTGAGCTGGATACACAGGCCTAGTTTGCCTTTTTCCAGAGGATCTACTGTAAGAAACTGTAAGAATAGATCGACACGTAATTGCTACTGCTCTGAATAGGGATTTAGCCAAAATTACATCATGATGTGAACTATGGGGCATGAAACTTAATGCTAATAAAACACACTCCATTATCATCAGCAGATCTCGTACCTTGGATCCTCCCCATCTTTATCTACAAGTTTCTGGCGAGGAAATTGAGAATGTGGATACTCTGCGCTTGTTAGGAGTTACTCTTGATCCCAAACTTACTTTTGAAAAGCATATTCGTTCTTTCTCCTCTTCCATTTCCCAAAACATTGGTCTGCTTCGCAAGGTTTATAAAACATTTGCTTGTGACGCCACAGTTATCAAGTCTTTTTATGCTTTTATCTTGCCACATTTCGAGTACTGCTCACCTGTCTGGTTGTCAGCAGCTGACTGCCATCTCAAGTTGCTTGACAGGTCACTAAATTCCATCAGTTTTATTCTACCTCATTTGTCTCTTGATCTGTGTCATCGACGTAAAGTTGGTGCCCTTAGTCTTTTATTTAAAGTTTTTAACAACCTTCAGCATCCCTTACATGGGGTTCTGCCTGGGCCCTATGTCCGGGCTCGTGCAACTAGATTCACAAGCAATCTTGATGATCTTGCCATGAGCCGTGTTAATTTTTCTACTACACAGTTTTCACGGTGTTTTGTGCCGGCCATGGTTGACTTGTGGAATAAGTTGCCAAATGAGCTAGTCAATTCAGCTCATATCTCCATTTTTAAGTCTAGAGTTAATGCTTATTTGCAGCATTAATTCTATTTTTTAAACTTATTTTATTCTATTTTATTGTACAAGTATTATATTTATATTTATACTTGATATCCTCCACTGCATAATATGGTATCTGTGTTTAATATATGTATATGTATATATACAATATACAGTGTATGTTTTAATTTTTTCCTAAGTTGCCGTAGTCTCTCTCCAGTGCCTCCGGGTGGGTGTTTTGTGTGGATTCATCTTGGTGTTTCTGCACCCTGGTTGGAGACTTCGGCATCTCATATAATAATAATAAATAATTTAGTTTATAATAACCATGGTAACCTAATAAAACTAATTATTCTAGCTATCCAAGCGAGGTAACCTCTGACTCTCTGAGTTTTTCCAAAAATTTAGCAGGGAAAGTGTTTGGATCACACAATTGTTCTCATCAGCTTTAGACATCTAGGGATAGTCACCTATCCTAATTATAGTAAAAGATTTCATGGCTAAATATTATTTTTTAATCTCCATGGGACTTGCATATTTAATCAACATGTAGCCTACTCTTTAAACAATGCAAAATTGTTGGCAAATTAATATAGCCAAGGTTAGGTTAGCTAATGGGGAAAGCAATTTCTGAGTTAACCTAACCTACAAATTTGGAATAGGCCTATGATAGGTTTCTTGAAGTAGTGTAGCCTAACGATACTCCTTACTTTTGAGTATAGGACTATCCCGTAAATATCAGAAGCCAGCCGAAGCAAATCGGCTTCTAAAAGTTGGGGGAAGGATGTAGTATTCAAACTTATTGCCTACCTTGTTTACACTACTCGCACGCTCGCTATCACGCTCCTTTATATTTTGACTGCCGTGGGATATAATAATAGGTTGAAGGGGGGCTTTTCCCCCCTAAACCACCCCATGAATTCATTGTCATCCTATATATTGCCAGCATGGGGTCTGTAAGGTTAGTTACATTAGGTAAGTTAGGCACAGTATAGTATTGTAGCAATCCGCTTGTGGGATTGGGTTGAGTTAGTTTAGCTTTATGAGGCAGAGTTTCTCAACTGAATATTACCATAGCCTAATACTCACAGATGTTTTTTCTGGAAGAGGCCTAGGCCTGTGGCTCCAGTTCAGTAGCCTGGTCACCAATTTGACTCTGGCTTCGCCTGTCTCAACTCTTATGTATTCCCACAAAAACAAATACCTGTATGTATAAGTTCAGAATAGTGAATCCTATACAGATCACTTAGTAGGTACTGGGCACTGTATACTTTATGGGGTTATTTACCACAGCTGCACCAATTTGCCCCAAGTTTTATACTGTACAGTTCTGCTACATGAAAAGTGCCAGGTTTTAATCCAGTACCATACAGTGCAGCAATATCATAAAGTTTCGGGTTTCAAGTTAATAGTAATGTGATCACCCCCTTTGACTAGGCTAATATAGAAAACCATTTATTTTCAATACTTATTCTGCATCAAATTGACACCTGCCCTGTCTACAAAAAACAGGAAGTCTAGTAGGCAGGTTTACTTTTATAAATGACTAAATATATGATGCTTGGACAATTTATAGGTTTGATTCCCAAAGGGAAGTAGAGAAAACATAATATTTAGTAGGGGCCCTGGAATCATTGACGATGTTGCCTATTAATATAATAGTCTCCATTCAACATCCACGTCAGTCGTTTGAATCAACCGCCGCGAGGAAGAATAAGAGTCATCTTCATAAGTGCAACGCTATTTCTCTTATGGAATCGTCACAGATCGGGTACCCACTACGAAAAAACTTCGTAAATAATAAGAGAACCAAAAAAGGGAAAAGAATTCTCATCTTAACACTGTTAATCACAAGCTTCCCACATTCGGTGGATTTTCCTGCGTTGTGGCTTCTTACCGCCTCTCGCCAAGCGCAACGATTCGTCCTTCAATGATATATCAAGATAACTCAAAAATATCAACGAATGGGAAGGGGATGGCTGGGAGAGACGTCTTCGTTAATGATTCCGGGGCCCCTACTAAATATTAGGTTTTCTCTACTTCCCTTTGGGAATCAAACCTATAATTTAATAGTGGCCCCTCCATCATTGATGATGTTGCCTGAATTCTAAGACTGGAGGGGGACATTCGTAGTATTGAAAAAGTCCTCATAACCGTATGGTTAAGTCAAGAAACTTCATAACAGGAAAAGCTATTTGTATATGTAGTTGTGCTTACAACATAGTTAAAAAATATTGAAAGAGTGAGAGCAGGGCGTTGCTTCAAAGAAGCCTGCTCCAACAACAGAGTCCTCCTTCTTGAGGTGTTTGTTGTATTGGGTGAGAGTTCACAGCTTAACTCTTCATTCCCTTGGGCCGGAACCTTATGCTGAACTCAGCTCGGCGTAGTCATATTGACAATTATCAAGCCTACTGAAACTAGTGTAGCTAGCCAGGAACATACCTGAAAATAATATACACTGGGGCAAATAATTCTTTATTATTCATAAAAACAACATAAGTTGGGTAGTTTAGAATGGAAATATTTACAGAGTCCCTTCGGACCTATTGTAATCTAGTTCAACTAGTTTTGAAAACATAAAACTTTCTTTTATTAATCATCATAAAACCTAAGTTTAAATTAAGCAGTTTCTCAATCGAGCAAACTGAGTTTTTATCTCAATTTTGGGCATAGCCTGGTGTAAACAGCATCCAGGTTTGACCCTTAAACTTAACATCTTGAGTTTAATTTAAGCAATCAAGCAACCTGAGCTTCTAAGCTCATAACTCATTTTGGGCACAGCCTGGCGTAAAGCGCATCCAGGCTTGTCCCTAAACCTATTTGTAATCCTGTATCAGGGGGAGTTCTACTCTCGTACTGGGATCCACATATCCCCCCCCCCTTTTTCTTTAAAGCCTTTCCGGGTGTAACTATCACAGTACATAACACTAGGAATACAAGAACAACAAAAGTATTTTTTTTTTTTTTTTTTTTTTTTTTTTTTTTTAATGGTTTGTAGAAAAAACATGGAAGTAACTTTTGCCATGACAAGCTGTCTTGATGGCCCTTCCTTCGTTTAGTAGCGAGCCCCGCTTTCTCTTACGGTTTCTTACAGTAGATCCTCTGGAAAAAGGCAAACTAGGCCTGTGTATCCAGCTCAGTACCAGTACTTGCACTGCTGCGGTCGTTCACGGTGTTGGCGGCGGCGGTAGCAGAAGTAAAAATTTTACTATTCTATATTTTTGTTTTATAATCAAACTTCAAATCTTGTCTTCCCCATGCTTTATCAAGATTACTTTCAAACTCCCTTATTGATTCGGAATTGACTACATACTGGGGCAGTGCGTTCCACTCATTTACCACGCTATCACAAAATGAGTTCTTTGCCTTCTCAAGCCTATTTCTTTCTTTGTAAATTTTCTTAAAGTGTCCTCTCGTTCTTGTTCCCTCCCGCATCAAGAAGATACCTTCACACACATCCTCATCATACTTTCCTGACACTAGGCTATCTTAAAAGTCTCTATCATATCCCCTCTCTTTCTCCTATATGCCAGTGTCGGAAGCCCCAGTGTCCTCAACCTCTGCTCATAGCCCGCGTTCTTCAACGTTGGTACTAGCTTGCTAGCTCTCCTCTGCACTTTCTCCACTGCTTCTATATCCTTTACCATATATGGAGCCCACACCTGGTTCGCATATTCCAGGTGCGGCCTAACCAGCGCTGTATAGAGATTCCTGAAGATTGCTACGTCAAGTGGCACAAATGTCCTCCTTATCAGCCCTACAATTCTATTGGCTTTGTTTATCTTTTCTGCTAAATGTTCTGAGAAATTTAACTTATTGTCTATCACTACTCCTATATCCTTTTCTGCATTCACTTCCTCCATCGCTTCATACATACTGTATCCTACCTTGTCTATCTTGCTTGTACCAATCCGCATGTACTTGCATTTTTTTGGATGAAAAGGCATTAACCAATGCTCAGACCATCCCTTCATGCCCTCCACATCTCCTTGAAGCAAACTCACATCTTCCTTACTCCTCACTCTTCTATACAGCTTAGTGTCATCCGCATACAGGTATACCTCACTTCCATTAGTTATAACTTCAGGTAAGTCGTTGATAAATATAACGAACAGCAGTGGTCCCAACACAGATCCCTGAGGTACCCCAAATGTAATTTCCCTCCACCCCGAGCCTATTCCATTCACCAGTACCCTCTGTCTCCGATCTTTCAGGAAGGCTTCTATCCATTTCACACATTTCTCCCCTATATTATAGCTTCTAACTTTCTCTATTAACCTTTTATGTGGAACCTTATCGAAGGCCTTCATAAAATCGCAATATACCACATCTATTACATCACCATCTTCTAGAATTTGCATCCAATCATCTACCACCTTAACTAGCTGTAGTACCGTCGACCTCCCCGGCAAGAATCCGAACTGTCTCCCACTGAAAAGTTGGTTTGACTTCATATGCTCCATTATTCCTTCTCTAATTACCGTTTCCATTAATTTAGAAACTTCAGAAATCATGCCAAAACTGTATTAAACCTAACTAAATCAAACTTTCTCCACAAGCAGGCAAATAAACTTCTAAATAATCCAAATGATAACAAAATATTTTGGTCTACTCTTAACTCATTTAAATCCAACTTCACTACTGCTTCATCCATTCCACCATTAAAATCTCCGACTGGCAATCTTGTAAGTGACCCACGAGGTAAAGCTAACCTTCTTGCGGATATTTTCTCCACCAACTCAACCTTAGATGAAATAAATCAAGATGTCCCTGTACTTAATTTTAATTCGCCTGAAATTCCCTCACTTAAGATCCACACCAGACATGTCAAAACTATTTTGCAGAATCTCTCAGTAGATAATGGCTCCTGGTCCAGATGAAATTCCTCCAATAGTACTTAAGAATTGCTCCTTGGTGCTCGCTCCTGTATTGGCAAAAATTTTCCGTCTGTGTACTCCTACCTCATGCTTCCCAGTACCCTGGAAAGAAGCAAACCTCCATCCAGTTCCTAAAAAAGGTGCCTCTTCAGATCCATCAAACTACAGACCAATAGCTATAACTTCCACTCTTGGTAAAGTCTTTGAAATTATATTAAATAATCACATAATTAAGCATCTTGAGAATAATAAATTAATCAGTGATAGGCAATATGGTTTTAGACGATGTCGATCAACTGCAGACATGCTTTGCCTTCTTACGCATCAAATCAACCAAGCTACAGACCAACATGGTGAAACACATACAATAGCACTGGATATATCAAAGGCATTTGATAGAGTCTGGCATCAATCCTTATTGTCGAAGATGTCACACTACGGCCTTGCATCATTAGTTCCACTAATTTCTTCTTATCTTCATAACAGAAAAATATGTGTAATGGTAGATGGCCTTTATTCTCAATTTCACTCAATAAATGCTGGTGTTCCCCAGGGATCAGTTTTGGCCCCAATTCTGTTCCTCATTCATATCAATGATCTCATATCTACCACTCATAATCCAATACATTCCTACGCAGATGACTCAACACTCCACAGTTCCTTCACATTTACCAATTCTTTCACCCAACCCGATCTTATAAATTCAAAAATAAACACTGCAATTTCTCTGAACCAGGACCTTTCTAGAATTAATGGATGGGGACAAAAGAATCTAGTTTCCTTTAATGCACAGAAAACCAAATACATTCAATTTTCTAACCGACAGAATCTCACTGACTCCCATATATTTTTTAATGATGTAAATATTCCCACTTCCCCTAGTATTGACATTCTCGGTGTAACATTAACTACTAACTTGAGCTGGACACATTATGTTAGAAGCATTGCTAAGAATGCCTCTAAAAAACTGGGACTCCTGTACAGAGTTCGAGAATTCTTCACTGACGAGCAGTTGGCCGTGATATATAAAAGTCATGTGCGTTCTCAGATGGATTACTGTTCACCTCTGTGGGGTGGAAGTGGAGTGGTTGCATTGAGGCAATTGGACAAAATTCAAAATAAAGATATTAGATTAATCAATAACCCTGCAATCACACAGGACCTTCCTACATTATCCATACGAAGAAACGTTGCATCCCTTGCATTATTCTGCAGATATTTTCACAGCAATTGTTCCGAGGAACTTGCTTCAATTGTGCCGCCTCTCCACATCTTTCCCCGTAGAACTAGGGCAGCTGAGAGCGCCCATGAATTTACACTTTCTCCTCCACAATGCAGAACTTCTGCTTATCAGAATTCATTTATCCCCAGAGCTACTACTCTTTGGAATTCACTTCCCTCTAATTGCTTTCCACAAACTTACAATCTACAAATGTTTAAATCCAGTTGTTACAAACATTTTATGAATGGAGGATGCCTTTAGGCACATGGACCTTTTTGTTTTATCTGTGTTTTTCCTTCCTCCGTTCATTGTCTCTTTAACAAAAACAAAAAAAAAAAAAAAAAAACTTGTCAAACTGACTGGTCTATAATTCCCTGGGTCATTTCTCTTTCCCTTCTTAAATATAGCCATTATGTTCGCCTCTCTCCAGTCCATCGGGATTTGTCCTGTATTAAAAGATACCTCAAATAACATTTTCAATGGCTCTACTAACATCTCACCTCCTTCCTTTATGATTCTTGGGTATATCCCATCCGGTCCCGGGGACTTACTTCTGTTAATTTTTTCTATAGCCCTTCTTATTCTAGCATGGGAAAACTCTATTAGTTCTAGTGCCGGTGCCTGTTTGATGGGAATAGTAGGCACTGCATCATCCGACTCCACTGTTAGTACCCCCCCAAAGTATTTCCCCAGCACCTCTGGTTTCTCCTTATCAGTCTCCGCTCTACTCCCATCATCCAACCCCCATACCAGCTCTGGGATCCCTACTCTTCTTGTTAACTTTTCCTGAATGTACTTCCAGAATATTTTTGGATTATCCTTCACATTTCTAGCAATCTCTCTCTCCCTCTCCTTCACACCCCTCCTTGTCTCCCACCTTATTTTTATTATTTATTTGTCTGCGTTCCAGATCCACTTCTTTAGCTTCTATACTAGACCCCCTGTTCTTTTTTAACAATTTTAGTCTTTCCCACAATCGTTTCTTTCTTCTAATCAATGTCCAAAGCTTTCTTTTCATTGGCAATTCTGAGTTCGTTCTTTTCCTCAATTTTGTTTTATCCTTATATTCCCTTACTGGTACACTTTTGGATACAGCATTCTCCAGTTTGACTCTAATTTTCCTCCACATTCCTTCAGCGTCTTCACCGGATAAGTATTCCCCCCAGTCAATGTCCAAACACCGTCTCAGCAGCTCATAATCTGCTCTATCATACATGTATATTTTTCTATTGCTTCTATTATCCGTCTGTTTTAATATTGCAACTAAAGCTTATACAGGCATGGTCACTACGACCTATAGGGCTATCCACATTGACATGTTCCACTATAGCCTCCTCATTGCTAACAATCAAATCAAGTACCGGTACACTCCCCTGCGTCCCATCTCTATATCTTGTCATCTGTAATATGTTGCGTTAAAAAACAATCTCTCACTTTCTCTATAAACTTGTTTTCCAGGCTACCCTGTCCCGCTGGAGTAGTACAATTAGCCCAGTTGATCCTTGGCAAATTGAAATCTCCAATCAAAATCTTATATTTGTTCTCTCTATTATCTATTTCCGCCATTGCTTTCAGTAGGTTATCATCCTCTTCCCTACTATTATTTGGGCTTCTATATATAGAGGCAATTAGAATTGATCCTCTTGCACATTTTACTTCAATACACAAATACTCACAATACTGCTGTCTCATATCCACCTCATTAAGCTTGAGCTATTTTCTTACATAAATAAACAGTCCTCTTCCGACCTCTGCTCTAATAGCATTCCTCTCATATAACTCAAAACCCTCCAAACTATACTCCACCAGTTCCCTTTCAATTCTAGCATTTTTTGGTCTTACTTCCTGTAAGGCTATGACATCAGTTTTTCCTCTTCATTCTGCAACCTACATATCGGTTCTCTTTTCTTGTCCTGGGTAAAGACATCCACATTACTAAACATAATCCTTAATCCATCTACCATTCCTTCAGCAATTACACCATCCCGCTCCTCCTGTCCGTACCCTACTCCCCCCTTAGCACTACTGGGTCTGCCACTTTGTCTCCTGTCTCTCCCTGGGACACCGTCAATTAACGTAATTTGGCCTACTGATAGCCATAATAAACTGTCAGAACGCGCGATAATCCTAAAGGTGTTAAACGGTGTAGATTATATTATATTTTTTCACCAACCAAATTCACTTCTAAACTCAAATAATGAAATCAACAAATACCACCCCGTTCTCCTCCTCCGTCACAACTCCTATCACATTCTCTTCCCTCCCTGATCTCCCCCTCCCTTCTACTCTTATAAACCACTTCTTCAATTTTCCGTCCCTCACTCTCCAGTAAAAATTTCTCTTATCCTCACCCAACTTTCCATTATTTTCATCAGCCTTTTCTTGTAATTCCTTTATTTTTTTTCTTTGTTCTATGCTCAAATCCTTCTTTAGTCTTATATGTTTCAGTTTTTCATTTGTATTTAGCCTCCAACTAAAATTTGTCACCGTCTCTGCCACTGCCCTAGTTTTAAACTGTACCCTTATAGGTCTCATCTCTCCCCTTTTATATCTACCTATCCTACTGACCTCCTCCACCTGCCCTTCCCATCCATATCCGTCCTCATTCACCCCTTTCATAACCTCCTTCACTGTCTCCATATCCCTCACTTTTCTCACTCCATTCTCGGCGAGGATCAGCGAGTAACTGAGTTAGGCGACTAGGACCTATAGTCCTTTGTAGCCTTTATAATCCCGATTAGGCGGGTAACTAGGCATACACTCGGGGAACCGGAGCCGGAGGCCCTGACAGGCTCCCGCCGTGATCCCCGCCCTTATCGGAGTGCCTTAACCGGCACATAGACCTGGTGGAAGGTTGAACTTATATCTAAAACATAATTTAGCCTACTCGGCACCTGGACATTATGGTGAAGGTTGAACTTAATTCGAAAACCTACTAAATCGTATATACCAACCGGCACCTAGACCTTATGGTGAAGGTTGATCTTAACCCTAAAACATCATATACACCTGGGGCCAGAGAAGTCTCAGGGACAGCGCGGCTAGTCACGTAAGCGAGTAATGATCTGGCTAAATGCAGGGTATTGGACGGCGGGTCCTGAGGGTTTTGAACGTGAAAAAGGATGGGGTATAGAGAACTAAAATGGTCTCGTGACTAACCGGGCCGAAAAAGGGTCGGTGAGTCCTGATCATCCGCCGCCGGGATTGCAGGTACCACTGCGTCCGTAAAATCAGTGTGGAATGCTCACAGCAAATGAGTGCGGAGTTGATTCTATATGACAGATAAACTAGACCAGTGTCCTGAAGGGCTCCGTTTGCTGGAGCCTCCAACTAGGTTGAAATAAGAGACCCCGGCCGGGAGAACTTAACACTTGGTTGAACCTCAAAAAACCTTATTGTGCTAGCATGGCCGAGGGAGGGAGGAAGACTCAGGGAAGACTGGAGTATCATGGATAATAGTTTATGGGATTTTTAACCATCAGAGCCAGAGGTGAATCCGTCCGCCTGCCGCCAGGTAGAGCTAACGGTGTTTCTTGTTCTTCAAGCGCAACATTACCCGAACATCACGTTCCGTCTGCTCATCTATTACCGTAAAATGGGGTAACTTTGGACATTTTTCAAGGTTTTTTAACAATTTCTCCTGAGTGTAAATACATTATAGAGATTTAACTAGGTCAAGTGATGTATGGTGATAGTGCGCCGTAATCCAGGAAGCCTCCTAAAATTATCCCCCATAATAAGAGAGCTATCCTTATCCTAAATGATGTCCGAAGTTTGCTTGAAAAGTTGAAAACTTCGGACATGTATGGATAACTTCGGACATAGGTGATTTCTTATGGAAAATTATTGCCAAGAAAGCTGGGATAACTCCGGACAAACGGAAGAGAACTTCGGACGTACGTTCGTGGCCTTATTTCATTCATTTTTCGGCTCTTACTATTTTATATGAATATTTTATTATTGCTGCTTATTGCTGTCCGATGTTGAAGTGGAAAATGCACAGTCAATACTTTTAGGCCTGTATAATCAGTATAGGAGGGGGATATATATGATGTTTAACATATATTCTGTTTGGATCTGTTCTCGTTAGGCATCGAGCTCACTCCTAGATAATATTGAGCAGGAAATATAACCAATGCTGTCTAATCGATAACTCTAAAATTAACTAGGGCTAGTGAAAATATATAGGTATGTATAATATATCACTGCATATACACTTTTATGAATTTGAGCATTTTTATAGGTATAACGTATTTGTTGGCATTTCTTTCGGCAGATAAAAACAAATTTTGGACAAGATATATGCCTCTCCTAATTTATATATATTATATATCCAGAATTATCCGAAATACATAAATCGGTTAGCATATCATATTTTTATGGGTTTTTGGACTCGGAGAATGATTATTTGATCTTTTACGACCATGTTAATGATGGACAAATATTAGGAATGATTTTCATAGGGCAAATAATAACAAACTATTGTTTTGTTCCATGTCCGAAGTTAGCACGCTTTTTTTTTTAAACGCAATCGGTTAAATGATAGTGTTCTAGCTAGAGCGTTATACAAGTGTAACAAATTTCCTTTGGTGGATGTTGTCTCTGGTAATGTTACTACAAAATTATATCAGTCACAACATCATTCATACAAAAAAAAATCTTCAGGGTAATAGAAGTTTGGCAGGGTAGCGAAAAATTTACATATTTTCGTCATGTATATAATATTTTTTTAGTGTACATATACTCATGCCAGTTCCCTAGGACTTTTACATGCTCTTCCTTTGCCATTTCTCTAAACGGACCCCACAAAAAAAAACTATAAAAAGCGTTTCCATTATATAATGACTATGTCTAATTACTTATTATCGCCGATGTCCGAAGTTATCACCGCAGTACGAAGTTACCCCACTTTACGGTACTCTCTACTCTCGCAGTTAAGACAGGGGAGAACAATATTCTGTAGTAAGCATTCATAGGTAATGTCTGAGCCATACCGAGTCTGAGTAGCTGACGTGACCGGACTGCCTCAAACAGGGCTGTTCGGATTTCCGTGAGAGTTCTAGCCGGGGCTGGGAGTAGGTACTGTTGGAAAACTTTAACTAATTCCTGGGTTCGTAGAGAGGGATTCGGCAAAGGTTGAGCAATAGCTTGGGCCGTGTCTCTCGTTAACAGGAAGCTAATAAAGGCTCTGTGGGCCTTATCTCTGACCAAAAATTCGCGTTGAAGTTCAATAGGTTCAGGAGTAATGAGTGGCAGGGGAAAATCCGCCGCCGTCAATTGAGGGGGTACCGTATGAGAAAATTAAAAACGGAGAACGGAACTCCGCCCGGTCGTTGTGCTAGCCAGTCAAACTCGGTAATGGGGGGAGGGGGAATTGGTGACAAGGCATTGGATGTAACATCTATTGCAAATTGTTGCAGTTCCTGCTCCCACGTTGTCCACGGCCCATCGCCCACCTCACTCAGATTCAACTCCCTTTGGTCTCTTTGAGGACCACATCTATGAAACTTATGAGAAGGCTCCTGCCGAGTAAGCTGGGTGAGAAGGATCCTGGACTGGGGAATCCGCCGGAAGAGGAACCAGCTGACATGGGTCATACACAAAATATTGAAAATTTTCTGGGTCGGGTTTAGCATATATAGGAACCTTTAAGACTGTACCATTAGCGTCTTTTGCCCTAAAGACCTGTTTACGGTTTACTTCAATAGCCCACTCCACCGGCACCGGGACTTCCCCTTGTATTGATTTATGCCCCTTACCCTCTGTTACTGCCGTAACCGGAAGCCAGAGCCTGCCTGGCGCTTTAACTATTTGAGACTTTAACGGGACACCCGGCTGGGCCAGTGGGGCCCCGGGGCGAGAACTGGGGGCAGAAGAGGGACCCGGCAAGTTACTTGCCATATGGTTTCTGTCTATTGGGGGTGATAAGCAAAGTTGGGTATCATCAGAACTAGTCAAACTTAGGTGCTCTTGGCTATGACTTGACTCAGAGTCCAGCCTAATCCAGGGTTGTCTAAGGCCAGGAGGCACAATTACCCAAGGTTCCGCCGGAAGTTCCTGTTCGGGACGACCGGCGGAAGGGGGAGTTATATTGTGGGACTTGAACCCACCCATGAACTCCAGGTCTCCTAAGCCTAGGAGTTGCGTCGAGGGCTGGCCTAATGGGTCTGACAACGAACTTTGGGGAACTGTTACAGCCTGCGGTTGCAACTCTTGCCCCGCAGGTAGAGGACGAATTGGTTCGTTTAATGGTGGGCCCGTGGGCTGCGGGTAGTCAATTGGACGGGACGTTGCTGGCCCGGCGGAGGGGACTGCTAGAGAGGGAATGCCGACATTAACCTGAGAGGGGGGCCTAGCTACATTGTGAAGTGGTCCCTGTGCCGGAGGAGGGGTTTGACCCTGATTAATGGCACACTGGTTTATTACTTATTGTGACTAGAACTAATAGAGTTTTCCCATGCTAGAATAAGAAGGGCTATAGAAAAAATGAACAGAAGTAAGTCACCGGGACCGGATGGGATACACCCAAGAATCATAAAGGAAGGAGGTGAGATGTTAGTAGAGCCATTGAAAATGTTATTTGAGGTATCGTTTAATACAGGACAAATCCCGATGGACTGGAGAGAGGCGAACATAACAGCTATATTTAAAAAGGGAAAGAGAAATGACCCAGGAAATTATAGACCAGTCAGTTTGACAAGTGTTGTGTGTAAACTAATGGAAACGGTAATTAGAGAAGGAATAATGGATCATATGAAGTCAAACCAACTTTTCAGTGGGAGACAGTTCGGATTCTTGCCGGGGAGGTCGACGGTACTACAGCTAATTAAGGTGGTAGATAATTGGATGCAAATTCTAGAAGATGGTGATGTAATAGACGTGATATATTGCGATTTTATGAAGGCCTTCGATAAGGTCCCACATAAAAGGTTAATAGAGAAAGTTAGAAGCTATAATATAGGGGAGAAATGTGTGAAATGGATAGAAGCCTTCCTGAAAGATCGGAGACAGAGGGTACTGGTGAATGGAATAGGCTCGGGGTGGAGGGAAATTACAAGGGGGGTACCTCAGGGATCTGTGTTGGGACCACTGCTGTTCGTTATATTTATCAACGACTTGCCTGAAGTTATAACTAATGGAAGTGAGGTATACCTGTATGCGGATGACACTAAGCTGTATAGAAGAGTGAGGAGTAAGGAAGATATGGGTTTGCTTCAAGGAGATGTGGAGGGCATGAAGGGATGGTCTGAGCATTGGTTAATGCCTTTTCATCCAAAAAAATGCAAGTACATGCGGATTGGGACCAGCAAGATAGACAAGGTAGGATACAGTATGTATGAAGCGATGGAGGAAGTGAATGCAGAAAAGGATATAGGAGTAGTGATAGACAATAAGTTAAATTTCTCAGAACATTTAGCGGAAAAGATAAACAAAACCAATAGAATTGTAGGGCTGATAAGGAGGACATTTGTGTCACTTGACGAAGAAATCTTCAGGAATCTCTACAGCGCTGGTTAGGCCGCACCTGGAATATGCGAACCAGGTGTGGGCTCCATATATGGTAAAGGATATAGAAGCAGTGGAAAAAGTGCAGAGGTGAGCTAGCAAGCTGGTACCAACGTTGAAGAACGCGGGCTATGAGCAGAGGTTGAGGACACTGGGGCTTCCGACACTGGCATATAGGAGAAAGAGAGGGGATATGATAGAGACTTTTATGATAGTGTCAGGAAAGTATGATGAGGATGTGTGTGAAGGTATCTTCTTGATGCGGGAGGGAACAAGAACGAGAGGACACTCTAAGAAAATTTACAAAGAAAGAAATAGGCTTGAGAAGGCAAAGAACTCATTTTGTGATAGTGGTAAATGAGTGGAACGCACTGCCCCAGTATGTAGTGATTCCGAATCAATAAGGGAGTTTGAAAGTAATCTTGATAAAGTATGGGGAAGACAAGATTTGAAGTTTGATTATAAAACAAAAATACAGAATAGTAAAAATGTTGCGTCTGCTACCGCCGCTGCCAACACCGTGAACGACCGCAGCAGTGCAAGTACTGGTACTGAGCTGGATACACAGGCATAGTTTGCCTTTTTCCAGAGGATCTACTGTAAGAAACTGTAAGAAACTGTAAGTGACAATTCATTTAGTTATACAGATGTCAACTGTGCAGTAGTGGATTGTGTCTGAGGCCTATCATGTTGGTCTGCTTGTATCAGAGTGGCAGCCCGTGTGATAGGTGCCACTTGTGTCTTATTAGTGGTCATCAGCGACATACTGCTACTAGCCATAGCCGGGTGGGGCGCACCGCAAGCCGGTGACTTCTGGTCACGTGGCTGGGGTGTTAATGGGTTGTTCGCATTCTGTGAACCTATATCTTTGAGGGCGGCTGTTAAGCCGGGCTGGTCCTTAAAAGGAGCCAGGGTTGTCGCGTGAGACCTAATGGTCGTAACCGCGTCTGATGTATGTACACCCGGAGACTGAGTAGGGATATGAGCCCTGACTTGGTGAGCCTGTTTATGTGACAAAATTAACTGAGAACCTTGAATCCTAACGTGTACAGATTGTCTTAGTCTAGTGGCAAGGTGAGGTGGGTCGGCGTCCGGCTCAGGGAGACCGGGACTAACCCCGCTGCGTCTCTGAGGAGGTCGCCGGACCCACTTCCGGTGATCCTGTGGGATTCACTTTTACAGAACTGGGAGTTTTATTAGCCAGTAACACACGTCGTGGTGGGCTTGAGAGCCGTCGGATCTTGTCAGGCAGGTATTCCGTACTGTCCATGCGCCTCAGGTTGCCCGCCGGGGGAGCTGGTTGGGTAAGGTGGGGGCGGTCTGGTGATATCAAGCGGCTTCTCTTTGTTGGGGGAGAGGAGCTCTGATCGGATGTCATGGAGGACGTAGGGGACCCAATGGTCAACAAGGGTATGGGGGAGTTCTGTGACTGGTGAGCTATATGATCATCAAAAGAGTAAAGCTGAACAACCCTTAAAAGTTCCGGGTTATCACATGATAGTTCTTTGTTTGCTACTTGAAAAGCATAGGTTTTAAGTCTTTACTTCAATGAGCGTGAGTAAACATGACAAATCTTGGCCCGCCAGCCATTCTGCAAACAAATCGGAACAAACTGGACACGTACGAGATGCCCATACGAAAGCGGTTTTGTTTAAACACTGAACACACCCGATACATTTGTTATGGGCCGGGATTGGAAGCAAAAGAAACGAGGGGGTCGAGCATACTGTAAATAAGGGCATGATGCAGAAGCTCCTCTCCCCGGCGGGAACGGCGCGGTATCGGGCTGTCCTGGGTGTCCACCTGGAAGAAAAATGTCCAGGAATCAATGCTCATAAGGACAAAAAGGGAGAGTCTCACTTATCCTTACCTCCCGGCGTAATAAGAATAGGAGGCCACGGCCTCCCCTTTCTTAGCACTCATAAGAGGGCGTGAAGATCCTCCTCCCATGCCCTTGGGTAACATGAGGAGGGGATACTGTCAACTGAGGGCCTCTGCGACGGCATATGCCGTAGCGCAGGGAGCCCTTTAACGGCGGACCGCTGTGTGCTCTGTAAAACACAAGCAGTCCCTGATTAGTTTACCTACTGAGCCGCCGGCAAGGCGAGATAAACTTATTTTTTTTTAAGGTAAGCGTGCTAATCGATGGACACATGTGCGGTGTCCGCCGGGGTCTAATACCCGCTATACCGCCGGCATGGTGGGGTAAACGACCGTAATATTCCCCCTTCAATAACTGACCAGGCCGAAGACCGGGGAGGGGGCCCCTGACGGTGGGTAATCGTAAACGAAAAACATGACCCGTCGGAGGACTCGTAGCTCTCGTAAACGCCGGGAGGCGGGGCCAAGGTCCGAGGGGTTGAAAAGCACTACCAGATCTACAACGATGTCCGCCAGATTCCGGAGGAACCAGGGACCATGGGTTAGTGGCGATGCCACACCCACTGACGCAAAGCCCCGGCGAGGAAGATCTGAGCTCGTGAACACGCCGGAACGGCGGGCCGACCAACGGTTAAAACCGCAGGCCGGCGAGCCCAGCAAAGTGAGGGGGGGGGGAAACCCGAGCAAGGCACTGCTGAGAGGAAACGCACCCGAACGCACTCACTCCCACGCTAGGAACGCTTTGCCGGACTCCCGGCAAGTGGCACACTAACAACCGGGAGACCAACAACTCACAGGGGACATGATAATGATAAAAAACAATCATAGTAATAATAACACACCCCTAGAACTAGATAACCTATCGGCTTATCCGGGAAAAAAGACCACACGAAGAAATCAGAACCTTGCCACGAGGTGAAGAGAAAAAAAACCCCACGAGGGGCCTCTCCTCAGGCTCCAAAGCCGGAGGACGCCCCAACCACGTGGGGCGACCAACCCTGGCGCGTCTGCAACAAAGACAGGATCCGTAGACCCTCAAGCCGTCCCTAGGAACAGCAAGAAACTTAAAGGAAAGCCTCCTAACTAAGTCAAAAAGCAAAAACTAAGGCGCCTAGCAACAATGAAAAAACACCACGAGGGGTGGCAAAAATTTAACACCAGGAGAAGCGCTTCTCGTACCCTAATTTTAACACTTCCTGCGGGCCAAATATAACACAACCCGTGCTAGCTAGTCTAAACCCTGCTCACTATCTCCCAAATATATACAAATGAGGAAAGACTCACTAGAGGAGAGCGAGCGTCGAATGAAGCCGGAGCGCTGGAGCACTGGTGTTGACGTTAGGCCCACGTGGAAGAGAAGGACTAATCGTTGCGCTTGGCGAGAGGCGGCAAGAAGCCACAACGCAAGAAAATCCACCGAATGTGGGAAGCTTGTGATTAACAGTGTTAAGATGGGAATTCTTTTCCCTTTTTTGGTTCTCTTATTTTTACGAAGTTTTTTCGTAGTGGGTACCCGATCTGTGACGATTCCATAAGAGAAATAGCGTTGCACTTATGAAGATGACTCTTATTCTTCCTCGCGGCGGTTGATTCAAACGACTGACGTGGATGTTGAATGGAGACTATTATATTAATAGGCAACATCGTCAATGATGGAGGGGCCACTATTAAATATAGGTACCGCATAAAGAAAGAACAATATATTTTACATAATTTATTGCAATTCTTACATACATAGGTACCCGTTATATAATATTGTATCATCTAATCACAACTCCTGTTGTATGCTTCCACATGGATAGGTCCTTAAGACCGCTTCATCAGATTTTATTCGCCCAATTACTACCCAGGTAAGAAAATTCATGACAATACATTATACTTGCTTGTATTTTTGGCTTGGAATCTTCATTTGGGGACTATTATCTATCTATTTGAGGCATAGGCCTATTTCCTGAAATAAGTCTTGCAATTGACGAGGATGGGTGTGAATGGGATATAATAGGCCTATGCCGTGTGTGGGCCAGTCCGCTCTGGAGACTCGTTATCTTGTGTTCATTTATGGAAGTATTTCAAGTAGGCCTAGCCCTAGCCCAATCAGGGAGAACATGTTAGTCCCTATTTATAGCCTACTTTAGTAGGGTAGGCCAGGCCTATATTTTTTAATCCAATAGGCCTAGCCCATGTTAAAATCGCCAACAATAGGGTACCTAGGTTAACAAGTCCCAGATATTGAAAGAAAAAGTGGTAAAAATTGAAGAGACCACGGACAGCCTTTTAACTAGGCGTATAATTATTTTATGTTGTTTTTGTTAGGTTAGGTAAAAAGGCTGTCCAAGGTCTCTTCAATTTTTACCACTTTTTCTTTCAATATCTGGGACTTGGGGTTAACCTAGGTACCCTATTGGATTAAAAAATACTTTAAATACTTCCATAGATGAACATATATAACGAGTCTGCAGAGCTGACAGGCCCACACACGGCAGATCCCATTCAGACCCATCCTCGTCAATTGCAAGACTTATTTCAGGAAATATGCCTCAAATAGATAGATAATAATGGTCACCAAATGAGGATTCCAAGCCAAAAATACAAGCAAGTACAGTATAATGAAATGTCGTGAATTTCCTTACCTGGGTAGTAATTGGGCGAATAAAATCTGATGAAGCGATCTATAAGTTGTCAAGGCTGGCCGACATATGCCTATCAGGTGAAGGTGCCTGTACAACGGCTCCTGTCAAGTTCACCAATGTCATTGAAGATATATCGAAAGTCTTTGGAAATGTGCTAATTGTAACTCATATTAATATACAGTATATTAATAGTTTCGTACATTATGCAATTGATTTGCATTAAAGAATGTCTTCTGTAACCTTTAATTTAGGAATTGAAACAATAATACAAATAATAAAATTCAATTAGCAAACGAAGGGGACCGACGACCATCGAAGAGATGGGTCGAAGGTCCTCTTCATATTCCAATAATATTGGACGTAACCGGTCGCGGCGACCGTTTACGAAAGCATTCGCTCAGCCAAACAAATCCCCAAAAATGTTTTTATACTACGAATTTTGAAAGGAAGGGTATCTTCGAGGGAAGGGAATGTCTGGTGCTGCGGGCCCAAAGCTTTATCAGAGCCATTACTGCTCTGCTTCTCAAGATTTGGGGTACCGGTACTGCTGTGGCTCAAGATTTGGGGTACTGTACCTATTGATATAACCATTTTTACCCATTATAATTATACATAAGACTGTGTCGTTTTTTTTTTTTTCTCTATGCGATTGAGGGAGGCAAAAGGCAGAACTGCCTATAGCGAGTGCCTCCCCCATAGTTGAAAGTGTGACAGGGCCAAAATCAAGGGACGCTCGAGCCAAAATGCCTGGACACACGGAGTTTGAAGCAATTTAAGTCGTAGGAAGAGGGAAAGACTGATTCTGGGAGAGAGTTCCAGAGCTCAGCTGTTGTGTAGAAGAAAGACTGAGAGTAACGTTTCACTCTCGGGTTGGAGAGTTGCACAGAGTAGGGGTGGGATTGAGTTGCAAGACGGGTACCACGTGCCCTACGTAAAGGAGGTGGTACACACTGGGGAAGCTCTGAGGAACACTGATTATTATATTATAGCGATAGAATAGCGAGAGAGATGCAACATTGCGGCGGAGAGAGAGAGATTGCAGAGAGTTATGTTAATGATAAAACTGATACCCAAGACATATATCCAAAATGTCAATTGTCTGTAACAAGAGGAGGAAAGTAGGTGACTGCGACAATCTACCGTACATAAATAATAAACGTCATAAGGTATGTCATTTTAAGATGAAACAATTTAATTTGAAGCCTCAGCTGTCATCACTTATTACCTATTACTCTATATTTTAATTTGTAAAATGGTAAAATGACTGAGCATGTATCTAGAAGTTCTAGATGAAGAGGTTTAGCCCTAGAGTACTGTATGATGAGTATGTGGACACTTAAGGTACCGTACCTCAAAAGTTGTGACTAGTAGTGGAATGCACTCGGCCACAGATATTTGCATCGTATATTATCTTCAACGTTTGAGTTAAACAGAGCACCACGAGGAAAGGGGTTGCTTAGTAAATACTAAAACCAAACTATTTAAAGTAAATATATACCCTAGCAATACCCTAACAATATAAATACTGTATATATATATATATATAATGTGCTGCTTAGAGATAGATTTTGTTACTGGATGTTCATTTATTTAGATTAATCCATGTCATTCCATGTATTGGTATACACGGTAGATAATTATTAAGTTAATATATATTAACTGTGCCATCTGTTAACGACGGTGACTTACTCAACCTCGACGCACACATTTTGCTTCTGTCATAAATGTGTCGCTATTGTTTCATTTGGTGAAGTATTATACCACGGACGGACTAACTTCCCTCCAGCCTTCATTCCAAGTATTACACATGTGTTAGTACTGAAGGCCGCCATAGTCCCGCGGGGGGCCGAGGTCAATAGCAGTCCGTCATAGGCTTGTATTACACACGTGTTAGTACTGAAGGCCGCCATAGTCCCGCGGGGGGCCGAGGTCCATAGCAGTCCGTCATAGGCTTGTATTACACATGTGTTAGTACTGAAGGCCGCCATAGTCCCGGGGGGGTGGGGGGGCCGAGGTCAATAGCAGTCCGTCAGAGGCTTGTATTACACATGTGTTAGTACTGAAGGCCGCCATAGTCCCGGGGGGGGGCCGAGGTCAATAGCAGTCCGTCATAGGCTTGTATTACACATGTGTTAGTACTGAAGGCCGCCATAGTCCCGGGGGGAGCCGAGGTCAATAGCAGTCCGTCAGAGGCTTGTATTACACATGTGTTAGTACTGAAGGCCGCCATAGTCCCGCGGGGGGCCGAGGTCAATAGCAGTCCGTCAGAGGCTTGTATTACACATGTGTTAGTACTGAAGGCTGCCATAGTCCCGGGGGGGCCCGAGGTCAATAGCAGTCCGTCATAGGCTTGTATTACACATGTGTTAGTACTGAAGGCCGCCATATTCCCGGGGGGAGCCGAGGTCAATAGCAGTCCGTCAGAGGCTTGTATTACACATGTGTTAGTACTGAAGGCCGCCATAGTCCCGCGGGGGGCCGAGGTCAATAGCAGTCCGTCAGAGGCTTGTATTACACATGTGTTAGTACTGAAGGCCGCCATAGTCCCGGGGGGAGCCGAGGTCAATAGCAGTCCGTCAGAGGCTTGTATTACACATGTGTTAGTACTGAAGGCCGCCATAGTCCCGCGGGGGGCCGAGGTCAATAGCAGTCCGTCAGAGGCTTGTATTACACATGTGTTAGTACTGAAGGCTGCCATAGTCCCGGGGGGGGGCCGAGGTCAATAGCAGTCCGTCATAGGCTTGTATTACACATGTGTTAGTACTGAAGGCCGCCATAGTCCCGCGGGGGGCCGAGGTCAATAGCAGTCCGTCAGAGGCTTTTATTACATATGTGTTAGTACTGAAGGCCGCCATAGTCCCGGGGGGAGCCGAGGTCAATAGCAGTCCATCAGAGGCTTATATTACACATGTGTTAGTACTGAAGGCCGCCATAGTCCCGCGGGGGGCCGAGGTCCATAGCAGTCCGTCAGAGGCTTGTATTACACATGTGTTAGTACTGAAGGCCGCCATAGTCCCGGGGGGGGGGGGGGCGAAGTCAATAGCAGTCCATCAGAGGCTTGTATTACACATGTGTTAGTACTGAAGGCCGCCATAGTCCCGGGGGGGGCCGAGGTCAATAGCAGTCCGTCATAGGCTTGTATTACACATGTGTTACCGGTAGTTCTGAAGGCCGCCATAGTCCCGGGGGGAGCCGAGGTCAATAGCAGTCCGTCAGAGGCTTGTATTACACATGTGTTAGTACTGAAGGCTGCCATAGTCCCGGGGGGGGGCCGAGGTCAATAGCAGTCAGTCAGAGGCTTGTATTACACATGTGTTAGTACTGAAGGCCGCCATAGTCCCGCGGGGGGCCGAGGTCAATAGCAGTCCGTCGGAGGCTTTTATTACACATGTGTTAGTACTGAAGGCCGCCATAGTCCTGCGGGGGGCCGAGGTCAATAGCAGTCAGTCATATGCTTGTATTACACATGTGTTAGTACTGAAGGCCGCCATAGTCCCGCGGGGGACCGAGGTCAATAGCAGTCCGTCATAGGCTTGTATTACACATGTGTTACCGGTAGTACTGAAGGCCGCCATAGTCCCGGGGGGAGCCGAGGTCAATAGCAGTCCGTCAGAGGCTTGTATTACACATGTGTTAGTACTGAAGGCCGCCATAGTCCCGCGGGGGGCCGAGGTCAATAGCAGTCCGTCGGAGGCTTTTATTACACAAGTGTTAGTACTGAAGGCCGCCATAGTCCTGCGGGGGGCCGAGGTCAATAGCAGTCAGTCATATGCTTGTATTACACATGTGTTAGTACTGAAGGCCGCCATAGTCCCGCGGGGGACCGAGGTCAATAGCAGTCCGTCATTGGCTTGTATTACACATGTGTTAGTACTGAAGGCCGCCATAGTCCCAGGGGGGGCCGAGGTCAATAGCAGTCCGTCATAGGCTTGTATTACACATGTGTTAGTACTGAAGGCCGCCATAGTCCCGGGGGGGGGGGCGGCCGAGGTCAATAGCAGTCCGTCAGAGGCTTGTATTACACATGTGTTAGTACTGAAGGCCGCCATAGTCCCGCGGGGGGCCGAGGTCAATAGCAGTCCGTCGGAGGCTTTTATTACACATGCGTTAGTACTGAAGGCCGCCATAGTCCCGCGGGGGGCCGAGGTCAATAGCAGTCCGTCAGAAGCTTGTATTACACATGTTAGTACTGAAGGCCGCCATAGTCCCGCGGGGGGCCGAGGTCAATAGCAGTCCGTCAGAGGCTTGTATTACACATGTGTTAGTACTGAAGGCCGCCATAGTCCCGGGGGGGGCCGAGGTCAATAGCAATCCGTCAGAGGCTTGTATTACACATTTGTTAGTACTGTAGGCCGCCATAGTCCCGGGGGGGGGGGGGCCGAGGTCAATAGCTGTCCGTCAGAGGCTTGTATTACACAGGTGTTAGTACTGAAGGCTGCCATAGTCCCGGGGGGGGCCGAGGTCAATAGCAGTCCGTCAGAGGCTTGTATTACACATGTGTTAGTACTGAAGGCCGCCATAGTCCCGCGGGGGGCCGAGGTCAATAGCAGTCTGTCAGAGGCTTGTATTACACATGTGTTAGTACTGAAGGCCGCCATAGTCCCGCGGGGGGCCGAGGTCAATAGCAGTACGTCAGAGGCTTGTATTACACATGTGTTAGTACTGAAGGCCGCCATAGTCCCGGGGGGGGCCGAGGTCAATAGCAGTCCGTCAGAGGCTTGTATTACACATGTGTTAGTACTGAAGGCCGCCATAGTCCCGGGGGGGACCGAGGTCAATAGCAGTCCGTCAGAGGCTTGTATTTCACATGTGTTAGTACTGAAGGCCGCCATAGTCCCGCGGAGTGGCCGAGGTCAATAGCAGTCTGTCATAGGCTTGTATTACACATGTGTTAGTGACTTGGCAAGTATGCATTTAGCTGGATTTTAAAATTTTAGTCCGGTTGCCCTCATCCAGGAGAGCAGTCTTTACAGGTGTTCTCTCCCATAGGCCTAATGGGAGAAAACGACCATGTCATCTAGATAAGCTAGACAGGTCTCTCACATTAGACCTTCTAGTACTGAATCTATAAATCTAGAAAACATAGCGGGCCCATTATATAATATAAACAACAAGACAATGAATTTGTTATGTCGGCTGCTGCTGATAGAAAAAAAAAGTTTTCTGCTGGTGAGGTTCATGGACTGGGGCCTGCCAATATCCCGATTGCAGGTCGAGGGTGGAAAATATAATCAGATTTTTAAAGAGTCCGTCTAAGGTTCTAGGTAGGGGTGTGGTATCATGGATGACGACTTCGTTGAGCTGTCTGTAATTGACACAAAAACGAAGTGTTCCATCTTTATTTTCACCAATACTACAGGAGAGGACCAAAGGCTGTTTGAGGGGGATACTACCCCAGCACCAAGCATCTCCTTCACTCGTTCTTCCTCTTGTCTTCGAATTAGGCTTTTACATTGTGAGGGTTTGCGGATGGCAGGCTCTTGGGTGTGTATATGATGATCAAGGACAAAGGTCTGTCCAATTTGGCTTAAAGATTGTGCGAAAACGTCTTGGTAGTTAGGGAGTATTTTATGCAGAATTTGTTGTGATAATGGTAGATGATCCTGGATGACTGGTAACTGTGGAGTGGCATGCAGGGGTCGAGGGGGTTAAGCATCGTCAAACGACTTCAAGTTGCCCATGATTAACCCCTTCTGTAACTTGATGGATTTTGGGTGAATGTTTGCATCTTTGATAGAGTTTAGGTGTGGAGGACGGAAAGTGTGAGTAACATGACAGATTTGCAGAATGTTCAATATTGGGGGAGAACAGGAGTTGGGTGTTTGGAAAGGCAGTGGATACTTAGCCACAGCCTGGTGGTGGGGGGGGGAATGGGGACTATTTTTGTTTACTCTGGCGTAAGCAAGAAAATGCATGGTGGGGCGAGTTAGGGGAGAGGTACAGGGGTGACGCCAAATTGGAACATTCGTTTCTGACAGTCAGTGGTGTCTCCGAGGACTTGCAATAAATTGAGCCGCAAAAAACATCTGGCAGGGGGAGTCTATTACTATTAATGAATGTGGGCTGATTTCCCCGGATGTAATGGCAACGTCTATGGGAGCGGTATCGCCTCTTACAGTGACTGAGGTACTACCGGCACCTATTAGTGTGGTTTTGGAGGGATGTAGGGCATCACATTTGTGTTGAATCTTTGAGGAAAAATCAAGTGCTCAAGCAAGAACGGGTTGCTCCCGTATCTACTAACCTATAAAATGTGGCAGGACTCAATTTAGGTTTTGTTCAACGAATGCAGTATGACTCGATTGAGGCACGATATTGAAACACGCTTGCTTGTGTCCTGCTTCTGTAGAGCGTGGTATCTGTGTGGAAGACTTAAAATGTCCTTCTCTGGGTCTGGTCGATGCTATTTTTGCGACGTATGGACGATATCCTGGTATAACATATTATATCCTACCTAGGTACCTGAAAAATAACAAGAAAACATTACACACATCTATCCATACATACTTGTTAATTGTTAAATATTACTGTGATACTCTTGAACGGCTCCGTTCTTGCAGTATAAGTATATATTAATTTTATACTCTATTACTTTTTGCCTTCAACAACACCCGCCTTATAGATATCTTATGTTCAGGCTTAGTATGCCCCCTTTTGTAATTCATGTATATGTTGGGTCTGGCTGCTTCCAGACGATCCCCAGGTACTTATCAAAGAGGTGGGATAAGTCAAACACTGGGTAAAAGTTAATAGGTTCTTGTATTCAGGAGTGAAGTGGGTACAGTGTACAGGGAGACCTTTGGTAGGCTAGTCTCTCTCTCGATCTGATCATAACATACCCCTAGCGGGCAGATCATGAAATACCCATAGTTACCATGTGCAGTCAATACAGTACAATTATATAAGTGAGTGCACATGATTACTATGGTACATGTTTAATATAAGGAGGTATGCATATAGATAATATTAGTGTTACATACAGATACTTAACACCTTACGAGCGGCCTATGCGGTTTATTTATATGTACCGCCCAGCGGGGTGTTTTTAGCCAAAATAGGGCTGTTTATGTGATCATTTTCATGCCTAAATAAGACCCAGAACGTAAAACAAGTATCTATCCCTGAAAGGGCATAAACAGAGCTTTCGAATGACACCATAACGATCCTTTTATGATGGCTAGTTTTCTTGCAATAACCGTGCAACGCGAGTGCAAAAAGCATGTAATTAGGCACTTTCCCCATACAATTCCGTATATAGCGAGTGAGAGAGGGAGGGAGGAGGTGGGATTCGTGTCAGTAGGTTCGCCGCGGTGGTCTGGAGCAGTCATACGCTCTCTACTCTCCTGCCACCACTTGTCTCTCTCTCTCAGCAACATTACGTGCTGAAATTGCCACTCGACCTATGTCGAGCACCGCCACATAGTCCAGCTTTATTTAACTCGACTTATGTTGCTCGCCGCTAATTAAGGGTTAAAAAATAGTCAATGTCCATTGGTATCTACTTTTATATGATCATTTGCTGCCTAGACTTTTCCCTTTGAAGTTCATATACCGGTATTCATGTGCCCTCAGCACTCCATTGTATTGTATACCAAACGCACAGCATTGATTGCTACGGTACATTTTATGTTCACTACCAACTTATGTTATAAATATAACCATATAGCCTATAGCCCTATACCAAGCCTGTGTGTCATGTTGCTGAAAGGGTTAAAGTAATATGACTGGCAGTTGTTCAAATCACGCGTGGAACATATCTACCAAATAACCGGTCGTCAAACTGACTTCTGGGGCACACAGTCAAGTAAATGACCTGTGACTGATATGACCTGTGACTGATATGACCTGTGACTGATATGACCTGTGACTGATATGACCTGTGACTGATATGACCTGTGACTGATATGACCTGTGACTGATATGACCTGTGACTGATATGACCTGTGACTGATATGACCTGTGACTTATATGACCTGTGACTTATATGACTTGTGACTGATATGACCTGTGACTGATATGACCTGTGACTTATATGACCTGTGACTAATATGACCTGACCTGTGACTTATATGACCTGTGACTAATATGACCTGACCTGTGACTGATATGACCTGTGACTGATATGACCTGTGACTAATATGACCTGACCTGTGACTTATATGACCTGTGACTTATATGACCTGTGACTTATATGACCTGTGACTTATATAACCTGTGACTAATATGACCTGTGACTTATATGACCTGTGACTGATATAACCTGTGACTTATATGACTTGTGACTGATATAACCTGTGACTTATATGACCTGTGACTAATATGACCTGACCTGTGACTTATAAGACCTGTGACTGATATAACCTGTGACTAATATGACCTGACCTGTGACTGATATAACCTGTGACTTATATGACCTGTGACTAATATGACCTGACCTGTGACTTATATGACCTGTGACTGATATAACCTGTGATGTAAGTGACCTAAGACAAAGCTAGAATGAGAGTTATTACCTGGTTCGGGGGAAGATTAGTCATCATTCGTCAGGGTTGTATTTGCAGTATTGGCATTAGACTGACCTGATGCTTTCCATAGGTCAACAATGTTGCTTCATTATCTATTTTGTCTACAGTATTTGTGTACAATCCAAATTGTATTTAACCCTTTCGTTGCGGGTGACGTTCTGGAACGTCCTGGCAAGTTACAGCAATTTCCAGGCTTTAAAAGCCTGTAAAAACCATAAAAATCAAGTGTCAGTGGGCGGGAGCGTTAGGGGCCCACCTCCGACCCTCAGAGCAGCGAGCGGCTCACTGAGGTTGACTGTGTCTCGCGCGGGTCTCTCTCTGTGTCTCACAACAGTGTAGCCAAGCGAGCGAGTGCTACCAAATAGCGGGTTTCCCGCGTTTCACTGGCACCACTGCGGGTGAACCAGACCACGTATGGGGCCCGTTCTGGTCTCATTTTGAAGCTATTTTCGCCTAGTTTTCGGCAGAATACACTTCATTTAATGCAGATGCTTGATTTATCATTCAGGAGTGCCTGAATATGCCCTAAATAGCCCAAACATAGCCGCAGCCAATGGGTTAAGTAAATTAACAAATATGGGAAGAATCTCTAATGTGTTATCCACTGCCAACCAAACCCTTCAGGATACGAGGACGCATTTCTTCATTATAAGCTGGCTAGTGTTAGAAAATTGTATGCAGTTTAGGAAGGATCTCTAGAATTAACCCTTTCACGTTCTTGACGCAATTTTGAGCCTATTAGGGATACTTTAAAGCCTTTGTTACCATCAGGGGTATTTAGAAACCTTTAGTTTAGTTACTTCAACCTCTGCAGTTGTCTTTGACTTAGCTGTGGGCAGAAAACTAATTTTGGAGAGGTAATTATAAGAGTGAGAGAACTCTATTTCGTATTGCTAATCTGGCAACCTCTGCATCATAAAAGTGTGAAAGAGTTAAAGGGGGTATAAACTATCTCCATGTTTTTTTTTGTTTTTATATATTCCAACTACTACCTCTCGGGCATAGGCTAAGAGCCTGTACATCCAACCGCTCAACACGGTGAAGCCAGTGAGGTCTTTTTCCAGTCTAGGGAGTGAGATTTGTGAAGCATTTAGAGCTTCTACTCACAGCTCGATGCAGCTTCATCTCTGGAGCAGCTTTGCCTTTGTGCTTCACTGTCTTCCCCTAGATTCGGACCCTCACCCTCAGAACGCCACATATTGAGCAAGTAACTCGCTAGGCATTGTCCCCCTATAGCATATTTTGAATATGGGAATATTCATACAGTGCTATTTAATCGGGGAACAATGAGGGTATTTTTTGGGCGTTTTGGTGGGCTTTGTGGTAATGCACTGATACTAGCTAGGTACAGCACAAATTCCATCCCAATATTATCTTCCCTTTGATATATCGGGATTTGAACCCAGGACCATTGGATTACCAGTCCAATGGCAATACCACTCCACCACACCTCCCTTTAACCCTCTGACTTTCAAAATTCCTTCCATAGTTGACAGAATCGATTAATGATAGCCAAAATCAAAGGAAGCAATGGGCCCTGGTATATTAAATGAGATGAGAACGATTAAGTAGACAATCCTTCATAGATCACGTTGTTTTCTGTTTTAAGTGAAATAATAGAAGATTGAGCCTAACAGTTGCTATATAGCGACATACAGTATGTAGGGCTATTAACCTACATACAGGTTATCCACCTTAGATTGAGCCTAACAGTTGTTATATAGCAACATACAGTATGTAGGTCTATTAACCTACATGCAGGTTATCCACCTTAGATTGAGCCTAACAGTTGTTATATAGTAACATACAGTATGTAGGTCTATTAACCTACATACAGGTTATCCACCTTAGATTGAGCCTAACAGTTGTTATATAGCAACATACAGTATGTAGGTCTATTAACCTACATGCAGGTTATCCACCTTAGAGACGCTAAGCTAACACTAGTAATGTTATTATAAAATACCAGTTATATGTTCACGTTTATTTTTGCAAACCAGGATAATACGGTACATGTTTTACACTATTGTAAAATTAATGTTCAATTATTAGGAGTAGCTAGTATAAAATATATTAGGCCCAACTAATCAAAATATGTTTTACGGAAATATACCTGTTGTGCCAGGGTTTGAAATCTGCTAATAAATGGACAAATTATATGGTTAAGTTGAGGGGGGGGGGGTATAAAGGAGGGGAGGAGTGGAGGATGTGGTATAGGGAGATAAAACTACTTTCTATGTGTCGTCAAATTTTGAGACATTTTCCGGCGCTGGCTCAGTATTTAAAGGGTTCTTTTTACACGTTTAAATACCTTGCCTTCCATGCGGTCTATTGCACTTCCTGGGTTCAATACCGGTTGCACAAATTAAACCAACACAAATGACAAAGCACAAGCAGACCTGGCACCACAACAATAGACAATATAAACAAAGCAGGAAGCATTAATTGGCACAGCGAAAAATAGGAGAGTAGGCAAAGGAATGGTTGGCAAGAATATGTAGCGGTGGTGCGTGGGTGGTGGTGGTGGTGTTTGTTGTTGTCTGCCTTACTCTGTTAGTCTATCTCTTTGTAAACTTATGCGCTAATATACACAAAACTAAATCAGTACATTTATTTGGTAGCATAATAGAAACTAAAAATGTTGGCCAGTATCTGCTAAAAAAAAAAGGAAGAAAAAGAAAAGAAAACAGTTTTGAGCCAATCTTCATGATACATGAGACTCACTAGATACCTAAGGACTGCACACAATAGAATGATGGATGTACCCAACTGGAGGCTTAGGGCCTTAACCATTAAAAATGAACGTACTATTAACGGATTTGAATGAAAAATGGATGTTGCATTCAGTGGACAGCTCTGGCTGTCAAAATATGCCATATTCAAAATATGATACAGGGGGGCAATGCCTAGTGAGTTAATTGCTCAATAGGTGGCGTTCTGAGAGTGAGGGTCCGAGTCTGGAGGATGAGACAGTGAAGCGCAGAGGCGAAGCGGCTTCAGAGATGGAGTTGCCTCGAGCCGTGAATGGGTGCTTCGCATGTCTCACTCCCTAGACTGGAACAAGACCTCACGGGCCTCTCCGTGTTCAGCGGTAGAGTGTGCAGGCTCTCAGCCTATGCCCAAGAGGGAGTAGTTGGAATATAGAAAAAAAAAAAAAAGGCAGGCGAGAGACAGAGACGCCAACATCCTCCTTCTACCACCTCTCGCTAGACACTGCTCTCAATTTTCTCAGTCTCGGTGATCTCTCGCGCACGTCAGAGGGAATAGGGAGTGTGGAATAGTATGAATCATCATAATTTATATTTATTTGTGAGGAAGGAAGGAAGGAGGGAAATATTCAATGATTGAAGATGGAAGAAAGGGGAGAGGGAGGGGGGAGGTGGTGGAGGGTAAACATACCACACAATCACATATTGCTTCCTTTTCACTGACTGGGGCATTTTTTGGGTTCACATTCATGGGTTCTCTTCTGTGAGGCCTATCACGTTTCCTATACAGACACTTTCGTGAGGCCTATCGCGTTTCTTGAGTTACGGACAACTGGAACTCCTGTTTCACCACCTGGCCTCCTTTGCTGATCCTTAATGTGCCTCACCAAAATAGAGGGCACCCTCAGTCTGCCCTCCAAAAGACATTCTCTCTTTCAATGCACTATACTACAAACAGTTGACATAGGCCTACTACACTACCCTACCTTTTCCAAATTTTAAATAAAAATTATGACAGACACGACCTGCCTCAGAGTACCCAGGGGGGGAGGGGGGGGGGGGGGGGGGGGGAGAAATGCACCCATTGGTCTGGCCCTTGGAAACGACTGGTCAAAATGCTCTGGACCACTACCTTCTACTCTTACTATTAATTTCTGCAACATCCATGGCCTGTATCCTCCTACTATCTCTGTCCTCAGTTTTCTCGTGTTCCCAACTTTGATTCTTCTGAATTCTCAACTCTCTGGCTAAAGCTTTCTTGTCACTCTCAAATTAATATTTCTGCACTGTTTATCTCTCCCCTAATTCTACTGACTATCCAAAATTCTTTACTAACTAACTTCTAAAGTGAAACACATCCTGTCCATCTCTCCTTTCACAAAAATCTCCATCTAAGAAGATTTCAATGTTCACTACCGCCAATGGCGCTCCTCCCATTTCACTGACCATAGTGGTGAACAAGCCTACATCTTTTCTATCCTAAATGACCTAGAGCAGTTAGTCCAGCACCCTACTTGTATTCATGACCGCCTTGGAGATTAGTCTAACACTCTTGACTTATTTCTAACCTCTAGTCCTTCTACTTAAGCTGCAAACCTTTTTTCTCCATTGAGCTCCTCAAATGACAACCATATCTCTGTTACCTGCCCTATCTCTGCAGTACGGCCATTCGATCCTCCCAGCCTGCGGCGCTTGTGGCACTTTGGCACTACCGACTTGGACGATCTTCGGCGGTACTTCTTTGATTTCCCTTGAATTAATTTTTGCTTCTGTGGCCGGGGACCCTTGGAGTGCGCTGAGTGCATTAACGAGGTAATCCTCTTGTGCATGGAGGCATATATTCCATTTTATTTCCCTCGGTATAATTTAAAGAAATCTTTGTTTACTCACGCTTGTTCTGCTGCTTTTTGCAATAAGGAAGTAGCATACAAACGGTGCCATTGCCTTCACACTCAAGAATCTTGCTCTTTTTGTGTTTCTGCCCGGAATCAAGCAAAATCTGTTCTACGACTCGCCAAAACCTTTTTCATCAATAATAAATGTTCCAAACTTTCTAACTCTAGCTCTTCCCAAGCTTTCTGACATCTAGCCAAAAACTTCAACAGTTTTACTTCCTCCTCTTTCCCTCCTCTTTTCCACTCTGATCGCACAAAAGGAGAAACACCATCCGGTCCATATGCCTTCTTAGTAGTTAGCCCAGAGAGAGCAGAAAGTACATCCTTAGAAGATATTATGATATTATGCATAAGTAAGTGAGAGAGGGGTGGATAGGGAGGAATAGCACCAGAATCATCCAAGGTGGAGATTTTGGTGAAAGTTTGAGCGAAGAGTTCAGTTTTGTCAGAGTAAGACTTGGCGAGATATACAGGGACCTGTCGACATGTTGATGCCATTCCGAGAAGTCCGGGGTTCTGAGTAAAAAGAGTCCGAGTTAGAGAAGGTATAGGCCTACTGTACCTTGATTTTGGCTCTGTCACTCTTTCAACTTTGGGGGAGACACTTGTTACAGGCAGCTTTGCCTTTTGTACAAGATAATTATAATGTAATTGCTGTACCAACTTTATTTTAACCCTTTTACTGTGGGAGCTGTTCAGGAATGCCATGATAATTTACTGCAATTTAAAGCCCAATAAAGCCTGTGGAGATGAATGCAGCAGGCTCCTGTCCGCTCTGCAGCATGTCTGCCAGGGCACCGAGAGTCTCACCCCATCTCTTGCAAGATATATGCATCGCTGCGAAAGGCAAATGTAGCACGACATTGCTAATAATTAGCGAATATTGCCGATGTCTGTGGTAGCGCTTTGGGTGAACCCCGCGCGCTATGAAGCTCGTTCTGGTGTCATTTTGAAGTTATTTTCTTCTAGTTTTTTTGCTGTAACAATTTCATTTCATTCAGGCACTTGCTTAAACAATCAAGAGTGGCTGAATGAGCCCTATTATAGCAGAAATAAGCCCGCGCTGAAAGGGTTAAAGACCGTTCTACACAAGCTTTTAATTCCACAACATTAATTTTCATTTGGCAACTTCTAATATATTTGTGCAAATTTGCACTGATATACAGTACATCTACTTTTAATTTAGCTGAAAATATTAAAACGTTGCCAGAATAAAGATACAGATAAAAAAGTTGTCAGAAAAATCCCTTGTGTAAATCCATCGTAATAGAGAACTTTACAGTACCGATCAATATGTTGTACTATTATAACTTAAGCCATCATAACTTAATCATATTTTGTCCCATGGGGGTCTTTTTGGACCTCGCTGTTTTGCCCCATTATTTGGAGAGTTTAAGACGCTTCACCCCATTAGTTGGCGATAATGATACACTTCACCTCATTCAGGTGTATCTTTGTTTTTCTGGACGAGGGATAGCGAGCCTGTAAACATGGACAAAATTGGCCTTCAGCCGGGACACACTTCTTTCGAAAAATGTACTATATAGCTTAAAGGAAGTCTGGGTGGGATTGTATTAGTTTGAAGGAAGTCTGGGATGCCATTTTAAGATTTGTTAGCCTAGGGGACAAACTAAAATACATTGCTCGAAAATGGCAAAAGTAAGTATATCCTCAATAATAAAATAAAATGTAATAAACCACAAAATGCTGAAGGAATAGGTTTCCATCGAGCCCATACAAAATCGCTACCTGGGTCTATTCAAGATATCCAATAGAAACGGTCAAGCCTTGGTCACATAAACTCGTTAGCAAGAGATTTATCACAGTCACAGTATCGGAATCAAGTATCGGTATATGCTGGAAGTAAGCCTAGTATCTGTTTGTTTGTTTGTTTTTCAACTATTATAACAGTATTTTGAATCTTGTTGCTGATAACCTTGAATATGCATATCTTTTTCAAGATTCAGTAACAAAGATCCCAAAATATAACATGCAAAATTGTTGCCGATTCTAGACTCCGACCCATTTGGGCGATGATCGTGGAGGTGTGACGCCGACAAAGATGTATAGCCTAAGGCCACGATGGCTCCATGTATCTCGTCTGTTACCAACGACCACAGGTGTTTATTGCCACGATGGCTCCGTATACCTAGTCTGTTATCAACAACAATAGGTGTCTACGGTCACGATGGCTCAGTGTGCCTCGTCTGTTACCAACGACCACAGGTGTTTACGGTCACGATGGCTCCGTATGCCTCGTCTGTTACCAACGACCACAGGTGTTTATGGCCACGATGGCTCCGTATGCCTTGTCTGTTACCAACGACCACAGGTGTTTACGGTCACGATGGCTCCGTGTGCCTCCGTGTGTCTCTGACATGGCCAAACAAATCAGGCTCACTAATACCTTCAAAATTTTCTATGACAGAGCTCCAGAGTATCTAAAGCGTGATTTTGTTAAAGCAAATGAGAGTGAGTGGACATAATACAAGAAACAGGATGTTTAATTTTAAGGTCCCGAGAATCCAAGGACAGGGTAAGCAAACATTCTTCTTCACTGCCATCAAAGACTGGAACGACCTACCCCAGTCAGTCCGTGAAAAGAGAACACTGTATTCCTTCAGACGTAGCCTGAAGGAACACCTGAACCGGACAGCTGCGAGAAGGGAGCACCAAGCTTATGTCTACTACTAAATACGACATAAGAGATAGGCAAACCAAACTGAAATGATTACTGATTACGGATTACCGATATTTACTATAGGATGTAAGGTACAGTATCTTAAAATAACCCCCTAGAAATACTTTCTCTAAAGTATCTATTTCTTTTATCCTCCCCTTTTCCCCAGCTAACCTAATCCCACAAGGACCCCAATGGAAATACGCCTAACGTTCTTATTGGGCTATCCTTAGTTGGAATTATGCAAATCTGGTACACGTCATATTTGTAACATACTATGTGGTACCAACTCTGTAAATTGCTAACTGAATAAATATTATTATTATTATTATTTCTCGTCTGTTACCAACGACCACAGGTGTTTATGGCCACGATGGCTCCGTACGCCTCGTCTGTTACCAACGACCACAGGTGTTTATGGTCACGATGGCTCCGTGTGCCTCGTCTGTTACCAACGACCACAGGTGTTTATGGTCACGATGGCTCAGTGTGCTTCGTCTGTTACCAACGACCATAGGTGTTTACTGTCACGATGGCTCCGTATGCCTCGTCTGTTACCAACGACCACAGGGTTTACCCACAATATCGGGAATGTAACACCGTGAACACAAATTTATGGTCATAATAATGATACAATGGCGAGATGATGTGAGAAACTGATTGTACAGTCACTTGTAAAAATGTGTGGACCCCTTATGTTTTCTGTATGCAAATACAACTATTAGGATTAATTCTTGGATGCAATTTACTTTACATTGAATTATATATATGGTTTTATTATTGATGCACATATAACTTAATGAATAGATCAGTTTACAGAGACACGCTTCCATAATAAAACTAAGATGAAGTTGTTAATGTTTACCATGTTGTTTGTTAGTGTTAGAAATTTGTCAAGTATACACTGACTGTCATTAATGTGGTCTGGACATTTTGGGCTGCTCATAGAAACCACATGTTAGACATTTTTGGTGAGATACGTTTCACTGATGGCTAGATGTCGGTCATGGTCATCAACTAAACTCTTGCCAGGGTTCATCAATGCAAGAGGTGTTACCCCTACAACTGTAGGAACCAGGGCAAGAGAGATTGCAACAACCACCCCCTTTGGCGAGCACCATTGCCACTGCCAGAACAGTACTATATGTAACCATCGCAACTTATCTCACTGTTGACAGGCCGCCTCACCTCAGAAAGGGGAACTATTTCGACCCCCAGCTGCCGCAGCTCCACTGATAATAGAGGTAGTCGGTCATCATCAGAAAGGGTCAATATGTTCCAGACTCCAACCCGAAGACCCCTCCGAAAGCTAAGAGCCGGAGTAGGTCTTTGGGATCATGATTAGTTTGCGCTGCCACGACCACCCTGCAAGTTAGGAGTTTGCCTGGGGGTCTGCCGCCATTCAGATAGCAGGAGTCCTAAAGGCTTTGCCCTGCACTAGTTACAGTTGGCACCCCTTCTCGACTAGCAGGAGCACTAGGACTGGTCCCACCAGTCGAGCCAGGCATGCCTGGCATTGAATCCCCAAAGATTGCTGGGCCAGGGTAGTGATTTCCACGACCCCCGGTCTATATTCCTCGTGTATGGTGGCGACTTTGGTTTTTTGTGGGGTCGGGTCGCAGGCCCTACCCCAAACCAGCTGGTTCTTCCCCATGATTGCTGGAGTCCATGAAGGGCTTGTTGTTCGGGGTTTTCCTTTCCCTAGACGAGGTTTCCTACCAAGGCTAATAAGTCCCTATCTACCCGTTCTTTTTAGTCGCCTTTAACAAAGCGCACGGATTATGAAGGAAGTATTCTTTTTCCACTGCAGTCAGTGCAGGACTCCTATTCCCAGGGCTCACATTATATACGGTACGTTAAAGAGATCAACTAACCCCCCCTCCCCATTTCCTCTTTTGTTCTGAAACTCTTCTTGTTTCTAACCCCAGGAATACTCTTTGGCCTACAGTATGCTCGTAGAATGAGTTTGTAATTATATTATATTTGGTTATAATACCCACCTTTTAAATAATTTTGTTTGTTATTGCCGTGAGATGCAATTAGTCAAAGTTTCCAGAAAATATATTAATTACATTTTAACTTTTATAAATATCCTGATGCTAATAATTACAGGTATTTATATGACTGCCTTTTAACTGCCATGGTTTCAATACAGGCAATTGATGTTAAATCATCTTTGAAATGTGAATGCACATCATCAAGAGTGGTTGAACTTTGTCTCTCCTACAAATATAAATGATCTCGCTGCTTTGGACTTCGCAAATTTGTCTGGATCAGAACATCTGATCTTACTTATATAGCAGGGATTTGTTTAGATTTGGCTTTAACGGATGCTCCTGGCATACCAGGATGTTCCTTGTATGCTCCTACCAAGATGAGTAATTTAGAAGAGAAAAAATTGTTCTACACCAACCACAACTCTATTGTTGAACAGTGCCACCCACGGGCCACACTTGTTGTCCCTGAAGACTTCAATGCAGTTACTGGCACAGATAGAGCTGGCTACGAGGTATGTGTAGGTCTTCATGGCTCTGGTACCAGGAATGTCAACAGTTCTCTCTTCCTGAATTTTGCAAGGTCCAGGAAGTTGAGGATTGTGGGGTCCTGGTTTCAGAGACCAAATCTACACTGCTGGACTTGGTACTCCATTGCTGGTGGTGGAGCCAAGGAGATAGGATCATACTCGTAAGCATTCGTAGGAGGACCCTCCAGAACTGCAGGGTCTTTAGGAGTGCCGAGTTCTTTGCTACTGACCACAGGCTTGTTGTTGCTACACTAAAGCTATGACTAAAAAATCTCAAAATGTTACCCCCCAGGGTTTCATTTTGTGAGGTTCAAGGATGAGTGTGCAAGGGAATATGCAGTGGCAGTCGCAAACCGGTTTGAAGTGCTTGGCTCCCTGGAGGTTCCTATAGAATTGTGGGAAAACTTTAAACAAGGAACCCTGTCATCATCTGATGAATGCATTGGTGTCAAATCGAGGTATAGGGGAGGTTTCCTATCGGGCGAGATGCTGGCATAATAGAAGAGTCGTGCTGCAAGATTGGATGGAGATCTGGGTCAGCACAGGGCTCTGTCTCGCAAAGACAGATTTTAACACATTTCTCTCCATTAGTTTGGGTATAATAAAACGCTCCACTTTATTCAGGTATCGACTTTTTCTGGGCTAGCGATACAAAGCCAGAAGTCTGAGAAGGTTTTTTATATACTTTATATATATATATATATTATATATATTTTTATAGCCTAGGGGATAAACTAATATATATTGCTCAAAAATGGCAAAAATAAGCAAAATCCTCAATAGTAATTAAACTAAATATAACTAACTACAAGACGTCGGATCAGATAGTGTTGGACCTAGGAGGTCCATAAATCATAACAAAACAAAAATCTTATTACTGGTTGTAGGAATTGTTTTTTACACCATACCCGAAAGAGTATTTATGGGGCTCCGATCTTACTCTCAACCATCTGAACAATTTTACCAGCACACCTAAACTTCGTTAGATGCGGGAATAGCCTCCCGAAAATAGCAAGCCCTGGTGGGGGCTTGAACTCTCGACCCTTGGGTTGTGAGGCAGACACTATACCAGTTAGACCAATAGAGATATCCCTCTTGGCCTGGTCGGCTCAAGGTATTTCCGCATCCGATTTTGTTTAGGCTAACCTATTTCCCTGACTTTACATGGTCACTGGTGTAGTCCGGGCCACAACACAGCCCGACAGTTGTGGTCTGGTCACTGGTGTAGTCCGGGCCACAACACAGCCCGACAGTTGTGGTCTGGTCACTGGTATAGTCCAGGCCACAACACAGCCCAACAGTTGTGGTCTGGTCACTGGTATAGTCCGGGCCACAACACAGCCCAACAGTTGTGGTCTGGTCACTGGTATAGTCCGGGCCACAACACAGCCCAACAGTTGTGGTCTGGTCACTGATATAGTCTGGGCCACAACACAGCCCAACAGTTGTGGTCTGGTCACTGGTATAGTCCGGGCCACAACACAGCCCAACAGTTGTGGTCTGGTCACTGATATAGTCTGGGCCACAACACAGCCCAACAGTTGTGGTCTGGTCACTGGTATAGTCCGGGCCACAACACAGCCCAACAGTTGTGGTCTGGTCACTGGTATAGTCCGGGCCACAACACAGCCCAACAGTTGTGGTCTGGTCACTGATATAGTCCGGGCCACAACACAGCCCGACAGTTGTGGTCTGGTCACTGATATAGTCCGGGCCACAACACAGCCCAACAGTTGTGGTCTGGTCACTGGTATAGTCCGGGCCACAACACAGCCCAACAGTTGTGGTCTGGTCACTGATATAGTCCGGGCCACAACACGGCCCGACAGTTGTGGTCTGGTCACTGGTATAGTCCGGGCCACAACACAGCCCAACAGTTGTGGTCTGGTCACTGATATAGTCCGGGCCACAACACAGCCCAACAGTTGTGGTCTGGTCACTGATATAGTCCGGGCCACAACACAGCCCGACAGTTGTGGTCTGGTCACTGGTGTAGTCCGGGCCACAACACAGCCCGACAGTTGTGGTCTGGTCACTGGTGTAGTCCGGGCCACAGCACAGCCCGACAGTTGTGGTCTGGTCACTGGTGTAGTCCGGGCCACAACACAGCCCGACAGTTGTGGTCTGGTCACTGGTGTAGTCCGGGCCACAACACAGCCCGACAGTTGTGGTCTGGTCACTGGTGTAGTCCGGGCCACAACACAGCCCGACAGTTGTGGTCTGGTCACTGGTATAGTCCAGGCCACAACACAGCCCGACAGTTGTGGTCTGGTCACTGATATAGTCCGGGCCACAACACAGCCCAACAGTTGTAGTCTGGTCACTGGTGTAGTCCGGGCCACAACACAGCCCGACAGTTGTCAGGGATTAACTTACCTCGTCTTACGTCTTGGGCATTCATTGGGAGTTTTCATTGTTTTGCCTTTATCAAGCACTTTATTTTGAAGTTTGCCACACAGACTAATAATAAGTAGATAAAAAAAAAATATATATAAAACAAATAAAACACAAAGGTTAAAAATAATGTAGACAGAAATCGTCCCTCAGACCCCACTTAAAGCACAATTTGTACATATTTCGCTAGCAAAATATCCCTTTTCCTAAATTGTAAATAATCGACCCCTGTTTGGGACAAAGATTCGTAAGATCGTGTAACTAATAGTATGTTATACTCGCCAAGCTAACAGGGTCAAAAGGGGAGGGGCAGGTACAAAAAAAAAAAAAAAAAAAAGTAAAACAAACTAATAATAATAATGATTTAAAAAAACAATGGGGGTAAACATGAGGGGGAAAGGGGTCAAGAAATAAAAATCCCTGAAGTGGAAATGTCTCCTTAATTCAACTATACTATTTCCCTTCCCTGTCTAGAGTCAATTGGTAGGCTATGTAGTGGTAGTGAGCGAGAGTGTAGCCTGGAGCCTATATTTACAAGGGGGTGTGTGGGTCGACATGCCAGGCAGAATTTAGATCACGGTAGTAGTAGTGTGGCCATGCTTGTCTATACGGAAACGAGTCAATACAGCCACACCTAAACAGCCACAACTCAAATGGCCACACTCCTAAACGGCCACAACTCAAATGGTCACACTCCTAAACAGCCACCACCCAAATGGTCACACTCCTAAACAGCCACCACCCAAATGGTCACACTCCTAAACGGCCACACTCCTAAACAGCCACCACCCAAATGGTCACAATCAAATGGTGACACTCCTAAACGGCCGCAACGACCCAAATGGCCACACTTACAATTAAAGAAACACAACCCAGATAACATAATCATCGTAGGTTAGGGTAGGCTTGGTTCGGTTAAGTTATGTTACTTTACGTCTGCTTAGTGTAGTTAAGATTAAGCCAATCTAGTGCGAGGCAGGTCTATTTGGCTCCTCCCTGTTCCACTCCATCAGTTTGGAAGTTTTAACTCTGACCCATTTGTTGGTTGTGCCCAATATGACCACTCCAGCATACCGGTAATGTGTTTGTTCTGACCATTTGTTGGTTGTGCCCAATATGACCACTCAGCATACCGGTAATGTGTTTGTTCTGACCATTTGTTGGTTGTGCCCAATATGACCACTCAGCATACCGGTAATGTGTTTGTTCTGACCATTTGTTGGTTGTGCCCAATATGACCACTCAGCATACCGGTAATGTGTTTGTTTCTGACCATTTGTTGGTTGTGCCCAATATGACCACTCAGCATACCGGTAATGTGTTTGTTCTGACCATTTGTTGGTTGTGCCCAATATGACCACTCAGCATACCGGTAATGTGTTTGTTCTGACCATTTGTTGGTTGTGCCCAATATGACCACTCAGCATACCGGTAATGTGTTTGTTCTGACCATTTGTTGGTTGTGCCCAATATGACCACTCAGCATACCGGTAATGTGTTTGTTCTGACCATTTGTTGGTTGTGCCCAATATGACCACTCAGCATACCGGTAATGTGTTTGTTCTGACCATTTGTTGGTTGTGCCCAATATGACCACTCAGCATACCGGTAATGTGTTTGTTCTGACCATTTGTTGGTTGTGCCCAATATGACCACTCAGCATACCGGTAATGTGTTTGTTCTGACCATTTGTTGGTTGTGCCCAATATGACTGGTCTAGCTAAGCATGGAAGGAGGGACAGTGACCTGGGGGGGGGGGGGGGAGCTACGGAGGAGTTTGTTGATTTACAACCAATGGTGAAATACATCAGTAAAGAGCTTTGTTTGAATTTAGTTAAGATCTCTGAGAGAGATTTGTTGACAAAAGTCGTCAACACGTCTGTCGTTGATTCGTAGATGAGAGTAGGAAATTTGGCAATATTTTGTTTACGTGATTCTGGAGTAAAATCGTGTACTATTAAATTAGCCAGAATATACAACATATATATGCCTGTGAGTTATTAGTGTATGTCATTGTGTTATTTGGTCAAATTTTCATATAGAATCTGGAAACTTGTACTTTTTTACTTCTTAACATTATAGTAAACACAAAAAAAGATGTTTCCAATTTTTTAATTCATACGTAGTCACCAAAATCCAAGATGGCCGCCATAAATGTGTAAAAATCAAGAAATTACTATATTTCACCCATTATAGCACATTCAGAGATAATAAAAAATGTCTGCTTAGACAATTGAATCTATAGTTAACCCAATTCAGAATTATAGGCCTTTATGAACAACAAAAAACAAGATGGCCACCAAATAAAGCCCTAATTAATGACAAAATGAACTTTACATAAATGCCTATTCGCAGTTGTAGCGGTGGCGACAGCGGCAGCGTTTTCTTGGGCATTTTTTTACAAACTAGTTGGGCATTAATTAAAACACAGCTGCTGCCACTGCCACAGGTGTGTATGCTCTTTTGAAGATACCATGTAACTTTTAATTTATTAACTGCTGCGACCACCACTGCCGCCGCAGGTGAGTATAGGCCGTTATACACTAATTGGATCAGCATTTATCATATTATTGTGATTTGCCAAAAGTTCTTCAAATAAGTTTGGATTACAGACATACAAGATCGTTATTTTCCATGTTTGACAAATAAAGACTGACACAACAATTTCTTGTAACAAACAGAATGGCAGCAGATACACTTTTGTATGATTAGTCTTCCAGGGCATCATTTTCCTCGTCATCGCTTGAATTCTCATCAAGTGCGACATGTTTGCATGTGTCCTCGGCTCCTTCGCACTTGCAGAGCTCTGTACAGGCTAGATTATGTGCCTTACAAGAGCAACGTCCACTGCACTTACTGGCGACACAGGCACACTTCACAAGTTCCACCACAGCCTCCGGTGCTGCTGTTATTTTTGAGACTACTGGGACATAGCGGCCATCCTCCAGTTGTCGCCATCCCAGAGTAAGTGGATCCAGTAGGATCGGTACCGCTACTACGTCCTGCAACCATATGTTGGCTTGTAGATGTGCACGCAGTATATGTTCAGTGATACATCCTTGAGTTGGCAGTAGCTTCTCCACACCTTGGTTACCCTTCAGCTGCTTGAACATGTGCCACTTAAGTGCCTTGGCCGATGCAAACCCAGAGTTGAACAGCTGACACAAAAACTTCACATCCAGAAAACGCCCCTGGGGATGGGTACACTCCAATACCAAGGCCAGCAAGAGCACAGATCACATCTTCGCCGGCTTTCATGAAGACTTTGAAACATGATGACTTCCCCTTTCCTTGGATGTGACCAGTTGTGCCGCTTCCTGTGAGTGCATGCAATCCTGGCAATGCCGCTGCTCTTTCTGCACCTACAGTAGGCAGCAGGGAGTGTCACAGACATAAATAGTAGACAGCAGGGAGTGTCACAGACATAAATAGTAGACAGCAGGGAGTGTCACAGACATAATAGTAGACAGCAGGGAGTGTCACAGACATAATAGTAGACAGCAGGGAGTGTCACAGACATAATAGTAGACAGCAGGGAGTGTCACAGACATAATAGTAGACAGCAGGGAGTGTCACAGACATAATAGTAGACAGCAGGGAGTGTCACAGACATAAATAGTAGACAGCAGGGAGTGTCACAGACATAATAGTAGACAGCAGGGAGTGTCACAGACATAATAGTAGACAGCAGGGAGTGTCACAGACATAATAGTAGACAGCAGGGAGTGTCACAGACATAATAGTAGACAGCAGGGAGTGTCACAGACATAATAGTAGACAGCAGGGAGTGTCACAGACATAATAGTAGACAGCAGGGAGTGTCACAGACATAATAGTAGACAGCAGGGAGTGTCACAGACATAATAGTAGACAGCAGGGAGTGTCACAGACATAATAGTAGACAGCAGGGAGTGTCACAGACATAATAGTAGACAGCAGGGAGTGTCACAGACATAATAGTAGACAGCAGGGAGTGTCACAGACATAATAGTAGACAGTAGGGAGTGTCACAGACAATAGTAGACAGCAGGGAGTGTCACAGACATAATAGTAGACAGCAGGGAGTGTCACAGACATAATAGTAGACAGCAGGGAGTGTCACAGACATAATAGTAGACAGCAGGGAGTGTCAGACATAATAGTAGACAGCAGGGAGTGTCACAGACATAATAGTAGACAGCAGGGAGTGTCACAGACATAATAGTAGACAGCAGGGAGTGTCACAGACATAATAACACACCGTAAACCAGACCGTGATGATAAGTTAATGTGTGGGAGCAAAAACAGTGAGACAACAACCAACATGTGGTACTGGTACAGTAGACAACACAAAGCGGGAGGACCCCCTTCTCCCTCATGTTTACCATATCAGTTTGGAGATTTTAAGACGTTCGTTCCGTTAGTTTGGCGATTTTGAGACCTTACGCCCCATTTCGTTGCCAATATTAAGACCTTTCGTGCCATTTAGGTGTTGATTGTTTCATGGCGAGCGATAGCGAACCTGTAATTTTAAAAGAGACCGGCCTTTGGCCGGGACATTTTTCTATCGAAAAATGTATAAATACATCTTGGAAGTGGGTCTAGGTTTTTTTTTTTTACAGCTTGATGGAGGTCTAGCCATGAAACTAAAAATAAAGTAAATTTATAAATTATACATAAAAAAACAAGCACTACCCCCTTAACCCTTTCAGTACCGGTGCCGTCCATTTTGTTGACTTTATTTTGGCTACTACGAGGAGATTTTATTGGGATCCTTCTCAAACTGCACAACATCGTCAACATATAGCTAAAATAAAATGACAAAGACGTCGCCGGTACAGAAGGGGTTAAAGACGTGTTAACCCCTTGAGTATGGTGACGACTTTTATCATTTGTCCGCTTATCAGACTATTTTATGCAGTTTGGGAAGGAACTAGAGAAAAGATAAATCAAAGGGGTTCAAAGGGGTATAGGCTACCTCAGTTAACCTTTTAATTCTCAGATATTTCGTAAGTTGAATCAAATAGTTTAGTGGTAATAGTTTAGTGGTAATAGTTTAGTGGTAATAGTTTAGTGGTAATAGTTTAGTGGTAATAGTTTAGTGGTAATAGTTTAGTGGTAATAGTTTAGTGGTAATAGTTTAGTGGTAATAGTTTAGTGGTTAATAGTTTAGTGGTAATAGTTAGGGGTAATAGTTTAGTGGTAATAGTTTAGTGGTAATAGTTTAGTGGTAATAGTTTAGTGGTAATAGTTTAGTGGTAATAGTTTAGTGGTAATAGTTTAGTGGTAATAGTTTAGTGGTAATAGTTTAGTGGTAATAGTTTAGTGGTAATAGTTTAGTGGTAATAGTTAGTGGTAATAGTTTAGTGGTAATAGTTTAGTGGTAATAGTTTAGTGGTAATAGTTTAGTGGTAATAGTTTAGTGGTAATAGTTTAGTGGTAATAGTTTAGTGGTAATAGTTTAGTGGTAATAGTTTAGTGGTAATAGTTTAGTGGTAATAGTTTAGTGGTAATAGTTTAGTGGTAATAGTTTAGTGGTAATAGTTTAGTGGTAATAGTTTAGTGGTAATAGTTTAGTGGTAATAGTTTAGTGGTAATAGTTTAGTGGTAATAGTTTAGTGGTAATAGTTTAGTGGTAATAGTTTAGTGGTAATAGTTTTAGTGGTAATAGTTTAGTGGTAATAGTTTAGTGGTAATAGTTTAGTGGTAATAGTTTAGTGGTAATAGTTTAGTGGTAATAGTTTAGTGGTAATAGTTTAGTGGTAATAGTTTAGTGGTAATAGTTTAGTGGTAATAGTTTAGTGGTAATAGTTTAGTGGTAATAGTTTAGTGGTAATAGTTTAGTGGTAATAGTTTAGTGGTAATAGTTTAGTGGTAATAGGGTAAGATGAAGAAAACCGTCATCGAGAGAGTAAGTCGATATCCCAACACTCCTAAACGCTCACATATTATAACAGGGCCGTACATTTGCACAACAAAACAATAATTACACTAACGCTCCAACCATTCTTGTAGTTGGAGCAGTAATTGAGATAGCCATTACCGATTTTATAGATAAATAGCATTCCAAAACTGAGGAACATCTTATAATGATCACGAAATTAATGTGAAAAAGCTTACACGTATTAAGAAAGGGTTGGGAATACATTAAAATGATAATACTGAATAGGATTGTAATAATTATGGTGAGCAAAGGTTCACAGTATATACAACTAGTAAAACGAAAATAATGCCTTGTGCTGCTTTATGATATATAATTGTGTTTAAGATAACTAGAGAAATTCATAATATGACATAGGCAAAAGTAGACTTGGAAGGTTTGAGATATAACTACTAACAATCTAGACATAATTAACCAGGAGAGATACATAAAGCTTAATAAATTAACTTTTAACAGATTATAGAAAACAGGGAGAGATTAAAGGCGCAAAAGAGAAACGGGAGCAACGAATTATCAGTCTTCATTAATAATTTAAATCCGTTCTAAAAAAAAAACGGGGGAATGTTCATTTATGTGAATATACAGTATGACCTTCGTGTGATTTCGTATCATATTTAACAGTAAATTGTGAATAACATAAAGCTTAACAACAAGGTCAGTATCTAAAAGATGATTGAAAAGGAGTTGCAGCATTTCCGTTTTAATTTTTGTCAGAATGTTTGTACGATAAAACACACTTGGTAGGCCTATGGAATATATCTTAATTCAATATAAAACACACTTGGTAGGCTATATCTTAATATATCTTAATTCAATATAAAACACACTTGGTAGGCCTATGGAATATATCTTAATATATCTTAATTCAATATAAAACACACTTGGTAGGCCTATGGAATATATCTTAATTCAATATAAAACACACTTGGTAGGCCTATGGAATATATCTTAATATATCTTAATTCAATATAAAACACACTTGGTAGGCCTATGGAATATATCTTAATATATCTTAATTCAATATAAAACACACTTGGTAGGCCTATGGAATATATCTTAATTCAATATAAAACACACTTGGTAGGCCTATGGAATATTTCTTAATTCAATATTTCTTTAGGTTACCAATAATACAATCTTGACCAATATTACCAATCGATAATATAAGGTCCATTGATTTCTTAATATATTTAGTTACAAACCGACTTTACAATAGCATTATTGGTAACTCTAGATTTTATGCATCCTTATTTACCAATAAAGAGGGTAATCTTAATTTTACTAAATAATTGACTCACAAAACCTGTAGAGCAAGACTGAAATAAAAGCATGGTCATTATATAGTTAGTAGATATTTGTTTTATGTGAGTTAGTGAGACTAAAGGGAGAACTGCCTGTGACGAGTGCCTCCCCCATAGTTAAAAGAGTGACAGGGCCGAAATCAAGGAATGTTCGAGCCAAAATGCCTGGACACACAGAGTTTGAAGTAATTTAAGTTTTAGGATGAGGGGACACTGGATTCAGGGTAGAGCGTTCCAGAGCTCCGCTATTGAATAGGAGAAAGATTGGGAATATTGCTTCACTCTTGGGTTGGAGAGTTGCAAAGGGTAGGGGTGGGATTGTGTTGGAGAACGGGTTCTACGTACTCTTCGTAGAGGAGGTGGTATACATTGATAGAGGTCTGAGGAACACTGATTATTGTAATATCGGTAGAATAGCGGGAGAGATGCAACTATGCGACGAAGAGAGAGATATCGCAGAGAGTCGGGGAGTAGACGTGAGTTAATAGGACAAAAAAAATATGTTCTACTTTGTCAAGAAGTGCTGTGTGAGAGGATCTTCCCCACACATGTGAACAATACTCAATACATGGACGCACTGTGCCTCTGTACAGAGCAAGATGCTGTGTCGGGGTAAAGAACCCCCGGAGGCGATTGAGCACACCCAGCTTCTGGAAAGCTGTTTGAGCAAGGGAGGTAATATGATCATTTCCAAGTGAGATCAGAAGAAAAGGAGACACCGAGAATACTGAGAGAAGATTAAGGGTTGATTTGTGTATTGTTGAAGTATAAGGGAAAGTCCTGTGGGAGTTCTTGATGGGTAGATAAATGGAGAAATGGGTTTTGGAAACACCAAGAGCAACAATATATTTTCTGCCAGAATGGTAATTGTTGATAGGTCAGAAGATAAGTTAGTGTTTTATGGCATCGTCACGTGACTTTTTGAGGGATTGTTTGCTGGGGGGTTCTGAAAATATAGTTGAATAGTGTAAGGTAGAGTCATCAGCATACGAATGAATAGCTGATAGGTTGAGGAAGTGAAAGATGGCCGTCCATAACTGCAGCTATGGAACGGCCAGGAAGGAAAATAGAGATCTGTCTATCTATCTAGTGCCTGACGCCGTGATCCCCGAAGGGGTGGCCACGAACGAACCGCCCCCATGCACCTCTGTCCCCAGTCAGTCGACGCCCCTCCCCCCCAACCAGCACCGCCTTCGTTCATGTACTTCCTCACTCCATCCTTCCACCTCTCATTCGGTCTACCTCTCCCTCTCTGTCCCTCCACCTCGCTCTCGTACACCCTCTTAGTCATTTTCTCGCTTTCCATACGTTCCATATGGCCGAACCATCTCAAGTTGTTCCTTTTCACACTTTCCAGCACATCTACCTCCACACCACACCTCCTTCTTACTTCCTCATTAGTCTGTCTATCCCTCCATGTAACTCCGCACGCACTCGTTAAGTAATTCATTTCCACTGCTCTCACTCTTGGTCCGAGTCTCGACCAACGTCCATGCTTCGCTTCCGTAAGTCAGTGTCGGGATTACCACACTGTCATGCAAGGACTTCTTCACTTCCATACTGACCACCCTATTTCTTGTTACCGGTACTGCTTTTAGCGTTCCTACAACCCTCTTCCCCTGTTGTACCCTCTCCTGCACTTCTTCATCCATAGTCCCATCTTTACTCAACACACTGCCCAGATACTTAAAAGAGTTGACGATCCATAGCCTGACCGTTCAGCTTCACCTCGCACTCTGTGACTTCACCCCTTTCGAAGACCATAACCTTGCTCTTCCCCGCATTTACATTCAAATTCCGTTTTTCGTACACTGTTCCAAACTCATTTACCAGACCCTGCAACTCCCATTCATTATCACTCATCAGAACTGTATCATCCGGAAACAGCAGTATAGGTAGCTTCCACTCAATTACCTCCCTTTTCAGCGATACACCAACATCCACTGCTCTTGATAGTATTTCTTTCAAGACTCCATCCATATATACAGTAAACAACCACGGGGACATCACACACCCCTGTTTCAAACCAACATTCAGGTCAAAGAACTCGCTCTGCTCACTCTCCACATGTACTGCCACCTTTGCACCCTCATACATGCTCTTCACTGCTTTCAGCAACTTGCCCTCTACTCCGTATATTCTAAGTATTTTCCACAAACCTTCTCTATCCACTCTGTCATAGGCCTTCTCCAAGTCCATAAAGGCAACATACACCTTTTGTTTCTCCTCCAGATACTTCTCCACAACACAATTCAGGGTAAAATCTGATCTACACATCCTCTTCCCTTCCTAAAACCTCCCTGCTCGTCGCCTATCCATTTCTCCGTTCTCACTCTCACTCTCTCAATCACTACCCTACTATGCTTACCTTCATACCCTATGATTCATATGTGATTCATATGTGATTCATATTCTATGTGATTCATACCCTAATCACTACCTTCCCTACTATGCTTAGAAGACATATTCCTCGGTGGTTACCACACACTCCTCTTTCCCCTTTGCCCTTATATAGGGGGACTATTATGCCAGTCTTCCAGTCATCGGGTGCACTCCCCTTCTCCCATGCTAGTTTGCACATTTTCCATACCCATTCTATCACTATCTCACCACCATACCTCAACATTTCCCCACACACTCCATCTGTTCCTGGTGCTTTCCCCAAGTTCACTCTTTTCATGGCTTCCCACACTTCTGACCTCCTGATCCTCACCTCCTCCTCCACTACTTCTCTTCTTCTCCCTCCCATACCATATCCAGTTATGTTTGCTGGCTCTTCATTCCTTACATTTAGCAACTCACTGAAATAGAGATAAAGTCACAAATTGAGGGACAAAAACTAAAGGAGGGTAGTTTAGATATTACAGATTTTTGCCAGACTCTATTAAAGGCCTTAGATATGTCTAGGCAATAGAAAAGGTTTCATCGAAATCATGAAAGGAGCATGACCAAAAGTTAGTAAGATATGAATAGGATATGAAAGAAGATCACCAGTAGAGCGACCCCTAAGGAAGCCATACTGGCGATCTGAAAGTAGATTACTGTATATGGGCAGAGAGATGCTTGAGACATTTTGAAGTAAGAATATAGTTTCCAAAACTTTGGAGATGCAAGAAATGAGAGCAATTGGACGATAGTTGGAGGGTTGAGAACGATCACCCCTTCCTTGGGATAGGTTGAATGAGAGCAAACTTCCAGCAAGAAGGGAACACATTAGAGGAGAGACAGAGACGGAAGAGTTTGCCTAGGCAGGGAGTCAGCACGGAAGCACAGTTTTTTAGTACAACAGGAGGAACACCATTACGCCTTCTTAGTATTAAGCCCAGAGAGGGTAGAGAGTACGTATTTAAAAGAGATTCGGATATTAGGTATAAGTAGGAGAGAGGGGCTTGGAGAGGTGGAGTTTTTAGTGAACGTTTGGGTGAAGAGTTTAGCTTTGTCAGAGGAAGAAGTGACGGTAGTGCTGTCAGAGTGGAAAAGGGGAGGGAAAGACAAAGAACAATTGGTGGAAATGTTTTTGGCTAGATACCAGAAAGCTTGGGAAGACCTTAGAATTGGATAGTTCAGAGAGAGGTAACCTGACCAAGATTCGAACCCACTCACTCCAGGTATATTTGGAAGAGCTGGGCACCATAACCACTCGGCCATGAGCATATGGCTGAGTGCTTATAGTGCTCAGCTCTTCCAAATATACCTGGAGTGAGTGGGTTCGAATCCTGGTCAAGATACCTCTCTCCCAACCTGTCCAACATTATCATTATACATTGAATAGTTCAGTGCATTTAATATACAATCGATGAAAGAGTGTTTGGTGAGTCGAGGAACAGATTTGGCTTGATTCTGGGCAGAAACATAGGAAAAATAAGATTCTTGGGTTTTAAGGTGTCGGTACCGTTTGAATGCTTCATCCTTATTGCGGACAGAAGTAGAACAAGCGTAAGTAAACCAAGTTTATTTTACATTAGTCTGAGGGAAAGAAAATGGAATGTATGCCTCCATGCCCGAGAGGATTATCTTGGTAATGCGTTCAACACTCTCCGAGGGTCCCCGGCAACGGAAGCAAAAATAATTCCATGGGAAATTAAAGAAGTACTGACGAAGAGCCTCCCAGTCGGCATCGCCAAAGTCCTACAATTGCCGCCGGCTGGCTAGTTCGGCTCAATCGGTTGGCCGTACTGGAGAGATAGGACAGGTAAGAGAGATAGGTAAGAGGAGCCCAAATGAGGGAAAAAATCGACAGTATAAGAGGAATGGTTAGAAGTTACAAACAAGTCAAGAATGTTAGGCCGATCTCCGAAGCGATCTAGGATACGGGTGGGTTGGTGAACCAACTGCTGTAGGTCATTTAGGATAGAAAAGATATAGGCTTCTTCACCAGGTTGGTCAGTGGAATGAGAGGAGAGCCATTGGCGGTGGTGAACGTTAAAATCTCCTAAGATGGTGATTTCTGATAAAAGCGAGATGGCTAGGATGTGTTCCAGTTAAGAGTTTAGATACTCAAAGAATTTGGGAAAGTCAGTAGAGTTAGGGGAAAGAAAGACAACACAGAATCATTTAGTATGCGAATGACAGGATAGTTTGAGCCAAAAAGTGGAGAATTCAGAGGAGTCAAAATCGGGAACATGAGAGCCAGTGAGTTTGCTGTGCACGTATGCACAGCATCCGCCTTTTGCTTTGAAAGTAAGATAGAGAAAGTAGGAGGATACAGAGAAGGGGCTGCTGTCAGTTGCGTACACTTATGTCTAAAAAAATGTGGTAGCATTATTTTACAAAATCGAGGAACTGCACTGCAAATACAAATAGTGTAGCGTGTAAATATAATCACGGTCGACCCAGTTTGCTATAACAGTGAAACTGCAGACTAAAACATACAATAAATATAGCAATAATAAATAGGTAGATAAACCTTCTTCATTTACTGTAATACTGTATATATATATATATATACAGTGTATGTTTTTATTTTTTCCTAAGTTGCCATAGTCTCTCTCCAGTGCCTCCGGGTGTTTTGTGTGGATTGATCTTGATGGTGTTTCTGCACCCTGGTTGGAGACTTCGGCATCTCATATAATAATAATAATAATATATATATATATATATATATATATATATATATATATATATATATATATATATATATATAATGTATTGTTTCAAAGTAAATTAAATATACAACAGTAAAACAGTTTGTGCTTATGTTCCAAGAGAGAGAGCGAGAACAGGTTACCAGCCTATAGCGCGTTTATAATGCTACACACACCTCTACCTAATCTTATCAAGGTTTATGGTATTATGAGGCTCTGCGAAGATGTTTTGTTTCATAGTTGAATATTTAATGTATAAGAATTCGTCATATTACTATCACAATCGAAGGTGGGTAAGTGAGATGTTAGACAACTTATTTATTATGCCATTACCAAACTTTAAATTAATTGTTCTTCATATAATCATTCACACTCCAGCCACAGGTTTCTTTGTGATCCACCACCACCTACCCCTATCCTGCACTACTGCTAGGTTGCCCTCTATAGTTTGTCACCCCCACTTTGTATCTTGATCTCTTTATGCATGTTCTGTCTCGTGCTCGTCTTCTACCTTTCATGTAACGTTTCTTCCCATAGCTTCGTATCTTTCTTGAATTTGCCTAGCTTACCTCTGCCGTTTTAATCATGAGTTTTAGTGTCATATAGTGTTCATGGGCTTGGTGCTAGTCCTTATAATAATAAAACAATTAAAATAATATTAATAATACCCTCTCCCTTCCCCCATCTGCGATTCTCGAGATAAAGACACAGTTTCTTATTGGAAGATGTCTCTGTTTCAATTTGCTACAACTTTAGCAGTATTATGTTTCATTAATACCGGCAATCAATACTTTGCAATCATAATACCACAGAATATTCAAAACACAAAATTATGTTTTCACAGTAAAGTAATTAGCCACCCACTTCCCTTCACCCCACCTGGTCCCACTTCGTCCCACCTCGCCGCTTGTTACCCCTCCCACTCCTGTACCCTCCTCCCCCCTCCCTCCACCCCATACCTTCACCTGTATACTACCCCCACACCATCACTGTTACCAGATAATTTTTGGGCATAATTGTGCTGCCCTCTATTGAGGTCTTGGACAGACCAAGGCTGTCTCTGTTTCATCTGTGGACAACTGTACATGGAGCCAAAATGCCTGGACACACACATTTTAAAGCAGTCTAAGTCATAGGATGAAGGAAATATTGATTGCGGGAGTTCCAGAGCTTACTTTTGGAGGAGATGAAAGACTGAAAAAAATAGTTTATTCTTTGTTTGGAAAGTTGGACGGAATAGGGGGGTAGGATTGTGTTGAAAGGTTGATCCCATCCACTCGCCGTATGCACTGAGAAAGCTCTGAAGAACACTTGATTGTTGTAATAGCGATAGAAGAGTGAGAAATATTATGCAACATTGTGGCGTGTAGAAATATATTGTAGGGAATTAGTAAGAGTTGTTCAGTTAACATGACGGAACACTTTTTACTCTACCCTTTCGAGAAGTGCGGTATGGGAGTAACCTCCCCACACACACGAACAGTCAAGTTGCATGCCACTTCTCTTGCCTGTTCTTCAGTCATATCTATAACTTCAAACGCTTTATTCACACAATCTATCTATCTCCTCTGATGTCTTCCTCTCAATCTTTTCCCTTTGTTTCTGACTCATATATTCTCTCTGTAAGCCTTTCATCTACCATTCGTTCAACATGTCCATACCAGCATAGCATCCTTCTTCCCGCTCTGGCCGATAGGGGTTCCTGTTGTCCCACTCTCCTACGTATCTCTTCATTTCTCAATCTGTATATACGCGTCACTCCACACATACTCCTCAAGCAGCTCATCACATCCAACCTTCTTTTCTCTTGTCCATTCAAACCCCATGTCTCCACCCCATACATTACTGTTGGTACAACTATCCCTTGCTACATTTCACTTTAGCTTTCATTCCGAGATTTCTCACCTTCCACATAATTCCCAGTGATCTGAAATCTTTCCTTCCCTCACACACGTTCTGTCTTGCCTCCATTCCCACACCTGCGTCCGTGCTTATCACTCCTCTTAGACATTAAAAATTCCATTTGTTCCAGCATTTTCCCATCCAATGGTACATTTAGATTTACCCTAAGAGCATCTCTATTACACCCCTTTATCACGCATAACGGGTGGATGGGACTCGTTAGCCTTGGTCGGCAGCCCATCTAGGGGAGACAACCTTATAAAAATCTGGGTGGATGGGACTCGTCAGCCTTGGTCGGCAACCTTTCTAGGGGAGTAAACCTGATACAAATCTGTACTGCTTACCTAAGGGTAAGGCAGGTTAGTGGATGGACTAGCCGAACACCACTGTAAAAAAATAGTGCTAAAAAGATACACAGAGGGCCTCGGAGTTGGACGGATCCTAAATTGAGTGGTCAATCCTGTAAGTCCTTCAGTAAACTGGCTCGGATTGTCCCTCTTACAGGGAATAGGTCCGCTTGGGGGCATTCTGTGTACGGCCACCCTCATTAAGGGGAGTAAGGCGTCCGGCAACAGATAGATAGATAGATCACGCCTTGGCGTAGTGGATTCAAGCATTGACACATGTCCTGACTGTCAGTGGCTCAAGTCCGGGCGGGAGTATAATATATATAGGAGAGGGTGAGATATAAATAGATAGATTGGTGTTAGACTTTGGAGTGGCATACTATAGGTGAAAATGGTACAGAGTAATTTTATGAAATGCTCTCGAGAAGGAAATCAGGGTATCTTTGTAATATACCGTACTTAAATAACAGAATACAATTATTATATCAGGGTATCTTTGTAATATACCGTACTTAAATAACAGAATACAATTATTAAAAGAAACGTTGCATCCCTTGCATTATTCTACAGATATTTTCACAGCAATTGTTCCGAGGAACTTGCTTCAATTGTGCCGCCTCTCCACATCTTTCCCCGTAGAACTAGGGCAGCTGAGAGCGCCCATGAATTTACACTTTCTCCTCCACAATGCAGAACTTCTGCTTATCAGAATTCATTTATCCCCAGAGCTACTACTCTTTGGAATTCACTTCCCTCGAATTGCTTTCCACAAACTTACAATCTACAAATGTTTAAATCCAGTTGTTACAAACATTTTATGAATGGAGGATGCCTTTAGGCACATGGACCTTTTTGTTTTATCTGTGTTTTTCCTTCCTCCGTTCATTGTCTCTTAAAAAAAAAAAAAAAAAAAAAAAAAAAAAAAAAAAAAGTCGTAGTGTAATGAAACGATAAAGATCTCATTCGCACTGAAAACAGCAGTTCCTTACGATTACATATATTAATATTGAACCTAAGGGAACCAATTACAAATATATTTGATATGTATCGTGCATATTGATCACTACACCGTAAACAAGTATCGCAAGGGTATACATATGGTATAAATATATTTGATATGTATCGTGCATAATGCATATTGATCACTACACCGTAAACAAGTATGGCAAGGGTATACATGTTATGGTATAAATATATTCAGTTGGTATATTGAAGTGATTTTACTTTCTAGCTTTATTTTATAGGGGTATTACTACATTCATAAGCACATATTATTGTACACTTTATTTACCTTTTTCATGCCTTCTATTTCCAGTGTAGCAATGAGAGGTTATCGGCCAACAGCGAAGTATCAAATATAGTAGGACCGGAAATTACAGGCTTGGTTTTCTGACCATAACCAACTATTATGACATGAGAGAGAGAGAGTGAGAGTGAGAGAGAGAGAGAGAATATAAAAGTCAGAAACAGAGGTAGATATAAGAGTGATTCAGGTTGGAAGCGACGGTTATTAAGAGAGATAATAGGAGTGATTCAATTGAAGGAAGTGATGGTGGTGCAACAGTCCCAGACAAAACATTGCCAGTGTGTTATGTGGGGTAGTGTTACAGTGAGGGACATGCATGGACTGTACAGTTATGTGGGGTAGTGTTACAGTGAGGGACATGCATGGACTGTACAGTTATGTGGGGTAGTGTTACAGTGAGGGACATACATGGACTGTACAGTTATGTGGGGTAGTGTTACAGTGAGGGACATACATGGACTGTACAGTTATGTGGGGTAGTGTTACAGTGAGGGACATACATGGACTGTACAGTTATGTGGGGTAGTGTTACAGTGAGGGACATACATGGACTGTACAGTTATGTGGGGTAGTGTTACAGTGAGGGACATACATGGACTGTACAGTTATGTGGGGTAGTGTTACAGTGAGGGACATGCATGGACTGTACAGTTATGTGGGGTAGTGTTACAGTGAGGGACATACATGGACTGTACAGTTATGTGGGGTAGTGTTACAGTGAGGGACATACATGGACTGTACAGTTATGTGGGGTAGTGTTACAGTGAGGGACATACATGGACTGTACAGTTATGTGGGGTAGTGTTACAGTGAGGGACATATGGACTGTACAGTTATGTGGGGTAGTTTACAGTGAGGGACATACATGGACTGTACAGTTATGTGGGGTAGTGTTACAGTGAGGGACATACATGGACTGTACAGTTATGTGGGGTAGTGTTACAGTGAGGGACATACATGGACTGTACAGTTATGTGGGGTAGTGTTACAGTGAGGGACATACATGGACTGTACAGTTATGTGGGGTAGTGTTACAGTGAGGGACATACATGGACTGTACAGTTATGTGGGGTAGTGTTACAGTGAGGGACATACATGGACTGTACAGTTATGTGGGGTAGTGTTACAGTGAGGGACATATATGGACTGTACAGTTATGTGGGGTAGTGTTACAGTGAGGGACATACATGGACTGTACAGTTATGTGGGGTAGTGTTACAGTGAGGGACATACATGGACTGTACAGTTATGTGGGGTAGTGTTACAGTGAGGGACATACATGGACTGTACAGTTATGTGGGGTAGTGTTACAGTGAGGGACATACATGGACTGTACAGTTATGTGGGGTAGTGTTACAGTGAGGGACATACATGGACTGTACAGTTATGTGGGGTAGTGTTACAGTGAGGGACATACATGGACTGTACAGTTATGTGGGGTAGTGTTACAGTGAGGGACATACATGGACTGTACAGTTATGGGGGGTAGTGTTACAGTGAGAGACATACATGGACTGTACAGTTATGTGGGGTAGTGTTACAGTGAGGGACATACATGGACTGTACAGTTATGTGGGGTAGTGTTACAGTGAGGGACATACATGGACTGTACAGTTATGTGGGGTAGTGTTACAGTGAGGGACATACATGGACTGTACAGTTATGTGGGGTAGTGTTACAGTGAGGGACATACATGGACTGTACAGTTATGTGGGGTAGTGTTACAGTGAGGGACATACATGGACTGTACAGTTATGTGGGGTAGTGTTACAGTGAGGGACATACATGGACTGTACAGTTATGTGGGGTAGTGTTACAGTGAGGGACATACATGGACTGTACAGTTATGTGGGGTAGTGTTACAGTGAGGGACATACATGAACTGTACAGTTATGGGGGGTAGTGTTACAGTGAGGGACATACATGGACTGTACAGTTATGTGGGGTAGTGTTACAGTGAGGGACATACATGGACTGTACAGTTATGTGGGGTAGTGTTACAGTGAGGGACATACATGGACTGTACAGTTATGTGGGGTAGTGTTACAGTGAGGGACATACATGGACTGTACAGTTATGTGGGGTAGTGTTACAGTGAGGGACATACATGGACTGTACAGTTATGTGGGGTAGTGTTACAGTGAGGGACATATGGACTGTACAGTTATGTGGGGTAGTGTTACAGTGAGGGACATACATGGACTGTACAGTTATGTGGGTAGTGTTACAGTGAGGGACATACATGGACTGTACAGTTATGTGGGGTAGTGTTACAGTGAGGGACATACATGGACTGTACAGTTATGTGGGGTAGTGTTACAGTGAGGGACATACATGGACTGTACAGTTATGTGGGGTAGTGTTACAGTGAGGGACATACATGGACTGTACAGTTATGTGGGGTAGTGTTACAGTGAGGGACATACATGGACTGTACAGTTATGTGGGGTAGTGTTACAGTGAGGGACATACATGGACTGTACAGTTATGTGGGGTAGTGTTACAGTGAGGGACATACATGGACTGTACAGTTATGTGGGGTAGTGTTACAGTGAGGGACATACATGGACTGTACAGTTATGTGGGGTAGTGTTACAGTGAGGGACATACATGGACTGTACAGTTATGTGGGGTAGTGTTACAGTGAGGGACATACATGGACTGTACAGTTATGTGGGGTAGTGTTACAGTGAGGGACATACATGGACTGTACAGTTATGTGGGGTAGTGTTACAGTGAGGGACATACATGGACTGTACAGTTATGTGGGTAGTGTTACAGTGAGGGACATACATGGACTGTACAGTTATGTGGGGTAGTGTTACAGTGAGGGACATACATGGACTGTACAGTTATGTGGGGTAGTGTTACAGTGAGGGACATACATGGACTGTACAGTTATGTGGGGTAGTGTTACAGTGAGGGACATATATGGACTGTACAGTTATGTGGGGTAGTGTTACAGTGAGTACAAAGGAGTACAAAGGAAATCAAGCAACAACAGATCTAGTGACCCTTCTAGGTTGCTTGTCCTCCAAAACACTGAGGATCAAGTGTCCAAACAGTGGTTTAGAGTGGGTAAGGGAACATTGGAAAGGGAATTACTACCCTGGAACTAATGTCCGTGGCAGGATTAGGAAGTTAGTAGAGGACAGATGGGTTAGTAACTGAGGGGGGGATAAAATAAAGTTATTCATTTACAAACGCAGTCAGTCGCGGGTTTGATGAGAGATATTTGTCTAGGCGGAGTTTAAATGAATCAACGGTGATGCAGTCTATAACGTTACGGGGAAGCCCATTCCACAAGTTGACAACTCGATTGAAGAAGAAATTCTTAGATTCGTGTGAGTTAAAAGATTTACCAATAATTTTGCAACCGTTTCCCCGCGTGTAATTAGATTGGTCGATAGTGAAGTACTTACTAGAGTTCATATTGTCGATGCCTTTGATGATTTTGAACACTTGAATTAAGTCACCTCTTAATCTGCGCTGGGTTAAAGGAAATAGATTTAATTCTCTAAGACGCTCTTCGTATGGTTTGTTCTTTAGGCTAGGTATCATTTTGGTAACTCTACGTTGAACTCGTTCTAGCTTGTTTATATCTTTTTGGTAATAAGGGCACCAGGATTGAACGCAGTCTTCCAGAAGAGGGCGGACTAAGGAATTGTAAAGGGTTAGGATAACTTCTTTGGATTTATGCTCAAATGACCTGCCTATAAAGCCAATTATTTTGTTTGCCTTGTTAATAACTTCTGAACATTGTTGACTCGGTTTTAGGTTACTCGATATTGTTACTCCCAGATCGGTTTCTCTGTTTACATTCTTAAGCTGAGTGCCATTCATCGAATAGTTTGCTTTCTCATTTAGGTATCCGATATGTAGTACTTTACATTTATCCGCATTGAAACTCATTTGCCAAATTTGGGCCCAACATGACAATTTATCTAGATTGTGTTGCATATCTTCAACTTGTTCTTTTGAGAGTACGCTATTTGCAATTTTTGTATCGTCAGCAAATTTTGAGATTGTACAGGTGAGACCCTCATCTATGTCGTTGATGTAAATTAGAAAGAGAATTGGTCCTAGTACCGATCCCTGGGGTACCCCGCTACTTACATTGGTCCATTTAGATGCCTTACCGTTTATGACTACTCTTTGCTTTCTGTCGCTGAGCCAATTTTCTATCCATTTCAACACACCGTCTTGTATTCCATGCGCTTTTAGTTTTAGCAGTAAACGTTTGTGGGGAACTTTGTCAAAGGCCTTTTGAAAATCAAGGTATATAATATCTACAGCTTTACTCTCATCGTAGAGGTTGAGGATATCGTGGAAGAAGTCTAAGAGGTTTGTTAAACAGGAACGTTTTTTACGAAAGCCGTGTTGAGTATCTTTAAGTATGTTATTTTCCTCTAAGTGATTTACGAGTCGGTCTCGTATGACCGTTTCTAGGGACATACATGGACTGTACAGTTATGTGGGGTAGTGTTACAGTGAGGGACCTATATAGACTGTACAGTTATGTGGGGTAGTGTTACAGTGAGGGACATACATGGACTGTACAGTTATGTGGGGTAGTGTTACAGTGAGGGACATACATGGACTGTACAGTTATGTGGGGTAGTGTTACAGTGAGGGACATACATGGACTGTACAGTTATGTGGGGTAGTGTTCCAGTGAGGGACATACATGGACTGTACAGTTATGTGGGGTAGTGTTACAGTGAGGGACATACATGGACTGTACAGTTATGTGGGGTAGTGTTACAGTGAGGGACATATATGGACTGTACAGTTATGTGGGGTAGTGTTACAGTGAGGGACATATATGGACTGTACAGTTATGTGGGGTAGTGTTACAGTGAGGGACATATATGGACTGTACAGTTATGTGGGGTAGTGTTACAGTGAGGGACATATATGGACTGTACAGTTATGGGGGGTAGTGTTACAGTGAGGGACATATATGGACTGTACAGTTATGTGGGGTAGTGTTACAGTGAGGGACATATATGGACTGTACAGTTATGTGGGGTAGTGTTACAGTGAGGGACATACATGGACTGTACAGTTATGTGGGGTAGTGTTACAGTGAGGGACATACATGGACTGTACAGTTATGTGGGGTAGTGTTACAGTGAGGGACATACATGGACTGTACAGTTATGTGGGGTAGTGTTACAGTGAGGGACATATATGGACTGTACAGTTATGGGGGGTAGTGTTACAGTGAGGGACATATATGGACTGTACAGTTATGTGGGGTAGTGTTACAGTGAGGGACATATATGGACTGTACAGTTATGTGGGGTAGTGTTACAGTGAGGGACATATATGGACTGTACAGTTATGTGGGATAGTGTTACAGTGAGGGACATATATGGACTGTACAGTTATGTGGGGTAGTGTTACAGTGAGGGACATATAGGGACTGTACAGTTATGTGGGGTAGTGTTACAGTGAGGGACATACATGGACTGTACAGTTATGTGGGGTAGTGTTACAGTGAGGGACATACATGGACTGTACAGTTATGGGGGGTAGTGTTACAGTGAGGGACATACATGGACTGTACAGTTATGTGGGGTAGTGTTACAGTGAGGGACATACATGGACTGTACAGTTATGTGGGGTAGTGTTACAGTGAGGGACATACATGGACTGTACAGTTATGTGGGGTAGTGTTACAGTGAGGGACATATATGGACTTTACAGTTATGTGGGGTAGTGTTACAGTGAGGGACATACATGGACTGTACAGTTATGTGGGGTAGTGTTACAGTGAGGGACATACATGGACTGTACAGTTATGTGGGGTAGTGTTACAGTGAGGGACATACATGGACTGTACAGTTAAAGTGGGGTAGTGTTACAGTGAGGGACATATATGGACTGTACAGTTATGTGGGGTAGTGTTACAGTGAGGGACATACATGGACTGTACAGTTATGTGGGGTAGTGTTACAGTGAGGGACATACATGGACTGTACAGTTATGTGGGGTAGTGTTACAGTGAGGGACATACATGGACTGTACAGTTATGTGGGGTAGTGTTACAGTGAGGGACATACATGGACTGTACAGTTATGGGGGGTAGTGTTACAGTGAGGGACATACATGGACTGTACAGTTATGTGGGGAAGTGTTACAGTGAGGGACATACATGGACTGTACAGTTATGTGGGGTAGTGTTACAGTGAGGGACATACATGGACTGTACAGTTATGTTGGGTAGTATTACAGTGAGGGACATACATGGACTGTACAGTTATGGGGTGTAGTATTACAGTGAGGGACATACATGGACTGTACAGTTATGTGGGGTAGTATTACAGTGAGGGACATACATGGAATGTACAGTTATGAGGGGTAGTGTTACAGTGAGGGACATACATGGACTGTACAGTTATGTGGGGTAGTGTTACAGTGAGGGACATACATGGACTGTACAGTTATGTGGGGTAGTGTTACAGTGAGGGACATACATGGACTGTACAGTTATGTGGGGTAGTGTTACAGTGAGGGACATACATGGACTGTACAGTTATGTGGGGTAGTGTTACAGTGAGGGACATACATGGACTGTACAGTTATGTGGGGTAGTGTTACAGTGAGGGACATACATGGACTGTACAGTTATGTTGGGTAGTATTACAGTGAGGGACATATATGGATTGTACAGTTATGTCGGGCAGTATTACAGTGAGGGACATACATGGACTGTACAGTTATGTGGGGTAGTGTTACAGTGAGGGACATACATGGACTGTACAGTTATGTGGGGTAGTATTACAGTGAGGGACATACATGGACTGTACAGTTATGTGGGGAAGTGTTACAGTGAGCGACACACATAGACTGTACAGTTATGTGGGGTAGTATTACAGTGAGGGACATATATGGACTGTACAGTTATGTGGGGTAGTATTACAGTGAGGGATATACATGGACTGTACAGTTATGTGGGGGTAGTATTACAGTGAGGGACATACATGGACTGTACAGTTATGTGGGGTAGTATTACAGTGAGGGACACATTTTACCTTTTTTTTTTTTTTTTTTTTTTTTATGCAGGAGACAAAAGGCAATGCTGCCTGAAACAAGCCCCTCCCCCCCCCCCTCCAAAGTTGAAAGCTTGACAGGGGGCGTGAAATGGAAGGTATAATACATTATAATCATAATGTCTGAACACACGGAGCTTGAAGCAGTTTAAGTCATAGGACTTGGAAAATCGATTCAATCTTGGATTAGAGAGTTTAATTAAATAAGGGTGGAAATGTGTTTAAAGACAGGTGCCACTCACTCTCTGTAAGGTAAAAGGTTTACACTGAGAAAGTTCAGAAGAACACTGATTATTTAGATTGTGGTGGAAGAGTGAGAGAATTGCAATATTACTGCGTTTAGAAAGATACTGTAGGGAACTAGTAAAAGGAAGTGAGTTGATGAGGCAAAATGCTTTTGTCTCTACCTTTTCTAGAAGTGCAGTATTAGTGAAACGTCCCCACACATGCGAACAATAGGCCTACTTTATACATGTCCACGCTGCGCCTTTATATAGAGCACGAAGCTATGCGGGGGTGAAATTAGACGAGTAAAATAAAAATCTGGCAAAAGTTTGACGATGTTATGTACTTTAACCTTTAAATGGCGAACCTGTGGTATTTGAAAGTGCCCGCCAGGCAAGGATATTTTCATACAATCCCGACTAAAATTTTCATTATCCGATAAATATCGTTATTACTTATTCATATGCGCCTATTTTACGTTTAATATGAAGATATATTAACATGTAACAGCAATAAAACAAGTGGGAATATTATTTGGGGGATAAAAAAGACGAAATATTGCCGACCGGTTCATTCATGAGACTAGAGCCAGCGCAGCACACACCCTCCCTCTCTCACTTATCGATCGACACTGGAGCTTTGTGAAGTGAAGTATCTCTCTTGCTACGATCTCTATATGCCTCCCTTTCGTCCTTGAAACCGGGTGGGGGATATTGGCGCGGAAGATAAACCGATAAACAAGGGAATAAGAGTTAAAATAGGTGTTAATTGAAGGGGGGGGGGGGGGGGAGGGATACATGTGGAGGAGTGATAGAAGGTATGGAGGGGAATTATCTCACTAATCACATATTCCTTTGTCATGAGTGCCACTGGGGTCTTTTAAAAGGCTTTTTTTAGGCCTTGTATCTTTAGAGTCCTGTCGCCTTCGCCTAGTCGCCTTAAGAGTCTCGTCGCCGTTCCCGGGTTAAGAAGAACCGATGTTATTCAGGGGTAGGTGGTTATTGTATCTCGACAATTGGAACAAATTCTGGTGCTCCTGGTCCTTGTGTAATGCCAGCTTGAGTGTCGAGAGGGGCTGCTTGGAGTTTATGTATTTATAACATGGTGCATCGCGAGACTGTGAAAACTACTCTTGACTCTTTGGGGTACCTATTATTTTGGTATCTGGAATTTGCACAGGTAGCCTACAGAGAATGTTGTCAAGTGTGGCAGACAGGCCTTTCCCCTTCTTCCATGTGAACTCACAGAAGTGAAACAAGGGCATGTCCTGACAGCCTCACCTTTCAATACTTTTATGGACTGGTTATGATATTGGGCTCAAAAGACAGTTATAGTCAATAGAAGCATCAGTCAGCAATTTCATGATGGATGACCTTCACTTGCTGATGATATAGTGACTAGCGTAGACGTTTGTGATTCCCCCATTGCTCTTGATGCACTACATAAGGAGTTGGGGCCCTTGAGTCTATAGGGTTCTCTGGCTAAGACTAAAATTCAAGTACTTGATGGCTTGTTGAGTTAAGCAGTGTGTTCTGTACATGCATGTGGCAAAAACATTAAGGTCTTGGATATATGCACTTATCTTGGTAGTGAGATCGATATCAGTGGTGGGTCAGGCAACGATTTTTGTCGCTTTGACCTAGCATATGGGATTATGGACTCTGTCGACAAGAGTATATTGTAATGTTGATAACTTCAAAAGGACCAAGTTGTGGATGTTAAAGACAGTGATGCTCCCTGTCTTCTTATATGGCTATGAGACATGGGAACTCCAGTCATTTGGAGAGATGCATCAACTCCGTTAATACCAAGTGTGTTCACAGAATAATAGGGTAGGCCTACCGTAGGTATTGCCACATACCAAACAAACATCTACTCTCTGAAACAGATTAGAGACTTATTGGGTGCATAGCTCGTGAGCACCAGATTCACTAATATTGGCACGTTGCTCACCTCCCTTAAGAGCAGATGGCTCATTTTTCTGGTCTCCCATCTTCCTTATGTTTAGCCCCATTAGTTTTCAGATTATAAGACGTTCGGAACGCCCATTAGTTTGGCGATTTTAAGACCTTTCGCCCCATTTCTTTGTCAATATTTAGACTTTTTGTGTCATTTAGGTGTCTATTTTTTCCTGGTGAGCGACAGCGAGCCTGTATTTTAAGAGGAACCGGCCTTCGGCCGTGACATTTTTCTATCGAAAAATTTGCTAATTTATTTATCTTGGAGGGTCTTGGGCAGATGTTTTTTTAAGCTTGATGGAGATCTAGGGAGGAAACTAAAAAATAATAAAAAACATACATAAATGAGCCAATAAATACGCCTATCCCCCCTTAAGTTGGCCCTGCTTTGGCTGTGGTTTTGGTGGATATACAACACCAAATAGAGGACACCTCGGGAAATGCCACGTGACTCATGACTGAGGAAAGTCGGGCATTTACTTTGTCAGGAACTGCTTGGGTCAGACAGAGTCGTGGCCTGTGACCTCTCTAGAAGATATCCCCAGGAATGTAGTTGCAGAGTGAGTGCAGATATGTACCATTCTGGAGTAGGTCTCCATTGATGAATTGCGTAATGTAATATTATTAAACATTGACTTTTGACTTGTGCCTGAGTCTGTGAACTTACCCTTACTCATCGGCCACTGTATCAAGTACCGGTATGTCCGTATATTATAACCGTGTACCCCCTCCTTGTGCAGGGGATTGTAATGTGATGTGTAATGATCATAATGGGTTAACTATTTCAAACCATTACCGGCAAATTGTTATATTCTACCTAGGCTATCTTCTAACGATATTATTAAACTTTGGAAGGACATGTCAGGGTTAGAGGGTTGGTTGAGCCGTTTTTAACTCTTTGATACCTAGAGATCCTTCTTAAGCCGAATTCAATTTTCTGTAGGTTACTGAAATAAAACATAAATTGGCATAATTTGACTGAAGGGATTTAGTATACAACAATACTATTATATAATTCAAAACATTCCCATACATCAGTTCAATTAGTTGTATTTGCTTAAGGGGGGATGGTTCACTTTTTTGTCTATTTTTTTTTTAATGTATTTATTGTTTTATTAGTTTCCTCCCTAGACCTCTATCAAAGTAAAAAAAAAGAAAAAAAAAAAAAAAAACATCCATTAGATCCCCCTTTTAGATTAATTTGTAAATGTTTCGGTCTTCCAAAATTGCAAGCTCACTATCATTCGCCAGGAAAGAATTCGACATCTAATTAGCACGATAGGTCTTAATAATGACAAGGAAATGGGGCGGAAGGCCTTAAAATCGACAAACTAATAGGGCAAACATCTTGAAATCTGAAAACTAATAGGGCTAAACATGAGGGAGAAGGGGATCTAGAAAAACGACCCATCTCCACTTAAGGAAAAACTCAAGTCTATTTTGAGAGAGAATGTAAAATGTAGTTAGTGTCCGCCCCTGGTTGTGTGGGAAAGTCCCGCTCTCCGGCACGGCACTTCCCACCACAGCAGTATTGGAGCTACTGTTATTTAAGTCCCGCTCCCCGGCACGGCACTTCCCACCGCAGTAGTATTGGAGCTAATGTTATTAAAGTCCCGCTCCCCGGCACGGCACTTCCCACCGCAGCAGTATTGGAGCTACAGTTATTAAAGCCCCGCTCCCCGGCACGGCACTTCCCACCGCAGTAGTATTGGAGCTAATGTTATTAAAGTCCCGCTCCCCGGCACGCCACTTCCCACCGCAGCAGTATTGGAGCTACTGTTATTAAAGTCCCGCTCCCCGGCACGGCACTTCCCACCTCAGCAGTATTGGAGCTACAGTTATTAAAGTTCCGCTCCCCGGCACGGCACTTCCCACCACAGCAGTATTGGAGCTACTGTTATTAAAGTCCCGCTCCCCGGCACGGCACTTCCCACCGCAGCAGTATTGGAGCTACAGTTATTAAAGTCCCGCTCCCCGGCACGGCACTTCCCACCGCAGCAGTATTGGAGCTACTGTTATTAAAGTCCCGCTCCCCGGCACGGCACTTCCCACCGCAGCAGTATTGGAGCTACAGTTATTAAAGTCCCGCTCCCCGGCACGGCACTTCCCACCGCAGCAGTATTGGAACTACAGTACAGTCCCGCTCCCCGGCACGGCACTTCCCACTGCAGCAGTATTGGAGCTACTGTTATTAAAGTCCCGCTCCCCGGCACGGAACTTCCCACCGCAGCAGTATTGGAGCTACTGTTATTAAAGTCCCGCTCCCCGGCACGGCACTTCCCACCGCAGCAGTATTGGAGCTACAGTTATTAAAGTCCCGCTCCCCGGCACGGCACTTCCCACCGCAGCAGTATTGGAGCTACAGTACAGTCCCGCTCCCCGGCACGGCACTTCCCACCGCAGCAGTATTGGAGCTACAGTTATTAAAGTCCCGCTCCCCGGCACGGCAGTTCCCACCGCAGCAGTATTGGAGCTACTGTTATTAATGTCCCCCTCCCCGGCACGGCACTTCCCACCGCAGCAGTATTGGAGCTACTGTTATTAAAGTCCCGCTCCCCGGCACGGCACTTCCCACCGCAGCAGTATTGTAGCTACAGTTATTAAAGTCCCGCTCCCCGGCACGGCACTTCCCACTGCAGCAGTATTGGAGCTACAGTTATTAAAGTCCCGCTCCCCGGCACGGCACTTCCCACCGCAGCAGTATTGGAGCTACTGTTATTAAAGTCCCGCTCCCCGGCACGGCACTTCCCACCGCAGCAGTATTGGAGCTACAGTTATTAAAGTCCGCTCCCCGGCACGGCACTTCCCACCGCAGCAGTATTGGAGCTACTGTTATTAAAGTCCCGCTCCCCGGCACGGCACTTCCCACCGCAGCAGTATTGGAGCTACAGTTATTAAAGTTCCGCTCCCCGGCACGGCACTTCCCACCGCAGCAGTATTGGTGCTACAATACAGTCCCGCTCCCCGGCACGGCACTTCCCACCGCAGCAGTATTGGAGCTACTGTTATTAAAGTCCCGCTCCCCGGCACGGCACTTCCCACCGCAGCAGTATTGGAGCTACTGTTATTTAAGTCCCGCTCCCCGGCACGGCACTTCCCACCGCAGCAGTATTGGAGCTACAGTTATTAAAGTCCCGCTCCCCGGCACGGCACTTCCCACCGCAGCAGTATTGGAGCTACTGTTATTAAAGTCCCGCTCCCCGGCACGGCACTTCCCACCGCAGCAGTATTGGAGCTACTGTTATTAAAGTCCCGCTCCCCGGCACGGCACTTCCCACCGCAGCAGTATTGGAGCTACAGTTATTAAAGTCCCGCTCCCCGGCACGGCACTTCCCACCGCAGCAGTATTGGAGCTACTGTTATTAAAGTCCCGCTCCCCGGCACGGCACTTCCCACCGCAGCAGTATTGGAGCTACTGTTATTAAAGTCCCGCTCCCTGGCACGGCACTTCCCACCGCAGCAGTATTGGAGCTACAGTACAGTCCCGCTCCCCGGCACGGCACTTCCCACCGCAGCATTATTGGAGCTACTGTTATTAAAGTCCCGCTCCCCGGCAAGGCACTTCCCACCGCAGCAGTATTGGAGCTACTGTTATTAAAGTCCCGCTCCCCGGCACGGCACTTCCCACCGCAGCAGTATTGGAGCTACAGTTATTAAAGCCCCGCTCCCCGGCACGGCACTTCCCACCGCAGCAGTATTGGAGCTACAGTACAGTCCTGCTCCCTGGCACGCCACTTCCCACCGCAGCAGTATTGGAGCTACTGTTATTAAAGTCCCGCTCCCCGGCACGGCACTTCCCACCTCAGCAGTATTGGAGCTACAGTTATTAAAGTTCCGCTCCCCGGCACGGCACTTCCCACCACAGCAGTATTGGAGCTACTGTTATTAAAGTCCCGCTCCCCGGCACGGCACTTCCCACCGCAGCAGTATTGTAGCTACAGTTATTAAAGTCCCGCTCCCCGGCACGGCACTTCCCACCGCAGCAGTATTGGAGCTACTGTTATTAAAGTCCCGCTCCCCGGCACGGCACTTCCCACCGCAGCAGTATTGGAGCTACAGTTATTAAAGTCCCGCTCCCCGGCACGGCACTTCCCACCGCAGCAGTATTGGAACTACAGTACAGTCCCGCTCCCCGGCACGGCACTTCCCACTGCAGCAGTATTGGAGCTACTGTTATTAAAGTCCCGCTCCCCGGCACGGAACTTCCCACCGCAGCAGTATTGGAGCTACTGTTATTAAAGTCCCGCTCCCCGGCACGGCACTTCCCACCGCAGCAGTATTGGAGCTACAGTTATTAAAGTCCCGCTCCCCGGCACGGCACTTCCCACCGCAGCAGTATTGGAGCTACAGTACAGTCCCGCTCCCCGGCACGGCACTTCCCACCGCAGCAGTATTGGAGCTACAGTTATTAAAGTCCCGCTCCCCGGCACGGCAGTTCCCACCGCAGCAGTATTGGAGCTACTGTTATTAAAGTCCCGCTCCCCGGCACGGCACTTCCCACTGCAGCAGTATTGGAGCTACAGTTATTAAAGTCCCGCTCCCCGGCACGGCACTTCCCACCGCAGCAGTATTGGAGCTACTGTTATTAAAGTCCCGCTCCCCGGCACGGCACTTCCCACCGCAGCAGTATTGGAGCTACAGTTATTAAAGTCCGCTCCCCGGCACGGCACTTCCCACCGCAGCAGTATTGGAGCTACAGTTATTAAAGTTCCGCTCCCCGGCACGGCACTTCCCACCGCAGCAGTATTGGTGCTACAATACAGTCCCGCTCCCCGGCACGGCACTTCCCACCGCAGCAGTATTGGAGCTACTGTTATTAAAGTCCCGCTCCCCGGCACGGCACTTCCCACCGCAGCAGTATTGGAGCTACTGTTATTTAAGTCCCGCTCCCCGGCACGGCACTTCCCACCGCAGCAGTATTGGAGCTACAGTTATTAAAGTCCCGCTCCCCGGCACGGCACTTCCCACCGCAGCAGTATTGGAGCTACAGTTATTAAAGTCCCGCTCCCCGGCACGGCACTTCCCACCGCAGCAGTATTGGAGCTACTGTTATTAAAGTCCCGCTCCCCGGCACGGCACTTCCCACCGCAGCAGTATTGGAGCTACTGTTATTAAAGTCCCGCTCCCCGGCACGGCACTTCCCACCGCAGCAGTATTGGAGCTACAGTTATTAAAGTCCCGCTCCCCGGCACGGCACTTCCCACTGCAGCAGTATTGGAGCTACTGTTATTAAAGTCCCGCTCCCCGGCACGGCACTTCCCACCGCAGCAGTATTGGAGCTACTGTTATTAAAGTCCCGCTCCCTGGCACGGCACTTCCCACCGCAGCAGTATTGGAGCTACAGTACAGTCCCGCTCCCCGGCACGGCACTTCCCACCGCAGCATTATTGGAGCTACTGTTATTAAAGTCCCGCTCCCCGGCAAGGCACTTCCCACCGCAGCAGTATTGGAGCTACTGTTATTAAAGTCCCGCTCCCCGGCACGGCACTTCCCACCGCAGCAGTATTGGAGCTACAGTTATTAAAGTCCCGCTCCCTGGCACGGCACTTCCCACCGCAGCAGTATTGGAGCTACTGTTATTAAAGTCCCGCTCCCCGGCACGGCACTTCCCACCGCAGCAGTATTGGAGCTACAGTTATTAAAGTCCCGCTCCCCGGCACGGCACTTCCCACCGCAGCAGTATTGGAACTACAGTACAGTCCCGCTCCCCGGCACGGCACTTCCCACTGCAGCAGTATTGGAGCTACTGTTATTAAAGTCCCTCTCCCCGGCACGGAACTTCCCACCGCAGCAGTATTGGAGCTACTGTTATTAAAGTCCCGCTCCCCGGCACGGCACTTCCCACCGCAGCAGTATTGGAGCTACAGTACAGTCCCGCTCCCCGGCACGGCACTTCCCACCGCAGCAGTATTGGAGCTACAGTTATTAAAGTCCCGCTCCCCGGCACGGCAGTTCCCACCGCAGCAGTATTGGAGCTACTGTTATTAATGTCCCCCTCCCCGGCACGGCACTTCCCACCGCAGCAGTATTGGAGCTACTGTTATTAAAGTCCCGCTCCCCGGCACGGCACTTCCCACCGCAGCAGTATTGTAGCTACAGTTATTAAAGTCCCGCTCCCCGGCACGGCACTTCCCACTGCAGCAGTATTGGAGCTACAGTTATTAAAGTCCTGCTCCCCGGCACGGCACTTCCCACCACAGCAGTATTGGAGCTACTGTTATTAAAGTCCCGCTCCCCGGCACGGCACTTCCCACCGCAGCAGTATTGGAGCTACAGTTATTAAAGTCCCGCTCCCCGGCACGGCACTTCCCACCGCAGCAGTATTGGAGCTACTGTTATTAAAGTCCCGCTCCCCGGCACGGCACTTCCCACCGCAGCAGTATTGGAGCTACAGTTATTAAAGTTCCGCTCCCCGGCACGGCACTTCCCACCGCAGCAGTATTGGTGCTACAATACAGTCCCGCTCCCCGGCACGGCACTTCCCACCGCAGCAGTATTGGAGCTACTGTTATTAAAGTCCCGCTCCCCGGCACGGCACTTCCCACCGCAGCAGTATTGGAGCTACTGTTATTAAAGTCCCGCTCCCCGGCACGGCACTTCCCACCGCAGCAGTATTGGAGCTACAGTTATTAAAGTCCCGCTCCCCGGCACGGCACTTCCCACCGCAGCAGTATTGGAGCTACTGTTATTAAAGTCCCGCTCCCCGGCACGGCACTTCCCACCGCAGCAGTATTGGAGCTACTGTTATTAAAGTCCCGCTCCCCGGCACGGCACTTCCCACCGCAGCAGTATTGGAGCTACAGTTATTAAAGTCCCGCTCCCCGGCACGGCACTTCCCACCGCAGCAGTATTGGAGCTACTGCTATTAAAGTCCCGCTCCCCGGCACGGCACTTCCCACCGCAGCAGTATTGGAGCTACTGTTATTAAAGTCCCGCTCCCCGGCACGGCACTTCCCACCGCAGCAGTATTGGAGCTACAGTTATTAAAGTCCCGCTCCCCGGCACGGCACTTCCCACCGCAGCAGTATTGGAGCTACTGTTATTAAAGTCCCGCTCCCCGGCACGGCACTTCCCACCGCAGCAGTATTGGAGTTACAGTTATTAAAGTCCCGCTCCCCGGCACGGCACTTCCCACCGCAGCAATATTGGAGCTACAGTACAGTCCCGCTCCCCGGCACGGCACTTCCCACCGCAGCATTATTAGAGCTACTGTTATTAAAGTCCCGCTCCCCGGCAAGGCACTTCCCACCGCAGCAGTATTGGAGCTACTGTTATTAAAGTCCCGCTCCCCGGCACGGCACTTCCCACCGCAGCAGTATTGGAGCTACTGTTATTAAAGTCCCGCTCCCCGGCACGGCACTTCCCACCGCAGCAGTATTGGAGCTACTGTTATTAAAGTCCCGCTCCCTGGCACGGCACTTCCCACCGCAGCAGTATTGGAGCTACAGTACAGTCCCGCTCCCCGGCACGGCACTTCCCACCGCAGCAGTATTGGAGCTACAGTTATTAAAGTCCCGCTCCCCGGCACGGCACTTCCCACCGCAGCAGTATTGGAGCTACAGTTATTAAAGTCCCGCTCCCCGGCACGGCACTTCCCACCGCAGCAGTATTGGAGCTACTGTTATTAAAGTCCCGCTCCCCGGCACGGCACTTCCCACCGCAGCAGTATTGGAGCTACAGTTATTAAAGTCCCGCTCCCCGGCACGGCACTTCCCACCGCAGCAGTATTGGAGCTACAGTTATTAAAGTCCTGCTCCCCGGCACGGCACTTCCCACCGCAGCAGTATTGGAGCTACAGTTATTAAAGTCCCGCTCCCCGGCACGGCACTTCCCACCGCAGCAGTATTGGAGCTACTGTTATAAAAGTCCCGCTCCCCGGCACGGCACTTTCCACCGCAGCAGTATTGGAGCTACAGTTATTAAAGTCCCGCTCCCCGGCACGGCACTTCCCACCGCAGCAGTATTGGAGCTACTGTTATTAAAGTCCCGCTCCCCGGCACGGCACTTCCCACCGCAGCAGTATTGGAGCTACAGTTATTAAAGACCCGCTCCCCGGCACGGCACTTCCCACCGCAGCAGTATTGGAGCTACAGTTATTAAAGTCCCGCTGCCCGGCACGGCACTTCCCACCGCAGCAGTATTGGAGCTACTGTTATTAAAGTCCCGCTCCCCGGCACGGCACTTCCCACCGCAGCAGTATTGGAGCTACTGTTATTAAAGTCCCGCTCCCCGGCACGGCACTTCCCACCGCAGCAGTATTGGAGCTACAGTTATTAAAGTCCCGCTCCCCGGCACGGCACTTCCCACCGCAGCAGTATTTGAGCTACAGTTATTAAAGTCCCGCTCCCCGGCACGGCACTTCCCACCGCAGCAGTATTGGAGCTACTGTTATTAAAGTCCCGCTCCCCGGCACGGCACTTCCCACCGCAGCAGTATTGGAGCTACTGTTATTAAAGTCCCGCTCCCCGGCACGGCACTTCCCACCGCAGCAGTATTGGAGCTACTGTTATTAAAGTCCCGCTCCCCGGCACGGCACTTCCCACCGCAGCAGTATTGGAGCTACAGTTATTAAAGTCCCGCTCCCCGGCACGGCACTTCCCACCGCAGCAGTATTGGAGCTACAGTTATTAAAGTCCCGCTCCCCGGCACGGCACTTCCCACCGCAGCAGTATTGGAGCTACTGTTATTAAAGTCCCGCTCCCCGGCACGGCACTTCTCACCGCAGCAGTATTGGAGCTACTGTTATTAAAGTCCCGCTCCCCGGCACGGGACTTCCCACCGCAGCAGTATTGGAGCTACAGTTATTAAAGTCCCGCTCCCCGGCACGGCACTTCCCACCGCAGCAGTATTGGAGCTACAGTTATTAAAGTACCGCTCCCCGGCACGGCACTTCCCACCGCAGCAGTATTGGAGCTACTGTTATTAAAGTCCCGCTCCCCGGCACGGCACTTCCCACCGCAGCAGTATTTGAGCTACAGTTATTAAAGTCCCGCTCCCCGGCACGGCACTTCCCACCGCAGCAGTATTGGAGCTACAGTTATTAAAGTACCGCTCCCCGGCACGGCACTTCCCACCGCAGCAGTATTGGAGCTACAGTTATTAAAGTACCGCTCCCCGGCACGGCACTTCCCACCGCAGCAGTATTGGAGCTACTGTACAGTTATTTTTACATCCGCACATTCTTCCTTAGTCTGACACTGTCAGCCAGGGGCTTTCTCCAACAGTCATCCTCTTTACCTCCTCTTTCTCTTGGTGGTATAATGGTTTACATGCTTGTGTTTTGGGTGTGGTGTCTCGAGTTTGAATCCCGGGAGGACCATATCCTTTCATTAATTTATTCAAGTGCATTGGAGTTAGTAATGGAGGATTAATGTTAATGTGTTCCATAATTTATATGTGCCGTTTGGTCGGAGTATTTAAAGGTCTCCAGATAACTGCACAGGCATAGAGTTGCTTGCTGAGGGGCAAGGAAGTTTGTTAGTTTAATAGGAATTTAACAGTTGCCGAAGTGTGTCTAGGATAGGATGTCTTAATAGTGAGTATTTTATATTGCTTTTATAGAGTCACTATGTCAGTGTCTGTGTACGGTACGCTAGTCAGAGACTTATTTTGTTTTGGTGTTAGTCTTGTTTTCTTCGTTGTGGTTCCTCGTCAATATAGTTATTATTGTTGTTTTTCTTGTTATAGTTGGTGTGTTGTTGTTGCTATAGTTATAGTTATTGTCTTGGGGATGATCAGAGGTGGGCTGCAGATAAGACAATGTTTTACTATGTTGCACTATTTATATTCCCTTCGTTTGCACCTATAAAATCATTGCCGTGTGCGGGTTGCAAGTGAGTGCATGGTTATCAATATTGCATTTGTGTATGGGGGGCGGGGAGACTGATACTTTTTTATAATTATTCCCAACATAGCAGTGCTCATATGTGAATAATGTGGTAATATATGAATGTTACCAAGTAAATGTGAAATGGTTGAGAGAGATCACACCCTTGGCAAGTAAATGGTTGAGAGAGATTACACCCTTGGCAAGTAAATGGTTGAGAGAGATCACACCCTTGGCAAGTAAATGGTTGAGAGAGATCACACCCTTGGCAAGTAAATGGTTGAGAGAGATCACACCCTTGGCAAGTAAATGGTTGAGAGAGATCACACCCTTGGCAAATAAATGGTTGAGAGAGATCACACCCTTGGCAAGTAAATGGTTGACAGAGATCATACCCTTGGCAAGTAAATGGTTGAGAGAGATCACACCCTTGGCAAATAAATGGTTGAGAGAGATCACACCCTTGGCAAGTAAATGGTTGACAGAGATCACACCCTTGGCAAGTAAATGGTTGAGAGAGATCACACCCTTGGCAAGTAAATGGTTGAGAGAGATCACACCCTTGGCAAGTAAATGGTTGAGAGAGATCACACCCTTGGCAAGTAAATGGTTGAGAGAGATCACACCCTTGGCAAGTAAATGGTTGAGAGAGATCACACCCTTGGCAAGTAAATGGTTGAGAGAGATCACACCCTTGGCAAGTAAATGGTTGAGAGAGATCACACCCTTGGCAAGCAAACAAGTCTGTTTGGTTTACTGTGGTCGTGTATTGCTGAACCAACCCTTTATCAGCCAACACACCACACACATACACTAACACTCACACATACACCACACACACACACTAACAACACACACACATTAACACACACACACATTAACACACACACTAATAAACCGATTATTATTATTACTAAAACACACACACACACACACACACACACACACACACACACTAACTCTCTCTCTCTCATATTTGAGCATAATCCAAAGATGTAACCCTAACTCTTTGCAATTCCTTAGTACGCCCTCTTCTGGAATATTGGGTTCGGTCTTTGTGCCCTTACTACCATAAATATATAAATAAGGTAGAACGAGTTCAACGTAGAGTTACCAAATGTATACTTAGCCTAGCCTAAAGCACAAACCATACTAGGTGCGTCTTAGAGAATTACATATATTTCCTTTAACCCAGATTAAGAGGCGACTTAATTTAAATGTTCAAAATCAACAAAGACATCGACAATATGTACTTCACTATCGGCCAATCAAATTTCACGGGGAAACGGTTGCAAAATCACACGAGGCTAAGAATTTCCTCTGCAATCGAGTTGTCAACTTGTGGAATGGGCTTCCCCGAGATGTTATAAACTGTAGCACCATTGATTATTTTAAACTTAGCCGTGACAAACACCTTGCCTTAAATCTGCGACTGACTGCATTTGTAAATTAATATTTTTTTCTCCCTCAGATTAATCAAGGAATATTGCGTATATATTTTAATTATTATGTTCTCTCCACTAACCAACTTTACTCCTAAACTCGATTAATGAAATTAACAAACACATGTGGCAGTCCGGGGATTCGAACCCAGGACGGTCACACCGAAAATCAACACACTTATGCATTGCACCACGAAGACAGTTAAAGAATGTTGCACAAGCCTACGATTTATTATGCAGTTTCGAATCCTGCATATCAATATAAGCATGTACACACTTTCCAACTGCGTTATCGGAGGCTATGAATATGTGAATGGAAATAGTAATTAAGATGTTACTCTTTTTTTTTCCCCAGATACAAGACAGATCACTTATAACCGTGTTATGTTACTAACCTAACTGTCCCCTACTAACATCTCCTAATCCTGCCACGGACATTAGTCCCAGGGCAGTACTTCCCTTTCCAATATTCCCTTACTCTAAACCACTGTTTGGACACTTGAGCATCAGTGTTTTAGAGGGCAAGCAGTCTTGAGAGGTCACTAGTCCTGCTATTGCTTGTTTTCCTGTGTAGCCTACTCTCTATATATCTCGCTCTATCTCACACATTAGTACCATACAAACACATTCTCACACACACACACACACACACACACACACACACACACACACACACACACACACACACACACACACACACACACACACACACACCCACGTCCTGATGCAACATAACAAATGTCATTACATATGGTTCTTCTCACACCCAATAAATGTTTCAAGCACCAGTTGTACTGCTTAATTAGTATAGGTTTCAGGTCAGCACATAGTCATGATTCACAACCTTAAATTAGAGAACACATCAGAGCTGTATCGAAGACACAGTGCTTAGCCATGAAAGGCACATCATTAGTTTTATTAACAAAATACACTAATCTCAAAACATGAGACATCTTGGCATTTGCATTCTGTTTAATAGCAGATAAAGAGTGCCGGTCACTAGTGAAGGGAGAACCTAGATAGATCTTGCATATCATAATGTTCCACCACCAACTGCTCTCTGTCTGCCTCACTGCAGTTTATACCTGTTATGCCAGGGATTTTATTGGATATTGCTAGGTTCTTACTCGACTGGAGAAGTTAAAGCCAAAACAACACATGCACAAAACACGTAAAGGGTAAATATAATACTGAGTACACACATAAGTTTCCTTTTAATATTCACTTAATTACACAACATAAAATAATTCACTTAGCACTGGTACATAGAATAATTCACAATATATAAGTCCTAGCACGGACGAGGATCCATGAGGGAACGATGGAATACACTGAGCTCTCTTTCACTGATATATATAAATTAAGGAGACATACCTGGGTCGCACTGGTGTAAGAATTAATATAACTTCTGTGGCACTCCTATTCTAATCACTGTGTAGATCTGAAGCTGCAGGCACAGGTGGGTGAAGTATGAGTCGCTGAGTCCTTTCTCTGAGTTCCACCGAGCCGCTTAGGTTGTCCTGCCGTGTGGTTAATGGGGGTTGGGATACAGATGGACTAGTTGGTTTTGGGTCTTGAATGGTAGTTCCTCATGTCATGACATGGGCGCATACCATCGGACTAACGCGAGCATCAACGAGGACATGTCCTAAATTATGACTGCTCGTCTATCCTGACCTTTATACTAGTCGGTGAAGAAGTTCTGTTCCGGTACTCTTGGTGTAGGGTCTTTAATACTAAGTTATTAGTATCATGACACATCAACGAGGTATCGGGCTAACGTGAGGAATAAGTAAGATCATGAACTTACTATTTTGCTCAATCTGCCTCTGACCGTTGTAAGAGTGTTCAAAGAACCCAGGGTCGGTGATTAAACCTTTTTACAGCATATATCCTTGACCATGGTGTTTGACAGATACAGTATGGATTTCTGTATGCCCGAACCATTAGAGTTGGCTTGCCATGGCAAAGCTTTCTTTAACAGTTTGTTAGAGTGCGGGATTGAGACTGGAATTCAGTTTGTGGCATGCCCTTCGGTGCTACTTCCAATATCAAATTTGCAGCCTAAAAGATATCCTAATGTTTTTACTCTGCCATGGCATGTAAGAACAATAGTTCACCAGTAGGGAAAAGAACTCCACAGACCTTAAAGTATCTTAACCATGGCCAGATATACTTCCTGAATGGGAGGGTAATTCTAGTTTTTTTTTGAGCCGTTGAATTGCTGACTCTACCTGGTTCTCGTCGAGATGGTAATGACGTTGGCTGCTATGTGCCAGTGCTGGTATTTGGAGGTCAGAAGGTCATAAGTGCATTTTTTTTTTTTAGGGGGATTAAGTAGACCCCCTGGAAATGCACGCGCTGGTGGTAAGACAACTGCTCTGAAGATCGGCGCATCGGAAGAGGTGATATTTGTGTATGCTGGTCTTCTGCTGCTTGTCTGTATATTATCTTCTTTTTCTGTTCTCCAGTATTGTGGGGAGGTGTGGTGGAGTGGTCTTGCCACTGGCCTGGTAATCCAAAGGTCCCGGGTTCAAATCCCGATGTATCAATGGGAAGATATTATTGGGATGGAATTTGTGCTGTACCTAGTATCAGTGCATTACCACAAAGCCCACCGAAACGTCAATAAAATACCCTCATTGTTCCCTGATTAAATAACACTGTATGAATATTCCCATATTCAAAATATGCTATAGGGGTGCAATGCCTGGTGAGTTATCTGCTCAACAGGTGGCGTTGTGTGTGTGTGTGTGTAAGAGTGAGAGTCCGAGTGTAGGGGATGAGACAGTGAAGCACGGGAACGAGGTGGCTTCAGAGATGGGGTCGCTTCAGGCCATGAGTGAGCACCGTGCCTCATGTGAAGGCAAGATGGCAGGTGCTCGTTGTACTCAATGTGCTTCACATGTCTCACTCCCTAGACTGGAACAAGACCTCACAGGCTTCACTGTTCATTGTAAAGCGGTGATATTGGTGATTTGTTCTGGTGTTGGTGCGAGTTTTCGTTCTCTTGCTGCTGTGGCCTTTTTTTATTCCTTGTTTCTCCTTTGCTTGTCCGGAGTTTGGTGGTTTGTGGCATTCTCGTGTCTTCTCTTGGTTTGTTGATCTTCACGTTTTTCTTTCGGTTTTCTCCAATGTGGCTTTTCTTCTGCTATCCTTTATTTTCTCTTTAGTTTCTCCTTCCGTCTCTCGGCTTCGTTTTCCTTGTCGTTGTGGTATGGTGGTTATCTCGATTTCGGGTATTTTAATACCAAAATAACTTTGATATAGCTTGATTTATTACCATTTCATAATTACTACAATAATCCTGAAGTAAAGATTATTTTGTCTATAATAGAATGTCTGGTCGTTGATAGAGTACAGTGTCATCCATCAGCACAAAAACATGCAACTATACCGAGAAGCCGTCTGTTTTGTTTTGTTTCCTCTATGTGTATGAAGACAATATGCAAAGCTGCCTGTAACAAGTGTCCCCCCAAAGTTGAAAGAGTGACTCAGGTCCGAATTCAAGGTACGTTAAAGTAAAAATGTCTGGACACAAGGAGCTTGAAGCAATTTAAGTCATAAAATGAGGGAAAGATAGATTGAGGGAGAGAGTTCCAGAGCTTACTTGTTGAGTATAAGAAAAAATGGGAAACGGCTCAATCTTGAGTCAGAGAGTTGGAGACAATAGGAGTGGGAATGTGTTGAAAGTCGGGTGCCACCCACCTCTATTGTGTCCAACTCTAACCCAAGATTGAGCCGATTTTCCCAGTCTTTCTTATACCAGAAATGCCCCCATTGGTTTGGTCTATCTCTATCTCAATTCAAAACCAAAGGTGGATGTTGTGTGTACTGTATATATACTGTATAATAGCCCTTCTCTGAAATCTCCATCTTAGGAGATTTCAATGTTCACCACCACCATTGGCTCTCCTCTCATTTCACTGACAAACCTGATAAACAAGCATAAATCTTTTCTATCCTAAATTACCTAGAGCAGTTAGTTCACCACCCCACCCGTATCCCGTACCGCCATGGAGATCGGCCCAACATTCTTGACCTATTTCTAACCTCTAAACCTTCCGCATACACTGTAAATCTTCTACCTCCGTTGGGCTCCTCCGATCACAACCAATTTTTTGTTACCGGTACCTGTCCTATCTCTCCAGTACGGCCTTCTGACCCCACCAACTGGCAGCGCTTGTGGCATTTTGGCGTTGCCGACTACCTATACCTATGTCACCTATGTGGAGTTCGCCACTCTTGCTAGTGGCACCGAAGAGCGCACCGCCCTTCGTTGTTGTTTGAGAATTGGTGCAGCAGACTATTCGAAGAGGTGGAGAGCACTCTTGTGAAGATGGGCTGGTCTGGCACTTTTTGTAGTTTGACATCAAGAGCTCTCTTGAAGCTGTCTAATGAGACACCTCTCATGTCTCTCACTCGCCGCGGGAGTTTGTTGAAGAGACGTACTCCTCTATGTGATAACCAGCCCTCTCGCAGAGAGCCCATAGCCCCCCGATTTATCATCTTGGGGATACCGCATTCCCAGCCTCTCCTATCATTGAATTTCATTGTTATTGGTGTATGTAGATTTGGTACAAAACCCTCTGCGATTTTCCACTTATATATTATTAAGTATCGTTCCCTTCTACGTTCCAACGAATACAGTTTTAGTGATTTTAAGCGATCCCAATAGTGTAACTGTTTTACTGAGTTTATATGTTAGGTGAAGTTCCTTTGTACACTTTCTAAGTCATTGATTTCACCTAATTTGTATGGGGATGTTAATACATTACAGTATTCTAGTTGTGGTAGCACCAGGGATTTGAAGAGTGTTATCATAGGCAATTCACCAAGAGTTTTAAATGTTCGTAGAATCCAACCTGTTAGCCGTTTCGCAGCTGCAACTTTGACCTGGTTATGTTCTTTGAATCCCATATTTTCAGACATTATCACCCCAAGGTCTTTCACATTGTCTTTATGTTCTATTATGTGATTGAATTCTGTTATGTAACTTGTGCTCTCTTTAACGAAATCCTAATCTCCGTATCGTATTAATTGAAATTTGTCTTCATTAAACTGCATGTTATTTTCCCTGGTCCACTGGAACACCTTATTTATGTCCTCTTGCAGCCGGCCCGTGTCTTCCTGTGTCTTTACTATCATACTCAGTTTCGTGTCATCTGCAAAGGAGGATACTGTACTGTGTCTTGTGTTGGCATCTATGTTACTTATTAGAATGTGGAAAAGAAGGGGCACTAGTACTGTTCCTTGGGGAACTGAGCTTTTGACGTCTGAAGGCTCAGATTTTACTTGGCTTACTGCTACTGATTGTTTTCGGTTCACGAGGAAGTTGTATATCCACCTTCCGATTTTACCTGTTATCCCTTTTGCTTTAAGTTTGTGTGCAATAATACCGTGATCACATTTATCAAATGCCTTAGCAAAATCGGTGTAGATGACATCCACGTTTTTGTTTTCTTCTAGGGATTTAAGAATTCTGTCGTAGTGTTCCAATAGTTGCAAGATACATGATCTTCCTGCTCTGAACCCATGTTGATCAGTGTTGTGTAGTTCATTTTTTTCCATAAATGTTGAGATTTTGCCTCGCAGGACTCGCTCGAAAATTTTAATGATGTTTGAAGTCAGAGCTACTGGGCGATAGTTTTTTGGTAGTGCTTTACTCCCTCTTTTATGCAAAGGGGCAATTATTGCGTTTTTCAAACTATCCGGTATTTCTCTAGTGTCTAGACTCCTTCTCCACATTATAGCCAGGGGTTTTGAAAGGTTTTCCTTACATTTCTTTATTAGGATTAAACTCCACGAGTCCGGGCCTGGTGCCGAGTGGGATGGCATGTTGGCGATGGATTCTGCTATATCTTTTGGTCCGAAATTAATGTCCAGAATCTGGGGAGTTTCCGTGGGGGGATTATTCATCAAAAATTAATTTTGGTCTCTGATTGCTTTTGTTTCGTCAGGCTTACTGAAGGCTTTTTCATACTGTAGACGTAATAGTTCACTCATATCCTTTTTGTCCCCTGTGAATGACCCATCATCTTTACTTAGTGGGCCGATGTTTGATGTGGTTTTAGTTTTATGTTTAGCGTATGAAAAGAAGTACTTGGAGTTTTCCTTTATGCTTGCAATAGCTTTTCTCTCCTCTTCTATTTGTTGTAGCTCATAGGAGATTTTTAGTCGTTGTTCAATTTCCACAATTTCTCTATCTATTTGGATTTTTAGTCTTTCCTGTAGACTTTGTTGTGTGCGTCTTTGTGTTAGTAATTTTCTTCTTCTGTACAGCTTCCTTCTTTCCCGTTCTTGTTTGCTTCTTCGTCTTGTTTGTCTTTCTGGTATGTGGTGGCTACACATTTGGGTCATGGTTTCCATTAATAGGACTAGGCATTCTGATGGTCTCCGGTTGTTCATTAAATCTTCCCAGTCTATTTCCTCCATTTCTTGGTTTACCTCTTCCCACTTAATATTTTTACTATTGAAGTTAAATTTGCTGAATGGACCAGTTTTTGGTCTAGTTTCTGAGGTGTTCTGTACACATGTTAGGGTTGTTTTGATCTCAATTAATTTATGATCTGAGTATGTTGTGTCCGATATGTTAACACTGTGTACTAGGTTGTCATTATTAGTGAAGACAAGGTCTAAGATATTGTTTTCACGTTTGGTTTCGGTAATATGCTGGTTAAGACTAAAAAAGTCGCAAAGATTAAATAGTTCTTGCATTTGCTTCTCTGGCGTTTATCGACACTACATGGTCTTCTAGTTGGGGCTCTAGGGGCTCTTCGGTAGTACTTCTTTGATTTCTCTTGGAATGACTATTGCTTCCGTGGCCGGGGACCCTCCGAGAGTGCTGAACGCATTACTGAGGCAATGTTCTCGGGCATGAAAGCATACATACCATTTTCTTTCTCTCAGTCTAATGCAAAAAAATCTTGGTTTACTCACGTTTGTTCTACTGCTGTCCGCAATAAGGAGGAAGCAGTCAAACGGTACTGTCGCCTTCAAACTCAAGAATCTTGTGCTTCTTGTGTTTATGCCCGGAATCAAGCCAAATCGGTTCTTCGACTAGCCAAAAACTCTTTCATCAATAACAAATGTTCCGTACTTTCAAACTCTAGGTCTTCCCAAGCTTACTGGCATCTAGCTAAAAACTTCTCCAATAATATTTCATCCTCGTCTTTCCCTCCCATTTTACGCTCTGATGTCACTACCGTCACTTCTTCCTCTGATAAAGTTTAACTCTTCACCCAAACTTTCGTCAATAACTCCACCTTGGAAGATTCTTGGGTTGTTCCTCCCTCTCCATCCCCCTCTCACTTACTCATGCCAAATATATTTAATCTCTTCTAAAGATGTACTTTCTACCCTCTCTGGTCTTAATACTAAGAAGGCGAACGGCCCGGATGGTGTTCCTCCTGTTATAATATATAACTGTGCTTCCGTGTTGACCCCCTGCCTAGGCAAACTCTTTCGTCTCTGTCTCTCCTCTTAACGTCTTCCCTTCTTGTTGGAAGTTTGCTCTCATTCAACCTGTCCCAAAGAAGGGTGATTGCTCTCAACCCTCCAACTATCATCCAATTGCTCTTTTTTCTTGCATCTCCAATTTTTTAAAACTATTCTTACTTCAAAATTTCTTAAGCATTTCTCTTTTCTCTCAGATCTCCAGTATGGATTCCTTAGTGGTCACTCTACTGGTGATCTGCTATCATATCTTAATAACTCTTGGTCATTCTCCTTTCGGAACTTTGGTGAGACTTTTATCTATTAAGCTAGACATATCAAAGGCCTTTGATAGAATCTGGCACAAATATCTAATTTAATTCCTTACTTTGGTGTCTATCCCTCCATCTGTGCCTTTATCTCTAATTTCCTTTCTGGCCGTTCCATAGCTGCGGTTGTGGACGGCCATCGTTCACTTTCTCATCCTATCAACTCCGGTTTTCCTCAGGGTTCTGTCCCGTCTCCAATTCTCTTTTTGAAATTCATTAAGGATCTTCTCAACTTTACCTCCAGTACTATCCATTCATATGCTGATGACTCTACCTCTTACACTATTCAACTAGTTTTTCAGAATGACCCAGCAAGCAATCACTCAAAAACTCATGTAATGAAGCCATAGAACACTTATCTTTTTATCTATCAAATATTTCCAATTGGGGCAGAGAAATTTAGTTGCTTTCAATGCTTCCAAAACCCAATTTCTCCATTTATCTACCGGTCAAGAACTCCCACAGTTCTATCCCTTATACTTCAACAATACACAAATTAACCCTACATCTTCTCTCAGTATTCTCTGTGTCTCTTTTTCTTCTGATCTCTCTTTGAAAGACCATATTCCCACTCTTGCCAAAACAGCATCCCAGAAGCTGGATGTGCTCAACTGCCTCCAGAGATTCTTTACCCCTGCACAGCTTCTTGCTCTGTACAGGGGCATAGTGCTTCCATGTATTGAGTATTGTTCGCATGTGTGGGGAGGATCCTCTTACACAGCACTTCTTGACAAGGTAGAACAAAAAAGCCTTTCGTCTCATTAATTCACGTTCACTCACCGACTCTCTGTAATCTCTCTCTTTGCTGCAATGTTGCATCTCTCTCACTATTCTAATGCTATTACTATAATCAGTGTTCGTCAGAGCTCTCTTAGAGTATACCACCTCTACATAGAGTACGTAACACCCATCTTGCAACACATTCCCATCCCTACTCTGTGCAACTCTCCAACCCAAGAGTGAAACGATATTCCCAATCTTTCTTCTATCCAATAGCGGAGCTCTGGAACTCTCTCCCTGAATCCATCTTTCCCTCATCCTATGACTTCATTTGCTTCAAACTTTGTGTGTCCAAACATTTTGGCTTTAGAATTTCTTGATTTTGGCCCTGTCACTCTTTCAACTCTGGGGGAGGTACTCGTCACTGGCAGTTTTGCCTTTTGTCTCCCTCTTCTTCATAAAACAACATAACCCCTTCATTATTTGAGGACTTTGTATATATATATATCGGTATATATATATATATATATATATATATATATATATATATATATATATATATATATATATATATATATATTTTTCCCATAGGATAATTTTCACAGCATAGGAGCCACAATTAGTTATCATAGGAGTACAGACTATTAATTAACCCTTTAACCCGTCCAGCCCCGGCTAGTTTTGTAATGTTTGTTCACCAGAACCCGGCCGGTTTTCAAAAAATGGTTTTATTCCAGAAACAATAGCGAATGGGTTAGGAATGAAGGAAAAACCACGAAAAACCGCTCAAAAAGCTTAAAGAAGAGCCCCCAAAAACGTATTTTACAAGAGTAAAAAATTGAAGGCAATTACCCCCAAAAAACAGGTTATTGCGCGCTCACGCGCACGCACGTGGGCTTTGAGAGTTTTCAACCATCGGCACGGTTGCGTGGGATACGTACACAGTTCCCATACAAATCTGAGCCCTCTTGAGTGGCTACACCTGAGGTTACGGTCGGCGCAATTAGGGTGACGCGCCAGGTGCGTCTCTGGGGCTGTGCGTTACATACATCGCCGACGCGTCAGGCGCGTCGCTGGGGCTGTACGGGTTAACTCCAATAAACCTTCATAATCTGAATAAAATCGTCTAATGGTAGCCATAACAAAATGTTTAATGTGTCAAAGTCCTCAAGGGAAGAATGATTTCCCCCCCCCCCACACACACACTCTCAATCTCTCAAACTTTTGTCGGCAATGATGGTCAATACTTTTCAGACATTTCTGGGATCTTTGACAATGGTGTCGGATATTAGACTAATGATAGATTACTTGAAGTGACTTAATTATTTAAAAGTTTGGTTATCTTGAACATTACTTTTGTTTCATTATTAGAAACATAAGGGAGAATGTATGAATTCGCCATAACTTTCTCACTGTAATCCACATGGATGTTTTGTGTTATCAATGACTTGGATACTGAGTTATGGGTAAGGTAATGCAAATCCTCCACTCCAAACGTAATAAACAACAATACAACACTACAGTCTTAAAACAAACACACACACACATATGCAACAAAATATAAAGTAAATAAAGCTGCGACAAGATTCGTCAAGGATACCAGAAACTTAACTCATAAGATGTCAGACAAGTGTAGTTACTGTGTTGGCGATAAAAGTTGCTGGTAAAAGTGGTTGTGTGATAGCAGTTCAGCTTGATGTACCCAACACGGTGCACTAATACCAATGATATGATAACAAGTTCACTGGTTTCACTATCACCATATTCCAATGTAACAATAACACCAGTATTATTAGCAGTATCGGCAACTACACTACATGTAATAGTCACATAAGAACATTAACACATTATATATTCCAATGTAACAATAACAACAGTATTATTAGCAGTATCGGCAACTACACTACATGAAATAGTCACATAAGAACATTAACACATTATATATTCCAATGTAACAATAACAACAGTATTATTAGCAGTATCGGCAACTACACTACATGTAATAGTCACATAAGAACATTAACACATTATATATTCCAATGTAACAATAACAACAGTATTATTAGCAGTATCGGCAACTACACTACATGTAATAGTCACATAAGAACATTAACACATTATATATTCCAATGTAACAATAACAACAGTATTATTAGCAGTATCGGCAACTACACTACATGTAATAGTCACATAAGAACATTAACACATTATATATTCCAATGTAACAATAACAACAGTATTATTAGCAGTATCGGCAACTACACTACATGTAATAGTCACATAAGAACATTAACACATTATATAATTATTGATCTCGACTTATAGTCACTTAGGCCTAAGAACATTTATGCATTACCGGTACCGGTATTTTATAGATTTTTACTTCCTATATTTAAGGTCTGTTATATTTCAACTATTACAAATATAGATTTTTACTTCCTATATTTAAGGTCTGTTATATTTCAACTATTACAAATATAGGGAAATAAGGACGAGAGGGTCTGCTAGTATGAATTATACATAATGAGTTTTAATAAGGACGAGAGGGTCTGCTAGTATGAATTATACATAATGAGTTTTAATAAGGACGAGAGGTCTGCTAGTATGAATTATACATAATGAGTTTTAATAAGGACGAGAGGGTCTGCTAGTATGAATTATACATAATGAGTTTTAATAAGGACGAGAGGGTCTGCTAGTATGAATTATACATAATGAGTTTTAATAAGGACGAGAGGGTCTGCTAGTATGAATTATACATAATGAGTTTTAATTAGTTTCACAGAAGTCGTGGCGCCACTTGTGTTTGTTTTATTATTAAACGTTTCAATCTTCAATACCCTCATATCTTGTATGATAATCTACAAATATCAACGTAAGCATTTTGTTATTCAATAAATGTAGCTAAAAATATGTTTTTCAAAGCAACATATTGACAGAAAACTGTTTGTTTTAATTATGCCGTCATCAAGTTATTTGTGGGTAGTTTTACACCGACTCATCCGAAGTCTTGAGGGAACATAGCCTAATGCTGCGTGGAATTGGTAGTAACATTCTGAAGTGGTGCGCGCGAGGCCCAAGATTGATCCCCCACTGGCAGGTTGTAATATGACACTCACCCCCATGGCCTCCTAACTCCTCTCTACAATAGCAGACACCAGAGGTGTTGATGACTACACTGGTTACAGCATTATACATCCACAGCCATTCTAATAATACTATAACACTCCACATGCATCTCACACACTATCCACAACAATGGTCGGTTGATGTTGATGACTACACTGGTTACACATTATACATCCACAGCCATTCTAATGACACTCTACATGCATCTCACACACTATCCACAACAATGGTCGGTTGATGTTGATGACTACACTGGTTACACATTATACTTCCACAGCCATTCTAATGACACTCTACATGCATCTCACACACTATCCACAACAATGGTCGGTTGATGTTGATGACTACACTGGTTACAGCATTATACATCCACAGCCATTCTAATAATACTATAACACTCCACATGCATCTCACACACTATCCACAACAATGGTCGGTTGATGTTGATGACTACACTGGTTACAGCATTATACATCCACAGCCATTCTAATGATACTATAACACTCCACATGCATCTCACACACTATCCACAACAATGGTCGGTTGATGTTGATGACTACACTGGTTACAGCATTATACATCCACAGCCATTCTAATAATACTATAACACTCCACATGCATCTCACACACTATCCACAACAATGGTCGGTTGATGTTGATGACTACACTGGTTACAGCATTATACATCCACAGCCATTCTAATAATACTATAACACTCCACATGCATCTCACACACTATCCACAACAATGGTCGGTTGGGCTAGCAACAGTCCCCCTCAAACAAAGTAGAGAATCAAATTAATTGCCTTGGTGGAGAAGATTCATTTGTGGCCACCCCCTCTGGATTCAAGGCGCTTGGCAACAGATAGATGGGATTTGTTACCGTTCCCAGAAAGTTAACATATATTGCATGTCATTGTTTGTCTGTCTGGTGATGAGTAACTCTATAAATATTTAACTTACTGGAAGCCAGTCAATTGTGTTTAAAGTAATGTTGTTATCTCTCTCCTCTCTCGCTTCTCGCTCTCTCTCTCTCTCTCTCTCTCTCTCTCTCTCTCTCTCTCTCTCTCTCTCTCTCTCTCTCTCTCTCTCTCTCTCTCTCTCTCTCTCTCTCTCTCTCTCTCTCTCTCTCTCTCTCTCTCTCTCTCTCTCTCTCTCTCTCTCTCTCTCTCTCTCTCTCTCTCTCTCTCTCTCTCTCATTTGGCAAATGAGTTTCAATGCGGATAAATGTAAAGTACTACATGTCGGATACCTAAATGAGAAAGCAAACTATTCGATGAATGGCACTCCGCTTAAGAATGTAAACAGAGAAACTGATCTGGGAGTAACAATATCGAGTAACCTAAAACCGAGTCAACAATGTTCAGAAGTTGTTAAGAAGGCAAACAAAATAATTGGCTTTATAGGCAGGTCATTTGAGCATAAATCCAAAGAAGTTATCCTAACCCTTTACAATTCCTTAGTCCGCCCTCTTCTGGAATACTGCGTTCAATCCTGGTGCCCTTATTACCAAAAAGATATAAACAAGCTAGAACGAGTTCAACGTAGAGTTACCAAAATGATACCTAGCCTTAAGAACAAACCATACGAAGAGCGTCTTAGAGAATTAAATCTATTTCCTTTAACCCAGCGCAGATTAAGAGGCGACTTAATTCAAGTGTTCAAAATCATCAAAGGCATTGACAATATGAACTGTAGTAAGTACTTCACTATCGACCAATCTAATTACACGCGGGGAAACGGTTGCAAAATTATTGGTAAATCTTTTAACTCGCACGAATCTAAGAATTTCTTCTTCAATCGAGTTGTCAACTTGTGGAATGGGCTTCCCCGAGACGTTATAGACTGCAGCACCGTTGATTCATTTAAATTCCGCCTAGACAAATATCTCGCATCAAACCCGCGACTGACTGCGTTTGTAAATGAATAACTTTATCCTCCCCTCAGTTACTAACCCATATGTCCCCTACTAACTTCCTAGTCCTGCCACGTTAGTGGCAGGGCAGTAGTTCCCTTTCCAATGTTCCCTTACCCACTCTAAACCACTGTTTGGACACTTGATCCTCAGTGTTTTGGAGGACAAGCAGCCTAGAAGGGTCACTAGATCTGTTGTTGCTTGATTTCCTTTGTACTCCTTTGTACTCCTTTGTACTCCTTTGTACTTTGTACTCCTTTGTACTTTGTACTCCTTTGTACTCACACACATACACACTGTACAGTTGCCCACATGGATTGTCTCTCTCTCTCTCTCACACACACACATACACACTGTACAGTTGCCCACATGGATTGTCTCTCTCTCTCTCTCTCACACACATACACACTGTACAGTTGCCCACATGGATTGTCTCTCTCTCTCTCTCACACACATACACACTGTACAGTTGCCCACATGGATTGTCTCTCTCTCTCTCTCTCACACACACACATACACACTGTACAGTTGCCCACATGGATTGTCTCTCTCTCTCTCACACACACACATACACACTGTACAGTTGCCCACATGGATTGTCTCTCTCTCTCTCTCACACACACACACACATACACACTGTACAGTTGCCCACATGGATTGTCTCTCTCTCTCTCTCACACACACACATACACACTGTACAGTTGCCCACATGGATTGTCTCTCTCTCTCTCTCTCTCACACACACATACACACTGTACAGTTGCCCACATGGATTGTCTCTCTCTCTCTCTCTCACACACACATACACACTGTACAGTTGCCCACATGGATTGTCTCTCTCTCTCTCTCTCACACACACATACACACTGTACAGTTGCCCACATGGATTGTCTCTCTCTCTCTCTCTCACACACACATACACACTGTACAGTTGCCCACATGGATTGTCTCTCTCTCTCTCTCTCACACACACATACACACTGTACAGTTGCCCACATGGATTGTCTCTCTCTCTCTCACACACACACATACACACTGTACAGTTGCCCACATGGATTGAAGCTACTCCATGAATTTATACATGGAAGCAATACTATAATTGGCGTAAAGACAAATTTGTTATATAATCGTTAATTGATTATTTAATTTAACTTTTACATAACAAACTAATCGTAATTATATCATACTACTTTTCTTTTAAAATAGGTTAATGCACTGGGTTGAATTATTACACTGGTATGAGTTCTGTATTTATTCTCCAACAATGGGATATATATGAGATCACTGTCTTCTTGATATCTGATATCTCCTGTCACATGTCACGGGAGATGGTGACCAAGATGCTGTGTAGTCTCCTTTATGTAGGAGGCAATAGTTGGAGTGTTGGCATTGTCTCTGGCAGTGATGATGGCATAGGAAGTCTCTGGACTGGCAGTAGGGGAAGGCATTGATGGTGGTAACTTCAACGATCCCACTAGTAGTTCGTCTGTATCATAGTTGATCTGGTCTGTTTCGTAGTTTGCAGATAGGTCTGCTGTTCCTTGTTGAGGCACTAAGATGCCAGACAGGTGCTCGTAATACAGATTGTGGTGCTAGCCAGATGGTGATCGGTGTTGGCAATACAGCTTGGTGGGCTGACAAGATGTGTAGTGGTGCTGACCAGCTGTCTAGCAGTGCTGGTAATATTGGTATTACAGGCTGTGTTATCTTTTTGATGAAAGTCCGCAGGTGATATGTTGTGGAGTAGGAGATCATAGATGCCAACAGTACAGTATCTTCCTTTGCTGATGACACAATATTAAGTATGCTAGTAAACTAAACACACAGGAAAACACGGGCCGGCTGCAGGAGGCCATAAATGTGGTGTTCAAATTAACCAGGGAAAATAACATGCAGTTTAATGAAGACAAATTCGAATTAATACGTTGCGGAGATGATAATGTCTTTAAAGAGAACACATATTATATAGCAGAATATAAAGACGGTGTGAAAGACCTTGGGGTGATAATGTCTGATAATATGGGATTCAGAGAACATAACCAGGTCAAAGTTACAGCTACGAAACGGCTAACAGGTTAGATTCTATGTAACGGTACATATAAAACTCACGGTAAATTGCCTATGATAACGCTCTTCAAATCTTTGGTGCTAACACATCTAGAATACTACAATTCTCATACAAAGCAGGTGAAATAACTGACTTACAGAGTGTACAAAGGAACTTCACTTCACATGTATATATGGCTTAGAGAGTGTACAAAGGAACTTCACTTCACATGTTTGTAGGAGTTTATGTAATTATTGTAGGAGTTTATGTAACAAAATGAACGAACTTAGAGCACTCGTTAGCACAGAAAATATAGACATAATAGCGCTAACTGAAACGTGGATTAATACAGAATCTAGGCATTTTTTAGCAGAATTTGATATTCCAGGATATAGTTTGTTTAAATATGACCGAACAAGTAGGAGGGGCGGGGGTATAGCAGTGTTTGTCAGGAGTACATTAAAAAGCTGTATTAAATCAGGTATTAGACTAAATAATGATAATGAAAGTGTTTGGGTAGAAGTTAACGAAGGTAGTGAGACCATAGTTATTGGAGTTATATATAGACCGCCTAATATGAGTAGAAATGGCGGAAAATCGTTATGGATGGAAATTAAAATAGCATCAAGGTTTAGCAATGTGTGCATTATGGGGGATTTTAATTTTCCGAACATTGATTGGCAGCACCAAATAGGCGACTCCGATTCAGTAGAGTTTATAGAGGTAGTACAAGATAGTTTTTTATTTCAATTCATAGATACGCCGACTAGAGGTATTAATATTCTTGATTTAGTTTTCAGTAACAATGAACATATGATAAATAATGTAGAGATTGGTGACCACCTAGGAAATAGCGATCATAAATCTATTTATTTTAATATACAATGGACAGGGAATGCTAAAGAGAATACGACACTTATCCCAGATTTCAGAAAAGCCGATTATGGTGGGCTAAGAAGAGACTTAAGGGTGGACCCTATTGTTAAGCGATTAAGTCAGGATATGCCAGAGTTAAACTTGCCACCTACATATAACCAGTTTATTGCTTCACTCCACAATGCTCAAAATAAATATATCCCTAAAAGAAGATTTAGATCGACGCAGAACCAACCAAAATGGATGACTAATAAGCTAATAGATCTTATAGGAAAAAAGAAAGGAATATATCGAAAAATAAAGAAAGGTGAAAATCATTTACATATATACTATCAGACTCTATCAAGACAGGTCAAAAAGGAAATCAGGAAAGCAAAAAGAAATTATGAAATAAGGATAGCCAGCGACTCAAAAAATAACCCTAAAGCTTTTTACCAACTATATAAATCTAAAGTTAGAGATGAAATAGGCCCCCTAAAAACTTCAATAGGAGAAATAACAGAAAATGATTTAGAAATGTGCAGTACATTAAATAGTCAGTTTCTTTCCGTTTTCACTAATGAAAATTTGGCACAGATTCCAGAAGTCAATATGGTATATAGTGATAGTATAGACAATATGTTAAGTACAGTTAGTATAAGTAGAAATGATGTGCTTAAGGAAATTGACAGACTGAAACCTCAAAAATCGCCTGGTCCTGACGAGGTATATGCTAGAGTATTAAAAGAATGCAGAGATGAGTTAAGTAGTCCATTAGCATTTATATTTAACAAGTCATTAGAAACAGGTTTAGTTCCAGAAGCTTGGAAGCTTGCAAATGTAGTTCCGATCTTCAAAAAAGGTGATAAATCGATAGCATCCAATTACCGTCCCATTAGTCTCACATCAATCATAGGAAAGTTGCTAGAGTCTATTATTGCTAGGAAAATTAGAAGCCACTTAGTAAAATTTAACTTAATAAATTCTTCTCAGCATGGATTCACTCAGGGACGTTCTTGCCTTACTAATTTGCTTAGCTTTTTCTCAGAGGTATATGAAGCAGTAGATAGTGACAAGTCATATGATATTATATATTTAGATTTCAGTAAAGCTTTCGACAGAGTCCCTCATGAGAGATTGATGAGAAAGGTTGAGGCACATGGAATAGGAGGGTCGTTGTTGGGATGGATTAGGTCATGGTAAATTGGTAGGAAACAGAGAGTCAGCATAAATGGTACCAAGTCAGAGTGGGGAGCAGTCAAAAGTGGTGTCCCCCAGGGATCGGTATTAGGTCCCCTGTTGTTTCTTATATACATAAATGACCTAGATTTAGGTATAACTAGTAGGATAAGTAAATTCGCAGACGATACTAAAATGGGGAGATCAATTGATTCAGATAGCGATATAGAGTGCCTCCAAAGGGATCTAGATACCTTACATGAATGGTCAGTAAATTGGCAGATGAAGTTTAACATTGACAAATGCAAGGTATTAAAGATAGGGAAGATGCAAACAAATGTTAAATATAAACTAGCTAATTTAGAATTAGAAAATTCAGACTGCGAGAAAGATCTAGGTGTGTTTGTTAGCAATGATTTGAAGCCTAGAAAACAGTGTATAAGCGTTCGTAATAAGGCAAACAGGATTCTCGGGTTCATCTCTAGGAGTGTGAGTAACAGAACTGCTGATGTTATCTTAAAACTTTACTTGTCATTAGTGAGACCCCATATGGATTATGCTGTCCAATTTTGGTGTCCTTATTACAGAATGGACATAGATTCATTGGAGAGAATTCAGCGTAGAATGACAAAAATGATCCATAATATTAGAAATTTTCCGTATGAAGAAAGGTTGAAGAAATTAGGTTTACATTCGTTAGAGAGACGCAGAGTTAGAGGGGATATGATAGAGGTGTTCAAGTGGGTTAGTGGGATTAACAAAGGGGACATGACAAATGTACTAAAGCTCAGTGATAGCGAAAGAACTCGTACCAATGGTTTCAAATTAGATAAATTTCGTTTCAGAAAAGATATAGGCAAATATTGGTTTGGTAACAGAGTTGTAGATGGGTGGAATAGGCTACCAAGTGATATAGTGGGATCAAGAACGATAGGGAGCTTTAAGAAAAAATTGGATAAGCATATGGACGAGAAGGGTTGGGTGTGAAGGGGGATCAGCCGGGTTGGGCCAATCAGCGCTCTGCAGACCCCCGTAATCCTGCGTTAATCTCTAACCGGTTTGGTAAGATGATCCTCAGGGTATTAGAGTGTTGAGCCTATAATTGGGCTTTGTAATTGGGGTTGTGTGGGACAGGGATCTGCCTTGCTTAGGCCAATCGGCTTTCTGCAGACTCCCATTTTCTTATGTTCTTATGTTCTTATGTATATATTCACATATATAGTCAGAATTCAGAATTCATTTATCCCCAGAGCTACTACTCTTTGGAATTCACTTCCCTCGAATTGCTTTCCACAAACTTACAATCAACAAATGTTTAAATCCAGTTGTTACAAACATTTTATGAATGGAGGATGCCTTTAGGCACATGGACCTTTTTGTTTTATCTGTGTTTTTCCTTCCTCCGTTCATTGTCTCTTAAAATTTTTTTTTTTTTTTTTTTATATATTCACGTATATAGTGTACAAAGGAACTTCACTTCACATGTATATATTCACATATATAGTGTATAAAGGAACTTCACTTCACATGTATATATTCACATATATAGTTACATTATTTGGAGCATTTAAAATCACTAAAGCTGTATTCGTTGGAGCGTAGAAGGGAACGTTACTTAATGATATGTACATGGAAAATCGCAGAGGGTTTAGTACCAAATCTACACACCCCAATAGTGATGAAGTTCAGTGATAGGAGAGGCTGGGAATGCGATAGCCCCAAGATGAAAAATCGGGGCGCTATGAGCGCGCTGCGAGAGGGACAGTTATCACATAGAGGACCACGTCTCTTTAACAAACTCCCGCGGCAAGTAAGAGACATGAGGGGCATATTGTTAGACTGCTTCAAGAGAGCCCTCGATGTCGAACTGCAAAAAGGGCCAGATAAGTCCATCATCGCAGGGGAGCGCTCCACCCGCACCAATTTCCAAACCACTATGAAGTGCGGTGCACTCCTCGGTGCCACTAGCAGAGTAGCGAACCCTACTTACTGTAGGTGACAGGTGGCATGCGCGAACCCTGGAAGCGATTGGCTGATGGGCCGTTGTTGTTGTGAACCACACTGTAGTGGTCTTAGGTCAACCGAGGAGTCCATGTTTTTTTCGTTTATTACAAAGGCAGATATGGTAAAATTAGGCTCTCTCTGGCGGTACTCTTAAATTTCTTTGAAGGCATATCTCCTTTCATATACAGCACATAAAATAAAGAAATGAGTACAAACTTATGGGAACACCTATGCTGTTCACACGTACCGGTAGACATCAAAACACCTATGCTGTTCACACGTACCGGTAGACATCAAAACACCTATGCTGTTCACACGTACCGGTAGACATCAAAACACCTATGCTGTTCACACGTACCGGTAGACCTCAAAACAAACGTGCACACACGGAAATATTAAGTTATTTTTTCAAGCCAGTACGATGCATAATGAACAAAGAAAAATAATTCCTTGAAAGAAAACAATTAGGTCACATTAAGATATATTGTCTGGTAACTTGCTAAACCAGTGGTTGATGTCTGCTGTCTTTCTACTGAAGGAATTACATGAGACAGCTTAAAGGGGAGATGAGCCGTTTATCTGACCCCCTTCTTCCTCATGTTTAGCCCCATTAGTTTTCAGATTTTAAGAGGTGTGCCCCATTAGTTTGTCGATTTTAAGAATTTTCGCCCTATTTCTTTGTCAATATTAAGACCTTTCGTGCTATTTAGGTGTCGATTTTGTTCCTGGCGAACAATAGTGAGCCTGTAATTTTGGAAGAACCTGCCTTCGGCCGAGATATTTTTCTACCAAAAAATGTACACTTTTATCTGTAAGGGGGATCTAATGAATATTTGTTAGTTTGATGGAGGTCTAGGGAGGAAATTTAAAATAATAATAAATAGTATGAAGAAATCAACCCCAAAACAAACCCATCTCCCCCTAAACCCTTGACGACAAAAGGCCTTCCCGGACTAAGAATACTCTAGGCCCTTGCGGCATCCATAATAACAGTAAAATAACATAAATACACTAAAATAATTACTGTTGGACGAGCGTTTGTTCTAGCTTGTCATTGATTGTGGCTATAATTTGTTCACCACAATGTTGCTGATGTTATCTTTAATTACCTCATTTGTACTGGCGACGTCTTTTTCATTTTAATCTAGCTCTATTTAGACGATTTGGGGCAGCTTAAGAATGATCTGTGGTAGTGTAAAGGGTTAAGTGAGATATTTGGGGCAGCTTAAGAATGATCTGTGGTAGTGTAAAGGGTTAAGTGAGATATTTGGGGCAGCTTAAGAAGGATCTGTGGTAGTGTAAAGGGTTAAGTGAGATATTTGGGGCAGCTTAAGAAGGATCTGTGGTAGTGTAAAGGGTTAAGTGAGATATTTGGGGCAGCTTAAGAATGATCTGTGGTAGTGTAAAGGGTTAAGTGAGATATTTGGGGCAGCTTAAGAATGATCTGTGGTAGTGTAAAGGGTTAAGTGAGATATTTGGGGCAGCTTAAGAATGATCTGTGGTAGTGTAAAGGGTTAAGTGAGATATTTGGGGCAGCTTAAGAATGATCTGTGGTAGTGTAAAGGGTTAAGTGAGATATTTGGGGCAGCTTAAGAAGGATCTGTGGTAGTGTAGAGGGTTAAGTGAGATATTTGGGGCAGCTTAAGAATGATCTGTGGTAGTGTAAAGGGTTAAGTGAGATATTTGGGGCAGCTTAAGAAGGATCTGTGGTAGTGTAAAGGGTTAAGTGAGATATTTGGGGCAGCTTAAGAATGATCTGTGGTAGTGTAAAGGGTTAAGTGAGATATTTGGGGCAGCTTAAGAATGATCTGTGGTAGTGTAAAGGGTTAAGTGAGATATTTGGGGCAGCTTAAGAATGATCTGTGGTAGTGTAAAGGGTTAAGTGAGATATTTGGGGCAGCTTAAGAATGATCTGTGGTAGTGTAAAGGGTTAAGTGAGATATTTGGGGCAGCTTAAGAATGATCTGTGGTAGTGTAAAGGGTTAAGTGAGATATTTGGGGCAGCTTAAGAATGATCTGTGGTAGTGTAAAGGGTTAAGTGAGATATTTGGGGCAGCTTAAGAATGATCTGTGGTAGTGTAAAGGGTTTAAGTGAGATATTTGGGGCAGCTTAAGAAGGATCTGTGGTAGTGTAAAGGGTTAAGTGAGATATTTGGGGCAGCTTAAGAATGATCTGTGGTAGTGTAAAGGGTTAAGTGAGATATTTGGGGCAGCTTAAGAATGATCTGTGGTAGTGTAAAGGGTTAAGTGAGATATTTGGGGCAGCTTAAGAATGATCTGTGGTAGTGTAAAGGGTTAAGTGAGATATTTGGGGCAGCTTAAGAATGATCTGTGGTAGTGTAAAGGGTTAAGTGAGATATTTGGGGCAGCTTAAGAATGATCTGTGGTAGTGTAAAGGGTTAAGTGAGATATTTGGGGCAGCTTAAGAATGATCTGTGGTAGTGTAAAGGGTTAAGTGAGATATTTGGGGCAGCTTAAGAATGATCTGTGGTAGTGTAAAGGGTTAAGTGAGATATTTGGGGCAGCTTAAGAATGATCTGTGGTAGTGTAAAGGGTTAAGTGAGATATTTGGGGCAGCTTAAGAATGATCTGTGGTAGTGTAAAGGGTTAAGTGAGATATTTGGGGCAGCTTAAGAAGGATCTGTGGTAGTGTAAAGGGTTAAGTGAGATATTTGGGGCAGCTTAAGAAGGATCTGTGGTAGTGTAAAGGGTTAAGTGAGATATTTGGGGCAGCTTAAGAAGGATCTGTGGTAGTGTAGAGGGTTAAGTGAGATATTTGGGGCAGCTTAAGAATGATCTGTGGTAGTGTAAAGGGTTAAGTGAGATATTTGGGGCAGCTTAAGAAGGATCTGTGGTAGTGTAAAGGGTTAAGTGAGATATTTGGGGCAGCTTAAGAATGATCTGTGGTAGTGTAAAGGGTTAAGTGAGATATTTGGGGCAGCTTAAGAATGATCTGTGGTAGTGTAAAGGGTTAAGTGAGATATTTGGGGCAGCTTAAGAATGATCTGTGGTAGTGTAAAGGGTTAAGGGAGATATTTGGGGCAGCTTAAGAATGATCTGTGGTAGTGTAAAGGGTTAAGTGAGATATTTGGGGCAGCTTAAGAATGATCTGTGGTAGTGTAAAGGGTTAAGTGAGATATTTGGGGCAGCTTAAGAATGATCTGTGGTAGTGTAAAGGGTTAAGTGAGATATTTGGGGCAGCTTAAGAATGATCTGTGGTAGTGTAAAGGGTTAAGTGAGATATTTGGGGCAGCTTAAGAATGATCTGTGGTAGTGTAAAGGGTTAAGTGAGATATTTGGGGCAGCTTAAGAATGATCTGTGGTAGTGTAAAGGGTTAAGTGGATATTTGGGGCAGCTTAAGAAGGATCTGTGGTAGTGTAAAGGGTTAAGTGATATTTGGGCAGCTTAAGAATGATCTGTGGTAGTGTAAAGGGTTAAGTGAGATATTTGGGGCAGCTTAAGAATGATCTGTGGTAGTGTAAAGGGTTAAGTGAGATATTTGGGGCAGCTTAAGAAGGATCTGTGGTAGTGTAAAGGGTTAAGTGAGATATTTGGGGCAGCTTAAGAATGATCTGTGGTAGTGTAAAGGGTTAAGTGAGATATTTGGGGCAGCTTAAGAATGATCTGTGGTAGTGTAAAGGGTTAAGTGAGATATTTGGGGCAGCTTAAGAATGATCTGTGGTAGTGTAAAGGGTTAAGTGAGATATTTGGGGCAGCTTAAGAATGATCTGTGGTAGTGTAAAGGGTTAAGTGAGATATTTGGGGCAGCTTAAGAATGATCTGTGGTAGTGTAAAGGGTTAAGTGAGATATTTGGGGCAGCTTAAGAATGATCTGTGGTAGTGTAAAGGGTTAAGTGAGATATTTGGGGCAGCTTAAGAATGATCTGTGGTAGTGTAAAGGGTTTAAGATATTTGGGGCAGCTTAAGAAGGATCTGTGGTAGTGTAAAGGGTTAAGTGAGATATTTGGGGCAGCTTAAGAATGATCTGTGGTAGTGTAAAGGGTTAAGTGAGATATTTGGGGCAGCTTAAGAATGATCTGTGGTAGTGTAAAGGGTTAAGTGAGATATTTGGGGCAGCTTAAGAAGGATCTGTGGTAGTGTAAAGGGTTAAGTGAGATATTTGGGGCACAAAGGAGTACAAAGGAGTACAAAGGAAATCAAGCAACAACAGATCTAGTGACCCTTCTAGGTTGCTTGTCCTCCAAAACACTGAGGATCAAGTGTCCAAACAGTGGTTTAGAGTGGGTAAGGGAACATTGGAAAGGGAATTACTGCCCTGGAACTAATATCCGTGGCAGGATTAGGAAGTTAGTAGGGGACAGATGGGTTAGTAACTGAGGGGGGGGTAAAATAAAGTTATTCATTTACAAACGCAGTCAGTCGCGGGTTTGAAGCGAGATATTTGTCTAGGCGGAGTTTAAATGAATCAACGGTGATGCAGTCTATAACGTTTCGGGGAAGCCCATTCCACAAGTTGACAACTCGATTGAAGAAGAAATTCTTAGATTCGTGTGAGTTAAAAGATTTACCAATAATTTTGCAACCGTTTCCCCGCGTGTAATTAGATTGGTCGATAGTGAAGTACTTACTACAGTTCATATTGTCGATGCCTTTGATGATTTTGAACACTTGAATTAAGTCACCTCTTAATCTGCGCTGGGTTAAAGGAAATATATTTAATTCTCTAAGACGCTCTTCGTATGGTTTGTTCTTTAGGCTAGGTATAATTTTGGTAACTCTACGTTGAACTCGTTCTAGCTTGTTTATCTTTTTGGTAATAAGGGCACCAGGATTGAACGCAGTATTCCAGAAGAGGGCGGACTAAGGAATTGTAAAGGGTTAGGATAACTTCTTTGGATTTATGCTCAAATGACCTGCCTAGAAAGCCAATTATTTTGTTTGCCTTCTTAACAACTTCTGAACATTGTTGACTCGGTTTTAGGTTACTCGATATTGTTACTCCCAGATCGGTTTCTCTGTTTACATTCTTAAGCTGAGTGCCATTCATCGAATAGTTTGCTTTCTCATTTAGGTATCCGATATGTAGTACTTTACATTTATCCGCATTGAAACTCATTTGCCAAATTTGGGCCCAACATGACAATTTATCTAGATTGTGTTGCATATCGTCAACTTGTTCTTTTGAGAGTACCGTACGCTATTTGCAATTTTTGTATCGTCAGCAAATTTTGAGATTGTACAGGTGAGGCCCTCATCTATGTCGTTGATGTAAATTAGAAAGAGAATTGGTCCTAGTACCGATCCCTGGGGTACCCCGCTACTTACATTGGTCCATTTAGATGCCTTACCGTTTATGACCACTCTTTGCTTTCTGTCGCTGAGCCAATTTTCTATCCATTTCAACACACCGTCTTGTATTCCATGCGCTTTTAGTTTTAGCAGTAAACGTTTGTGGAGCTTAAGAATGATCTGTGGTAGTGTAAAGGGTTAAGTGAGATATTTGGGGCAGCTTAAGAATGATCTGTGGTAGTGTAAAGGGTTAAGTGAGATATTTGGGGCAGCTTAAGAATGATCTGTGGTAGTGTAAAGGGTTAAGTGAGATATTTGGGCAGCTTAAGAAGGATCTGTGGTAGTGTAAAGGGTTAAGTGATATATTTGGGGCAGCTTAAGAATGATCTGTGGTAGTGTAAAGGGTTAAGTGAGATATTTGGGGCAGCTTAAGAAGGATCTGTGGTAGTGTAAAGGGTTAAGTGATATATTTGGGGCAGCTTAAGAAGGATCTGTGGTAGTGTAAAGGGTTAAGTGAGATATTTGGGGCAGCTTAAGAAGGATCTGTGGTAGTGTAAAGGGTTAAGTGAGATATTTGGGGCAGCTTAAGAAGGATCTGTGGTAGTGTAAAGGGTTAAGTGAGATATTGTGATGCCTTTTAATTTGTGAAGGACCGTTTGAAACTGAATAATGTCTAATAGCAGCCAGAACAAAGTTAAAAGGACGGCACCGGTATTGAAAGTGTTAACATGATATCCAAAGTTGCCGATAAATGATCTCGTTTGACTCCACCTCATAATATGCACAAGGACGTTGACCTCTGGCACTGTAGTTAAGGGGAAGGCTGTAGTTTTTAGGTCGGTTATTTCATATATTTATTATTTATTTAGTTTCCTCCCTAGACCTCCATCAAACTTTATTATTTATTTAGTTTCCTCCCTAGACCTCCATCAAACTTTAAAATAAAACATCCATTATATCTCCCATCTAGATTAATTTGTACATTTTTCGGTAGAAAAATATCCAAAATTACAGGCTTACTATCGTTCGCCAGGAAAAAAATAGACACCTAAATAGCACGAAAGGTCTTAATATTGACAAAGAAAAGGGGACGAAAGTTCTTAAAATCTACATAATAATGGGGAAAACATTTTAAATTCTGAAAACTAAATGTGGGTAAAGATGAGGGAGAAGAGGGTGTATTAAAGCGAGGGATCTTATGTTAACTAGACTATCATTACCGTCCACACGCTATACACGCTCACTTCACAAACTTTGCACCTTTCACTTGTAACAGCAGATGGAACGGTTTTATGGTCCCACTTTTTCCTCATGTTTAGCCCCATTAGTTTTGAGATTATAAGACGCCCATTAGTTTGACAATTTTAGCACCTTTCACCCCATTTCGTTGTCAATTTTAAGACCTTTCGTGCCATTTAGGTGTCGATTTGAACTTTGCCAACGATAGCGGGCCTATAATTTTAGGAGGATCCGGCCTTTGGTCGGGGCTTTTTCTACCGAAAAATGTACACATTTATCTTGAAGGGGGGGGGGGGTCTAGGTGTTTTTTAAGCTTGATGGAGGTCTAGCTTGGACACCAACAAATGAATGAATATATAAATGAATAGACCAAAATAATAGCCACTATCCCCTTCAATGGTTCAAGTATACTGTATGTACCGGCCTCTACCGCAGCCAAGACATGTCCCTTAAACCAATGTTGTGAAGGGGTGGCTGTAGCTACCATAATAGACCAAAATAATAGCCACTATCCCCTTCAATGGTTCAAGTATACTGTATGTACCGGCCTCTACCGCAGCCAAGACATGTCCCTTAAACCAATGTTGTGAAGCTACCATAATAGGTTAAGGCCAGATTTACACTTGAGGGATATTTTTTCTGGATGCCTTTCTCCTACCTATGTCTACCTGTGTTGAGTTCGCCACTCTGCTAGTGGGACCGAGGAACGAACCGCCCTTCGTTGTTGTTTGAAAATTGGTGCAGCAGACTGTTCGAAGATGGGCTCGTCTGGTCGACATCGAGGGCTCTCTTGAAGCTGTCTAACGAGATGCCCCTCATGTCTCTTACTCGCCGCAGGAGTTTGTTGAAGAGACGTTGGCCTCTATGTGATAACCAGCCCTCTCACAGAAAGCCTAAAGCACCCCGATTTTTCATCTTGGGGATATCGCATTCTCCCTCATGTTTAGTCCCATTGTTTTTGAGGTATTAAGACGTTCACCCCATTAGTTTGTAGATTTAAAAAACTTTTGTCCCATTTCTATATTAATATCAAGACCTTTCGTGCCATTTAGGTGTCGATTTTTTCCTGGCGAGTTATAGCGAGCCTGTTTATTTTAAGAGATATCGGCATTTTTTCTATCGAAAAATTTACAAATGTATCTTGAAGGGGGGTCTAGGGAGTGTTTTTTTAAAGCTTGATGGAGGTCTAGCGAGGAAACTAATAAATAAATGAATAATAATATATGGTCTTCATAATACATTACAACAACAATAATAATATATGGTCTTCATAATACATTACAACAACAATAATAATATATGGTCTTCATAATACATTACAACAACAATAATAATATATGGTCTTCATAATACATTACAACAACAATAATAATATATGGTCTTCATAATACATTACAACAATAATAATATATGGTCTTCATAATACATTACAACAACAATAATAATATATGGTCTTCATAATACATTACAACAACAATAATAATATATGGTCTTCATAATACATTACAACAACAATAATAATATATGGTCTTCATAATACATTACAACAACAATAATAATAATATATGGTCTTCATAATACATTTTACAACAACAATAATAATATATGGTCTTCATAATACATTACAACAACAATAATAATATATGGTCTTCATAATACATTACAACAACAATAATAATATATGGTCTTCATAATACATTACAACAACAATAATAATATATGGTCTTCATAATACATTACAACAACAATAATAATATATGGTCTTCATAATACATTACAACAAGAATAATAATATATGGTCTTCATAATACATTACAACAAGAATAATAATATATGGTCTTCATAATACATTACAACAACAATAATAATATATGGTCTTCATAATACATTACAACAACAATAATAATATATGGTCTTCATAATACATTACAACAACAATAATATATGGTCTTCATAATACATTACAACAACAATAATAATATATGGTCTTCATAATACATTACAACAACAATAATAATATATGGTCTTCATAATACATTACAACAACAATAATAATATATGGTCTTCATAATACATTACAACAACAATAATAATATATGGTCTTCATAATACATTACAACAACAATAATAATATATGGTCTTCATAATACATTACAACAACAATAATAATATATGGTCTTCATAATACATTACAACAACAATAATAATATATGGTCTTCATAATACATTACAACAACAATAATAATATATGGTCTTCATAATACATTACAACAACAATAATAATATATGGTCTTCATAATACATTACAACAACAATAATAATATATGGTCTTCATAATACATTACAACAACAATAATAATATATGGTCTTCATAATACATTACAACAACAATAATAATATATGGTCTTCATAATACATTACAACAACAATAATAATATATGGTCTTCATAATACATTACAACAACAATAATAATATATGGTCTTCATAATACATTACAACAACAATAATAATATATGGTCTTCATAATACATTACAACAAGAATAATTCACCTTCCAGCCATCAGGGAACACATGCAAGAATTATATTGTTTTACTCCTTGCCAACACTTGTCCCAGGTTGATGTGTTGGCAACTGTACGGTCGTGGACACTAATAAAGCTACACCCAATCTCTACGCCCTACTTCCCAAGCATCTGGGCTATAATATATCATTGTATTCCATTACATTAATAGTGCATCTATGGGGGTATGCTGGGAATCTTAAGGGGGGGATGGCCGTATTTATTTGCTCATTTATGTATCTTTATATAATTTTGTGTTTAGTTTCCTCTCTAGACCTCATTCAAGCTTAGAAAAAAACAAAAAAACTCAAGACCCTCCTTCAAAATAAATGTGTACATTTTTCTATCGAAATGTGTCCTCTTTAATTACAGGCAGGTCACCCCCCTTAAGTGTGTGATATGGGGGGAAGGGGGGGGGGGGGGGGGGCTGGAAAACAACATGCAGTTTAATGAAAAAAAAAATCAATTGATACGATACGGACATGATAATGACATTAAAGAGAAACAAATTATATAACAGAATCCAACCACAAAATAGAACGTGAAGACGATGTGAGAGTATCTAATGAATATGTCGGACAGGTTGGGAGAGAGGTATCCTGACCAGGATTCGAACCCACTCACCCCAAGTGTATTTGGGAGAGTTGGGTGCCGTAATCCCTCGGCCATGAGCACATATAAGGGAAGCAACCTTAGTTCTTATTTGAAGAACCAGGTAATAGTCTCGTGAAGGACTGTGCATTCATACTAGTGGCGAGTTTTTTAGTCATCAACCATGACTATTTCACACATTCAACCCCCCCTCCCCCTGCCAACTCAGCTAAGTGATACGATTTTAATCGTCCTGGTACTATTTTGGAACCTCTCTGAATGACAAATATCTAATGATAATGTCGGAAAGGTTCCATAATAGAACCAGGACGATTAAGTCTAACAAAAATCGCCACGTGTCTGAAGGCATAGTCTTCCACGAGACTATAACCTGGTTCTTCAAATACAAACTAAGGTTGCTTCCCTTATATCCGCTCATGGCCGAGTGGTTACTGTACCCTATCTATCTATCTATCTATTTCCCGAAGGAGTGGCCACGAACGAACCGCCCCCATGCACCTCTGTCCCCAGTCAGTCGACGCCCCTCCTCCCAACCAGTACCGCCTTCATTCATGTACTTCCTCACTCCATCCTTCCACCTCTCCTTCGGTGCACCTCTCCCTCTCTGTCCTTCCGCCTCGCTCTCGTACACCCTCTTAGTCATTCTCTCGCTTTCCATACGTTCCGTATGGCCGAACCATCTCGAGTTGTTCCTTTTAACACTTTCCAGCACATCTACCTCCACACCACACCTCCTTCTTACTTACTCATTCGTCTGTCTATCCCTCCATGTAACTCCGCACGCACTATTCAAGTAATTCATTTCCACCGCTCTCACTCTTGGTCCGAGTCTCTTCCCGAATGTCCATGCTCTCCCAAATATACCCAAAGACACCGTACTGTGTCTTGTGTTGGCATCTGTCATTGATTAGAATGAGGAAAAGAAGGGGCACTAGCACTGTTCCTTGAGGAACTGAGCTTTTGACATCCGAAGGCTCAGATGTGACCTTGTTTACTGCTACTGATTGTTTCCGGTTTATGAGAAAGTGAAAGACCTTGGGGTGATGTTGTCTGATAATATGGGATTCAAAGAACAAAACCAGGTCAAAGTTACAGCTGCAAAACGGCTAATAAGTTGGATTCTACATACAATTAAAACATTCAGTGCATTTTCTATGATAACGCTCTTCAAATCCCTGGTACTACCGCGGCTAGAATACTGTAATGTATTGACATCCCCATACTATACAAAGTAGGTGAAATATATGACTTACAGAATGTACAAGCGAACTTCACCTTACATATAAACTCAGTGAAACAGTTACACTATTGGGAGCATTTAAGATCTCTAAAGCTGTATTCGTTGGAGTGAAGAAGGGAACGTTCCTTAATATTATACCGGTACACCTGGAAAATCGCAGAGAATTTAGTGCCTAATCTACACACCCCGATAGTCATGAAGTTCATTGATAGGAGAGGCTGGGAATGCACTATCCCTAGGAGGAAACATTGGGGTGCTATGGCCGCGCTGCGAGAGGGTTGCTTATCGCACAGAGGACCATATCTCTTTAACTAACTCCCGCGGAGAGTAAGAGACAGGTGGGGTATATCGTTAGACAGCTTCAAGAGAGCCTTCGATATCGAACTACAAATTGTGCCAGACGAGCCCGTCTTCCCAGGGGAGCGCTTTGCCACTACGAACAGTCTGCTGCACCAATTTTCAAACCACAACAAAGGGCGGTGCGCTCCTCGGTGCCATTAGCAGAGTGGCAAACTGTGGTTGAAATACAAAAACGTTAGCACCCTTACCTCACGGTGAGAATATCCTTGTGCGGCGCTGTACAGTATAGGCTAGCCTAGGCCTAGGCCAAGCAGTTCCCCATCCAACGTTGTCAACGCTCCAGAAACTGCGACCTCAATCCACAATCCGACCTGAACTACAGCTGCAGTGATGCCCACACGAACCACTGACCTTGGCTGAATCTATTCACCTACCACAGCAACACTACACTCGGTAAATACGACGGGAGCTCCCTGCGACCTCTGCACCCCAATCCTCACACGCGTGTTTACTGCCCACGCCCCCTTCGTTCGCCCAATGTGCCTAAAACTAACTAACCTACCCAACGTAAATCAAATCTACCCAATGTAAATCGAATTACACCACACGCTCCCCTGATCTCAAGATCAATCTAACAAAAAACAACAAAAAATTATAGTAATTTTCCACCGTACCTAATGGCATACCGCCCTAGTACTACTAAGGTACGTTGGACTTCGCGCAGTCCCTTTTATCCCACCTACTCCATTTCACAATCACTTCCCGTCTCATAATTTCCCATCCACCCTGGCCGTCGCCTCTCTCTCTGCGACCGTCGTGGTACCACTTTGTTTTCTTCTACCTCTTCTTGCTCGTCATCCCCCACCTCATCATCAGTTGAAGACTCTACCACTCTTCTGACGTCCAAGATGTGACGTGTCATCCCGTCGACACTGAGGTTTCACCCAAATCTCCTCCCCAATTTGGATAGAGGCAGGCCCTTCTTCCCCCCCAATGGCCATCGGCACCGCACATGGATGTCGCCACTCATACTGAAATACTGCTCTTTGTGGTACAGTTCTCTCATCCTGACCTGACCTAGGGGACATATACCAAAATACTGCTTCCATAGGCGCTACCTGCCCCCTCTCTGCCATCGCCTTGATTGTCCGATGATGTATTTCCACAATTCCGTTCCCACTTGGCCGATACGCAGCTCTAAAGAAACGTCGGATATTCCACCTATCAAGCATGTCCTTCAAAGCCTGCGACCGAAAAGCAGTACCGTTATTCATCAACACCTCATCAACTGGGCCCCTCTCTAGGAAGATATCATTCAGCACACCTGCAATCTCTTCCGCATTCTCTGCTCTTAATTCCCTCCAGATAGCCACCCGCCCAGGTCCGCAGTCTACCATAGATAGGTACAGCCCCTGCCGATAGTGTCACATCAACCGCCAACCTTTGCCAATCATTATCCACTCTAATCTCCCCAGACACATGTACACTCGGTGCAGGGTCGATCGACTGACATCTGTCGCAACGTCTCACCACCTCTCGAACGTTGTCCCTCGTGACTGCAGGGTCGACCTTCCTTGCCACAAACAGCGTCCTGTCGACTCCCATGTGGTGCATTTGATGTAGCTCCTTTACACTTGGTGCTCCCATGCAACACACCATAGCCACCTCCTTTGTCTCCTCTGGCACCCCGAGCCAGGATTTCTTTACTCTTGTTAGGGCATCTGCCTTGTTCTTCTCTGATGGCACAAAAACTACACACAACAGCAGACCATACACATCTTTCAACTCCCTCAGAATTCCCAGACGACGCTTCACAATCAGTTCTGAGGCTCCCTTCGTTCGAACTCTTTTCTCTTCCGGCACCACTGATTTCAGCCAACCAAACACTGTAGCAGAATCCGTTCGAACCTCGATCTCTCGCAAACCCCACTTCAAGGCCAAATTGATACCTTTCAATACCGCGTCCAACTCGGCCACGTTGATATGACTGTAGTCGTGCTTCTTCCTCAACCACGCAGCATCCTCAACTTCTACATTACCTATCTCCAATAGCACGCCTGTCGCTATACTACTTGTGTCACACCATACGACCCCCTTCTCCGACTTCGGAGTGTACCATCTTCCTCTCACTGGGTCTTCGCGTCTCACTCTTTCTATGACATCTTGCATCATCGTGACTGTCTCTTTTCCGACCTTGTCTTCCCATCTTACACCTTCCGCTCTCCTCTTAACGTAACTACATGCTACCCGCAGCCATCCTGCAATGGGATAGTGGCCCACCAGCCTTCCACAAGCTGAGAATAGCTCTCTCCTACTCCAGTTCTCCCTAATTTCCGGAACCTCATTACCTCTCTGGAATACTAGCTCGCCTGTTCTATCTCTCTCTAATCTCAAGCCCAACGCCGCACCCCCTTCCAACGGCTGGGGCTCCTTTGTGGCCAATCCAAACCTAGCCAAGTGCTCTACAACTTCGGCTGCCGTCACCACAGTCTCATCCACTAGTATATCGTCAATATATGAATTTGTGGCAGCCTTCATCTTATGCGTTTTCCCCAGCACTGTCTTGAGTATCCTCGCCATGATTCTTGGAGCCGAATTCAACCCGAAACCCAACCTCGTCAAGCAATATATCTTCCCCTTGTATCTCACCAGCTGGTACTTCCAGAGCTTCTCTGTCACATGAATTTGTAAATAAGCGGACTTCAAATCCACAATGGTCGAGGCCCCACCCATCTGCCTCCACTCCCTGAGTGTCTCGCCGCACACATCCGCGACGTCATCGCCTGTGTGACTCATCATGTGGGTATTAAGTTCACGAAAATCCAATACAGGCTGTACCTTGTTTTTCGTCGGTTGAACCACCGCCATCAACGGCAACACTCCACTCCCCACTTCCTCCCCCCACGGCAGCAGAATGCCCTCATCAATCCACCTCTTCACCTCCTTGTCAAAATCTTCTCTCACTCCTTCTTTCATAGCATGTTCGTAGCAACCAACTTTGTTCTTCAAAACAGGCAACTCTCCTTTCAACAACCACTCGACTACCCACTTCCTACCATCAAATACCGCAACAAAATCCTTATCCTCAATCTTGCATGGATCAGCCCCCATTCGGTTCCTGGCTTCGACACCCCTCTCTTTGGCTCAACAACCCTGGCTGCCTTTGTGAACTTATCTTTCAGCTCTTCAGTCTCAGTCAGCTTCACAACCCTCCCTTTATGGCCACAGCGCATTGGGTCTCTCCACTGTCGGCAGTTGAACGGCTTACCGGTACCTTCCCAAACGTTACCGGTACTCTTCCATCTACAATCGTAGCGCCAACCAGTTGGCTGATTACATCCATCCCCATCACTACATCAATGCCATCAATTACTGTATCAAGTACTATGGCCCTGATCCACAATCGGATTCCTCGCACTGTCAACTCCACTTCTCTGGCACCCTCACACCTTATCTCTCTTCCATCGACTCCGACCAGCCTAGCGTCCTCTCCCTCACACTTTCCTACCAAACGAGAGGCCAACACAGTGGTCGAACAGCCAGTATCCACACGGGCTCTTGCCCCTTTCCCTCCCACCAGTACCTCCACCACTGGCAGGGAGCTTGGGAGCGCCTTTACTCGACTAAAGGGGTAGCTTCCGGCGCAGCAGCTTCCCCTTGACCGTTTCCCTGGTTGCAACGGCTCGCTATGTGACCCTCCTTCGCACACCGATAGCAAGTTATGGCTGGCTTCGGCTCCTTACACTCCCTTGCCATGTGAGAGCCACCACATCTGAAGCAGCGACCTTTGAACCCACGCGCCTCCCATTTCCTGCCACTCGGCTCACCCCGTGGAGCCTGCCACCTTGCCTCCACTTCCGGCCCCCCAGTAGCAACCGCTGCAACTCCCCGGCTTCCTCCTGACGCCAATACTCTAGCCCTAATTATTAATTCACTCACACTCACTGAGTCTGACTCAACGTCCTTAACCTACTGCAGCTCCATCGATATCCTGTCCGGAAACCCAGTTATAAAAGCTAGCTTCACAGCCCTCTCCAAGCCCTCTCCCTTCCACCCAGCTAGCCCTGCCACCCTCCTTATCTCGTTAGCATAGACATCCACCCCCTCACCTGTCCATGTCACCCTCTTTAGCCTTCCATATGCCTCAAACATTCCCTGTGTAAAAGCCTCTTTCAATCTAGCACTTATCTTCTTAGCATCTAATTGATCATTCTCACTCATTTCAAGGTACAAGGCTAACACATCTCCCTCCAAGTACAGTGGTATGAAACTAGCCAAGTTGTAAAATTTCAAGAGTTTCGCCACCAACTCTGCCTTCTTTAGCCACGCCACCACGTCGCCCTTACCATCATACGACTTCATCATTTCACTACTCGCCTTCCCTTTTCCAGACATGGTGACTAGTATGCGCCCGGATAGCTTGTGGTTGAAATACAAAAACGTTAGCACCCTTGCCTCACGGTGAGAATATCCTTGTGCGGCGCTGTACAGTATAGGCTAGCCTAGGCCTAGGCCAAGCAGTTCCCCATCCAACGTTGTCAACGCTCCAGAAACTGCGACCTCAAACCACAATCCGACCTGACCTACAGCTGCAGTGATGCCCACACGAACCACTGACCTTGGCTGAATCTATTCACCTACCACAGCAACACTACACTCGGTAAATACGACGGGAGCTCCCTGCGACCTCTGCACCCCAATCCTCACACGCGTGTTTACTGCCCACGCCCCCTTCGTTCGCCCAATGTGCCTAAAACTAACTAACCTACCCAACGTAAATCAAATCTACCCAACTTAAATCGAATTGCACCACACAAACCCTACATAGGTGAACATAGGTAGGTAAGAGGTGAGTTGATTAGACAAAATCCTTTTGACTCTACCCTTTCAAGAAGTGGGCATGGGTGGAACCTCCCCGCACATGCAAACAGTACTTGATACATGGGCGCACAGTACCCTTGTACAGAGCAAGAAGCTGTGCTGAGGTAAAAAAATAATCTTGGAGAGGGTTGAACACACCTAACTACTGGGAAGCTTGTTTTAGTAAGAGTCGTAATATGGTCTTTCCAAGAAAGGTCATAAGAAAAAGAGACCAAGAATATTGAGAGAGGACAAAGGGTTGATTTGAGTGTTATTGAAGAGTAAGGGAGAAAAGTGTTAAAAATTGTGACGGGTAGAGAGATGGAAAAAATTGGGTTGTAGAAGCATTGCAAGCAACAAGGTTAGCTTTGGGAGAGAGGTATCCTGACCCGGATTCGAACCCACTCACCCCAGGTATTTTTTGAAGATTTGGGCACCGTATGACCATGAAAAAACGAAACGCACTTTCTATCCTTTCATCTCGTATTAAATATAATGTATTATTGTTGGTTC